>OZ024741.1:320533237-320595737 GCA_964016885.1 Eledone cirrhosa | reverse complement strand
ATTAACAATTATCTGGTGTTCTGTATCCTCGAACGACCTTCCTACTTATCTTCTTGGGTTTGGATTGGCAACCCGCTATTTCCTTGTCTCCATTGCTATCCTCTAGTCTATCTGCCATGATTGTGAGACGGGTGTCAGAGATGTATGAAAGTTTGTGCTGCAGAAACTTTCACTGTCTGATTCGTTATGATACCGTTGGTCACTATATACATGTATGTATATATGGTCCCGTAACTCCTGATAGAGTAGTAGAGGCCCCGTATTGATATCCGGCGTTTCTTGGGTATTTTAAGCCTTGCGGAGCCCATCCTTCTCCAGGCCTGAGTAGAGACGATTTCTTCCAGAGGAAATAAGAAAGTGATATAGAGGAAGAACCTACCCCAGTACTAAACTGGTACATTTTTTTTTATCGGCCTTGAAAGGATGAAAGACAAAGTTGACTACGGCGGGATTTGAACTCAGAGAGCAGAGAGCCGGAACCAATACCATAAAGCATTCTATCCGTCGTTCTAACGACTCTGTCAATTTGCCGCCTTACTCTATACATACGTACTTGCATACAACGATAACAAAATCAAAAACAACAAAAACGGCAACAACGACAACACCAACAGTTATACATGTTTTCGTATTTGTTGTCTGCCCTGTAATCATAAACCTTATTGTGAAAGATTCATATGGTAACTGGATAACCCCACCGCCTCGTAAAACGACAACTTCATCGGTCGACTATCAACAAAAGTAACAATAAAAGATGTGGATGTACATGACGTATGACAAACTAACTCACTTTTTGAAATATATCAACGTTTTATATTCCATGTTATAAAATAAAATTACAGACAGTAAATCAATTGACAGTTGTATAAATAACATTACAAATATTCACGGAAATATGAAAGAAAAGAAAGAAGATAAAAAGGGAACAGAAACAAAACCAAGCAACGAACAGAGGGTGAAGGGTTGGGGTGTAACGAAGCGCAGATCTGACTGTATAGGAAAGGAGGGGAAAAAGCAATGAGTAGAAAGTGGGGGTGAGGGTAGTAGGCTCTATGTCTGGGGTGGGGTGGTGTTTCAGCTGCACTCCGTGGACAAAACTATAGAAGCATATCAAAAACTTGCGGTATGTTTGACATTTTAGTACGACTATTTTACTTAATTATGTAATTTGTACCTATATTCTTGTTTATATTAAAACACATTACTATGGCTCTGTTGCATACTTCCTCCACAGTACGTATAACCCATAAATATATCCTGATATATTAGCACACACACACACACACACATATATATACACACACACGCGCGCGCGCACACACACACACACACACATACACACACACATATATATATATATATGCATACAGAGTGTCTCAAAATAGCATACAACTTCAATGGCTTTCTAATAAATATTACCTGTACAGGTAATCAAAGTGTGTATAGAATTTTTGGGACACCCTGAGTATATATATATATATATATATATATATATATATATATATATATATATATATATATATATATATATATAAGTATTTGTCAGTGTTGAACAAAAGAGCAACGATGGTTGCTAAACACTGTACGGCTTGATTCAGGCTGTTTGTTTACTAACAAACCCAGCATTATAATAAATGTTCGGTAAACCCATACGTACACATATATATGTGTGCATGTATGTATATATATACATACTACTGTACGTCTGTATACATATATGTATGTACGTATACATATTTATATTTAAGTAACAGCCGTACTAAGACTGAGAAATGAAATTTCCTTTCATTGTTTCCATATATATATATATATATATATATATATATATATATATATATATATATATAAAACGGTAGATGTCTGTCTGTGTGTGTGTATGATTTATATGCATTTCCACATTTCTCTACCGATTTTGATGATTTTTTTCTAATGTGCTCCAAATTTACCAGGGCAGGTCAACGCGTAATTATATTTGCCAAAAGTTTCCTGCTTCTATGAAAACAAATCGATAAAACTAAATACATGCTGTAACCCTCTCTCTTACACGCTTCATTCCTCTCACTACTACCATCAAAAATATATGAAACTACATACATGTTGCAACTCTCTTTAAAAGGTTCATCCTTTCCTCTACTCCACTCTCAATCTCCTCTGCAACTCTCTTTAAAAGGTTAATCACTCTCTCTACCCCCCCCCCCCTCAATCTCCTCTGCAACTCTCTTTAAAAGGTTACTGCCTCCGTCTACTACTCTATCACCATTACAATTTAGAACAAGGACAAAACTTCTTTTGAAGGAACGCGACACAAACTTTGAAACCGAAGCAACACAACAACCATAGCTTTACTCCCTCCGTCGCTCTTCCCTCTCTCTACAATAAATTATTCCCCCTCTCTATAATTTAACTGCTTTACTCTCTTCATGCTTCGAGGTTTAACACTAGCTTCACTCTATCCGTCGCTCTTCTTTCTGTATATAATAGATCATTCGCCCTATTCGTTCGGGAACGCGAAAAGAACTTTGATAACTAAGCAACACATCATTTTATACAACAACAAACAGTCATAACGACACTCATATATCAAATATCAAAATTTAAAAAGCCGATAACACTAAATACATACTGCTCTCTCAACGTTACATTTTACACAGTTACATTTTACATCAAATAACAAATATTCAAATGCAACAGATGAATTTATAAGACAACAAACTCTCTGTCGCTCTTCACTCCCTATATGACAACACTGCCGAGAGAGAAACAATGTATATGATCAAATGGACCGTTCCGTATATTCCCCCTCTCTATAATTTAACTGCTTTACTCTCTCTGTCGCTCTTCACTCCCTATATGACAACACTGCAGTGGAGCGTTCCGTTTTGACATACGGCTATTCTGGGGCATTTTCAATCGGCTTATTGCAAATAATAACCCGCAGAATAACACTTCATATAACAGTTTAATGCGATAGACATATGAATCGGAATGTAACCCGTGAACTTTTTCCTGGGCAAAAATTATTCGAACAGACATGACCTCATTGCCAGAGTGTTCAGACTGAAACTGGTTAAACTCATGGCTTTAATAAAAAAGGTCAGGTATTTGGAGCTGTAAAATGTGACATGTTCACCGCCGAATGGCAAAAACGAGGGCTGCCACAAGCTCACATTTGATTTGGTTAGCTGATAAAATCAATTCAAATGCCATAGACAGCTACATTTCGGCTGAAATCCCTAACCCAGCAACTGACCAGGAATTACATGACATCGTCAAAGGTAACATGATTCATGGTCCGTGTGCGTTGGGTCCTAATGAGCATCACACGTGTCTGAAGGGGGGGGGTCGTTCAGCAAGGGATACCCCCAAAAATGTGTTGACCAAATTCAACTGGTGGCGACGGGAACCCCTGTACAGGCGGAGACGGCCCGAGAACGGTGGCTTCACCACAACAGTAAGAGGAGGTCAAGTCGACAATAGATGGGTGGTCCCTTACTGCCCGCTTCTCTTGAAGGTGTTCAACGCCCACATCAACGTTGCGTTTTGCAACTCCGTCAAGTCGATAAAATACATATGCAAATATGTATATAAGGGCTCTGGTGCCGCAATGTTCGCATTTCAAGCTGAAAATAGCAGAGTCGAGGTCACAGAATACCTGGCGGGGCGGTACATCAGTAGCAATGAAGCTTTTTGGCGCCTATTTGGTTTACCCCTACACCAACGGCACCCCGCCATCGTACAGCTTACGGTACATTTGGAAAATGGGCAAAGGGTTTACTTTACGGACCAAACCGCCGCCAAGTTGGCCGCCGATCCAAAAGGGACCCCTCTGACGGGTTTCTTCAAACTTTGCCAGTTCGATACATTTGCGCAAACAATTGTATACTCCCAGGTTCCATCCTACTTTATATGGTCGAAAAACACTTGGGTGCGAAGAAAATCAGGTCAGGCTGCTGAAAGACATCCTGGTGTAAAATTTGACAGCTGTCTTGGAAAGGTTTACACTGTGCCCCCAAGTCAGCATGAGTGCTTTCATCTCCGCCTTCTTCTGCATGAAGTTGAAGGCCCACACAGTTTTCAGGACATCAAAACTGTTGATGGAGAAATATGTGATACGTACCGGGAAGCCTGCTTTAAGCATGGTCTTTTGGAAGATGATTCGCAATGGGATTCCACTTTAGCAGAGGGTGCTTTGTTGAAATCACCTAAAGGTCTAAGGGAACTCTTTGCTATTTTGCTTCAAAAGTGTGAATTGGGTGATCCCAAATCTTTATGGGTCAAGTACAGAGACTTCATGTCTGAGGACTTCCTGCGCCTGGTTCATCTGCAGTATACTTCAGTGGAAGTTGGTTACAGCGACATAATCTACAACAGGGCACTCAGTGATATCGAGGACGCCCTCCTCAACATGGGTGGGAGTGAGTTGGCGACGTATGGCTTGCCGTCAATCGTCAGAGAGGAAGCTAACACGTTGACCCCGGATTTGTTGCGGGAAACAGAATATGACATCGAATCTTTTCCCCAATACTTAGAGGAAAATGAGCCCAAATTTCTGTCGGACCAAAGGTTGGCCTATTTAACTATCATTGACGCGGTTCAAAATCATACTGGGGGTATTTACTTTCTCGATGCTCCCTGGGATACCGGAAAAATTTATGTAACGAAATTGATTCTCGCTAAGATTCTTCAGGAGAAAAAAATTGCGTTGGCCGTTGCATCGTCCGGGATCGCTGCTACTTTGCTGCCGGGAGGCAGGACAGTACATTCAACCTTTAAACTCCCCTTGGATTTAGTAAAAACTGAGACACCAACATGGAATATCAGCAAGAGTTCACACGAAGCTCTGGTTCTCAAAAATTGATGAGTGAACAATGGCACACAAGGGTGTTCTTGAGGCATTGGACAGGACCCTGAAAGACATTAGGGATTCTACTACTTCTATGGGTGCCGTAACCCTTCTGCTATCAGGGGATTTTCGGCAAACGCTGCCTGTCATCCCCAAAGGGATAAGGGCTGATGAAGTGCGTGCCTGTCTTAAGCGTCCATGTTGTAGCTCCAGGTGAAGAGTTTGTACCTGAGCACAAATATGCGTGCTCATTTGCATGGTGACAACATGTCTGCAGCATTTGCTCAGAATATTTTAGCACTTGGTGAGGGCAAGGTCCCTGCGGATGACAAGGGCGGCATAGCAATCGACTCCCTGTGCAACATTGTGAGCAGCCCTTCTGACCTTTGGAAAGCAGTTTTTGCTAATGTCTCATCTAACTTTAAAAATCTCGATTGGCTCCGAAAAATACCATGGTTAATTTTATTAATGAGCAGCTGATTGAGAAAATTCCCGGTAAAGAACACATCTTCAAATCTATCGACCGGACGTCAGACCCCGACGATATCGTTAATTATCCGGTTGAGTTATTAAATTCCCTTGAGCCCCCAGGGCTCCCACCTCACATTCTTAAGCTTAGGGTTGGCTGTCCCCTTATGCTAATAAGGAGTGCAACGGTACTCGCATGGTCGTCAAGTCACTGACGCCCCACTAGATTGAGGCCACCATTGTAACGGGGTGCGGGAGAGGGGAGAATGTTTTCATTCCAAGGATGAAACTTTTCCCCTCGGCGTCAGATATCCAGTTCGATTTCCGGCGATCCCAATTTCCGGAGACCATGTTTTGCCATGTCCATTAACAAGTCACGAGGGCAAACATTGTCGGTGGAGGGCATCCCTTTGGGGGAGTCATGCTTCTCCCATGGCTAACTTTATGTTGCCTGTTCCCGCGTAGCGAGCAGGAATGGACTTTTTGCTTACACTCCTCAAGGGATGACACGCAATATCGTCTTCAAAGAGGTGCTATAGATGTTGGTGCAGGTGTTGGAGCTATGCCGTCTGGAAAACTGGTAGGGTCACCCATAGCGGACAGATCTGACACCTAGCGGCATCAGGGCCACCATATTGCAGCTTTGGTCTACTAAATTCGCTATTGGAAGATTATTAACCCATCATTGATTGTCCAAAATGCTAATTGGTTCGTAACTATTAATAACCGGTTCAACTGCTTTATGCACTTAATTGATAAGCTTATGCGCTTTTAAGCTACGTTTACCTGTTTGTAACTTTTCATGCCAAATGAACAAACCCGAGCAACGCCGGGCTAAACTGCTAGTATATATCTATATCTATATATCTATATCTATCTATATATATATATATAATAAAGTGTGTTTTATATTAAATTCTATATACCCGCATTTCCATTTCGTAAACTTCTTCTCCATATTTTCTCCGGATTTTAAAACACACTTTATTATACGTTGAGCAATCTCTGACGTCGGTTGACTCCATCCAATGCAACTACTTAGTAACATTGGAATACAAATTTACTAATTCTTCACACTCCTTTACAGTCGAGCAACCTATCAACCTACGTCTCTGAAATGGAAAAACATCATTGTGGTATGTCCTTAAAAAACATACCCATTCAGGGTAAAAAGGATTACATTCTTGGTATGATACAAAGGACCAACGAATTTATTCGGCGGATTAGATGGAAGGCCTTCCACTTCGATAGGAAAAGGATTACACAAACTTCGGACACCAACAACGATAAGTTTGGTTTCAAATCCCACAAAAACCCACCCTCTAACCCTCTTTTGGATTCTTTCGAACAGGACTTAATGAAAATGATAACCGGAATCAAATTTACAAACGGAAGGAAAAACGAACTACAACGAGATATTAAAACTCTACTCGACAACCTAAGGAATACCAAAGGAATTATCATAAAGGCAGACAGAACATCGAATCTATACACCCTGGATGTAGAAACATATAACAATTTTATACGTAAGGAATTACATAGGAAGTACAAAAAAACAAACGCAACTACACTAACCAACATTAATAACGCAGCATTTGATATTGTTAGGAAACTGAAAATTGACGACAGAACGGTACCCCTATCTCCAGCTACACCGACTTTTAATCTGAAGGACCATTAGGATAACTTTGATACTAACCCTAAAATTAGATTAATGTCCTTCTAAGTCTGATATAGGTCGAATTAGTAAGTACATATTAGATCGTATTATCCCCCAAGTTAAGGCTAAGGTAGATATTAAATTATGGGGTAATACTCATCAGGCAATAAGATGGTTCAATAGCATTAGGGACAAAAACAAATCTTCTTTTATTCAATTCGATATAGATGAATACTATTCCTCTATTTCACCCGAAACCCTGCATAAGGCCCTCTCTTTCGCTAAGACTAACTCGGACCTCACAAACGAGGAAATTAATATTATACTTGAAGCTAGACGCACAGTAGTGCACTTTGAAAATAGTTATTGGGTCCACAGGGATAGACCCTCGGAATTCGACATTACGATGGGTTCTAATGATTCGGCGGAGGTCACGGATTTGGTTGGGATCTTATAGCCCATAGACTCCAGAGCGAATTTACGGACCTCCACGGCGGAATATACCGCGACGATACACTTCTATTAGTCAAGAATATGAACAAACAAAACCTAGAAAGGCGACGTAAAAACATTAGGAAACTTTTCTTAGAACTAGGGCTTAATATTACCTTCGAACACAATCTTAAGGTGGTCAATTTCTTGGATGTCACCTTCAACCTTAATAACGGTAATATAGAGCCATTTCACAAACTTAATGAAAATCTTAAGTACGTTAATGTAAAATCGAACCATCCTCATTCCATTATTAAATCTATCCCTAAAAATATATCCATAAGGATCTCCCGACTGTCGTCTAATTTGCAGACCTTCAACGAGCATGCTGAATATTATAATGACGCACTTAGAAAAGCTGGTTACTGCGAGAAAATTGAATATCTAGACGATAACCACATAAGTACTATGAATAAAACACATCTAAGTCGAACTAGTATTGCACCACACACACACATCAATAGGCATACTAATAGGTGCAAACCAGCAAATAGAGTCAGACGTAGAGAGTACATATGGTATAACCCCGTGTACAATTCTTCTATTAGCACTAAGATTATCTCACAATTCTATACACTAATCAATAAACACTTTACAACTTCACATAAATACTATAAAATCTTTAACTCGCGCACCATTAGACTCTCATACTCCACTGCACCTAACATAGAACAACTAATTAGAAAACTCAACTCAGCAATACTGAATAAGTACATCCCTAATGACTCAGCGCGCCAGCATAGCAACATACAACGCACTAACACGCATCCACAACCCCACCAAACTATCCAGGATTCTACTGCAAAACATAAAAATAATTGTAACTGCACCAAACCAGGTACGTGCCCACTGAATAACCAGTGCCTAGCACGCAATATTGTCTACCGATGTACAATAAATTCCGGAACCAACAAATGGTATTACGTCGGATGTACCGCAACTTCTTTCAAGGCTCGCCTATACCAACATCGATCTTCGATCAGGCACGAGAAAATGCGCTCCGTAACAACCCTCGCCGATAAAGCCTGTCAGCTTCGGAGGAACAATCAAGCGTTCTCCCTTGATTGGCAAATTATTGCAGCTGCGCCTGCATATCAGCAAAATCATCGATTCTGCAAGTTATACAATTTAGAGATATACTGCATTTTAACGTCGGTAAACAAACTTTTGAACAGCAAAATTGAACGTTCTCTATACTGTAACCATCGTTTGAAAACGACCTTTTCTTTTTTTAAATGCATATAATGTTACCTTTTTACACCACCGTTTGCAAATTTCTGTCTTATATGTTTATACACAGGATATGGCTTTCTATAATAATAGTACTAAACACTGTTTTTCTGGACCCCTTTAGAAATAACCTGCTACTATAATAGCCCTAATAACTTGTCTGTGACACTGTACCACTTTGACCCCTTTAACTAAATTTTGTCCGAACAACACCACTAGAAGAATCTACTTCTCCGCCAACCTTAGCACGCCTCATTAAGCTAACTGCTGCCAAAACATTTTCTCCTCACAATCTCTACTAGTCTGACAGTCTTAAATCCTAAGACTCCCTCCACCTTACTCACTTCCCTCTTCCCCTTCTCTTCCTACCTCCTTCTTTATCTTTTATCTAGTGTATAAAATATTTTCATATCATTCTAATACAAAGGTCTGAAGACATGGTGTGTTTGCTTACAGTGTACCTTCGGTTTATGATAATATTTGTATATTATTCAAATAGCGAGGTATAGGTAACCCATACACTATAGAAACAATTGTTACCTAATAAATTCTATATACCCGCATTTTCATTTCGTAAACTTCTTCTCCATATATATATATATAAAGAATTTATATCTAGTAACATTTATATACATACAGATGCATATCAATGCTAGCAAATATATAGGTTTTGACTTAGTAACGTTGTGGTTCAATGCATGGGGTTGCAGAACAATAATATGATAGACGTAAGATAAGAAAATTATAAAAAGATTATAAAATTGACTTACTTACTAAAATATCTTACGTCTCTCATATATATATATATATATATATATATATATATATATATATATATATATATATATATATATATATATATATATATATATATATATATATATATATATATATATATATACATATATACATATATGTGTGTGTGTGTGTGTGTGTGTGTGTGTGTGTAGTGCATTAGACGGCAATTAGATGGCTATTTCATGTTTCGCAATATGAGTTGCATGTGAAGCAGCAATTCAAGGCTTTTAAGCTTTAGATTATCATCTTTTTTTTTCAAATTTACTATATTATTACTTTCTGACTGGAAAGGAGTTATGTTATGGCCAGTTCCCGTGGGTGGCGCCTTTTATTATATCCATTTAGCTTAAACCAATCTAATTCTTATGTTAACATCATATTAGAGTGGATAGTGGCAAAGATTGAAAATATGTTATATGTGTATGTAACTAATAATCTAAAAGCATGCCAATATGTTTAAAATGATACGACTTAATAAGCCCCAAATTTAACTATATTTAAAAATAAAGACGTGATAAGTTGTATGTGATAAGAGTGTGTCAGATTCAAAATATGTTATATGAGCTGTTGGAAATAAAGCCGTTACAGTATGAAGTCTCATAGGTGTATCTCTAGTAACCTGAACGTAAATAAATATTTATAAAAATCATATGAATATACTTAAAAATAAAGATGTTCAAATTTTGAGTGTATTAGAGTTTCTATATAATAATACAATATATGAACATTTGAAATTATCGTTGTATATTTCAGTCCCATAGGTATATATAGGTATATATCTAATCATCTGATAGCTTGAACGTATTCATATATATATATATATATATATATGCATGCATATATATATATATACACACACACATGTATATATATGTATGTATGTATGTATGTTGACGCGGCGAACAAAATCCAATTACTCAATACATACATATAGTAGACAGAACTGTAACATGTTAAATAGTATAGTCCATTAGCTATAGTATATCCTAATGTTTTATATCCATCAACATTTGTTAGGGGAAGGCAGAAAGTCTGAAAACACACACATACATTAGAATTTACCCACTTAATCAGTAAGCACATATGACCATCTCACAAAGGAGTATCTATGCACTCACTCATCCTGCTGTAAATAACAGCAGAATATCTCTCAAATCACTATTGTGCTACATAAAAAAAATAATATGTGATTATCAGCGGCTGGTACACTGCTGATTATTGATAGATTGAATCAAAGATGAATAGGGGCTAAATGACAAAGCGTTGTAAATAAACACACAGTATATTATCGATCCAGTCATGTGAAGACATGTTAATGTACAAACAGCTATTACAGTGAAACCAGAGAACGGAATAATTCAGTAAAATCTATTGTAATTCTAACAAGGAAATTTTACTTAAAACACAGAAGCAGAGAGTAGAAACTGTTATAAAGCTTAAGCGATAAATGAGAGTGAGAAACATGACTTAGATTGAAATATGTCTACCACAAAAGTAATAGATACCTTTGAAAATTATCTCTTTAATTTAATCTCGAATCTAGAATTCAGAAACAGACCCATAATTTTCTCGTTAAGCTAAATTCTAATATGCTATAAAATCTTGACTATCATTTTTAATACGTAGATGACTTCTAGAACCCATCAAACATTGCTAAAGAATATCAATCCATCGCAGTGAATAACTTACAAGTAATTATATGTGCCATGAAATCTCTTGTATTAGGTAGAGAGTATTGGAAAAATCAGTATTAACAGTATCATGGACATCCCGGAAAACGTTAAAATGTGTCGACTAATAGATGTAATTTCAGTTCAGTCAACTTAGAAAAGGAAGCTAGCAGAGTCACCAGAGTCACCACCTCAACCTGCATTTCACAGGAATATGTTATGGTTTGTGTCTATCCCGGAAAACCAACAGCGAATTTGACCCTAAATAATGTACCACACCAGCGTTATGACAATTATCAAAGAGTATAATAAACTGATCGAATGGAAATCAATTCTGCATAACAATCGGACAGGAATATCCTGGGGGTTCCAAGAACTCATTGCTCGGGAAAACCTTGGTATCTCCTACTTTACAGAATGTGAAAAAATGCGAGTGAATGATAGGAGGGCAAGTGCAACATCTGCGTAAGAATAAGGCACCTCAGGGTGTTCTGCTTTACAGTAGAGAAGAGGAGAGTTGAAGGAAGCTTTCCACTGTTCCTAAGGTTTTAGAGAGTTTGGTTAAAGTGGTAAGCTAACGAACAGGCTGGCCAGTCTCACAAAACTTGTGCTGAGATGAAGCTGACTCTGAATGGTAGTGTGGAAGTAGCTAACGAATATATTGCTTCGATCCACAAATATATTGATTTGATCCATGGCAAACCTGGCCAGATTGAAGCATATATTTACTCACTTTTTGTGGAAGGAACAGATCATGCGCATCAGAAAACCTAAATACTTCCAGCTCCAGCTAGAAAGGGATTACAAATTACTATCGCTGGTTATCCCCAGGCATGCGCTTATGCTGACAAACTTGCCTTTTGAATCAGGAATTTTGTCAAATTCTTCTAAATGTGCTATGCAGTTGGCTGAATATTAACTCTTACTTTCTATAGAAAACTAATGGAAGACATAGGCGATGATTTCTTGGGTGCAATTCGGTACGCTGATGAAGACAGAATTTTCTCTTCTGCGGGAATTTTAGGTCGGGTATTATGCAGGATTTCCAAAAAGTTTTAGTCAGACAGTAATATAGAGGCGCATTAGCTGTTCAAGATAAACTCTACGTTCATGACGATATGACCATGTTGGAGCCATCCACAACCAAGTGTATTCAAGAAATGTGTAAGACGAGGAAAAAATCCTGTATGTACTCATTCAGTGTTCATGTTTTGCTAGTATGTTGAGTTATGCCATGGAGCGCGGGAAGGATCAATACATCATATGAGTCTATTGTAAGAATCAACCCGCACGCCTTATTTCATCGAAAAATAGTCGCTGATTTCTATCATTTGGAGTATCATTGACAGCATTTTGCTGTTCTAACAGCTCCCACGCGTTGAGTCCATCCCATTTTCTACGAATTCTAATACACTCGCGCTTCAAACTAGATATTCGAGATAACATTGTAGCGTTCTATTTCGGACAGATACCATGCCTGATGTTTGTTATCTATTTATTTCCTTCTTCTTTTTACTCTTTTCTTTCACTGTCTGTCTCCCCTAAATTTTTCCCTTCCTCTTGCTGCTTCTTTTTTTCCTTCTCCCTTCTCTACACGCCCCACTTGTTCGTCACCTCCGCTTGCTACCACCTCTGCAGTCAGAGTGTTTTTGTTGCATTTTCTAACAGTGACCTGATGCCGAGTGAACGTATTTTAATTTTCTCTCTCTCTGACCTGTCTGTCTCTCTTTCTGATCTGTTCATTCCTCGCATAAACATCATACCAACAGAAATATCTATTTCTCTGTTGCACGCACCGTCCATTTTAGTTAAGTCAGCGAAATCACAGACGGTCTAAAAGCTGATGACTACATTTTATTCCTTTTCTCCTTTCTTTCTATCACTTCGGTGGGCCAATATATTTCTAGCCGCTGATTTCTTTCGTTTGTGGTAAATGTTACCCGACGCTGTCATTGACGTTATTTTACTGTTTGAACAGCTTCCTTGCCATGAGTTCTTCCCATTATTCTACGAATAATAATGATAATAAAATCCTTTTTGTTGTTATTATCCTTTACTTCAACCCACCTCTCCCCATTATCCTCACCGCACTTCTGTTTTTCGTCGTCACCGACGTCGTTGTCATCGTTGTCGTCACTATTAGTATAACCACCATCATCCTGATAACAATACCCAATCATTGTAAGAAAATATTAAAAGACGATCGACTAGGATTAAATGAAAATTTCATCAAGTGCAAACAATGAAATCGATGAATGTTTGCTGTTGCTGATCTTCCTGCTATTGTTATTTATTTCGCAAAAATTGTTGCTGATAATGCTTCGGATTTTGTTGTTGATTTTTGCATTGTTGATGTTGCTGTAGTTGTGTTTGTTGTTGATTTTAGGATAGTGGTGGTCGTGGTGACGGAAGATGATGTTCATCTTACAGTAGAAGTTGTTCCACTTCTTTTTTCACTTGAAAACATCAAAGATAAATTTTAGCCAGCAGATAATCAAGTAAGTATGCAAGGGGAAATTAATGATTCATTCCTTTTTGGAGCTATTATATTCCCATATTGGTTTTCATTTAAGGTAAAGGTGGAAATGGAGAGATAAGCTGAAATTTAAATAGATAGGGTGATAGATAGGTTAAGAGATGATAAATATATAGGCATATGTGTGTGAAAAAGAAAGATAAATATATATATGCATATACATACTTACATGCATAATACATACATGCATACATACATACATGCATACATACATACATATATACATACATGCATGCATACATGCATATATACATGCATACACACATACATGCATACATACAAACATACATACATACATACATACATACATACATACATACATACATACATACATACATATATACATACACACAAACATACATACATAAATACATACATACAAATAAATTCTATTTGCAACGCTGAAAAAATTGTGTTATTAAATTTGGTTATCAAATTGCTGACAATGTGTTATTTCAATTGCGATTGCACCAAATAAATATCTTTATTTCACAAGCATTCTTTGCCACACCACCTGCTATCAAAATTTCATTTCTAATGTATGTGGAATTTTCCTAGTAACCATAGCTCCTCTTTCAAACAGCATTTCGCTTTTTAGATAAATATCGTTTCGCTGCCACATGCATTCAAAAAACCGCTGCACTATAAAATTCAATGCCGTAGACGATATAACTCGTCCTAACATGTATGCATTCCAGTGTCACAGACGTGATAACTCGTCCCAACATGTTTGAACTCTTTACCAACAGTCATAACTTCAAAGTTATGAACTCGTTTCCAACTCTTCAAAACATCAAAGCTAGATTGGGTTACTAGTTTATTGATGTGATGTTCGTTAATCATTCAGATATGTCTTGTTAATAAATGTTTGTTTAAAAAAATAGTCATTTTACTGAGTAAAAAACAAAACAAAAAACGCGGCCCAGTAATTGTAGTAGTGTTAAATATACACGGCAGTCAACAGGTTAAATAACTTCTACGTAATCGGTCGTCCTACTTGAAACACTCACGATAACGTCGCCTTATCCTAGACCTTGCTATCTTAAAAATAGAAAGAACGCGTTAGATAAAATAGTTTTGTGTGCCATTAACAGTACATCATGACTGATAGCCATTTGACAATCTATCGGCTCAGTCAAGGATGACCTAGGGCTAAAGAGCAACGTGAGCAAAAGTATGGTTAAAAGATGTTGTAACCAAACGTGTTTAAAGAACTCCTGTCGAAAGCACAATACATATAAAATTAGTCACTGCTGGTCTTTCCCGAACACGAATCAGCTGCCATCATATAAACATATATACATGCTTGTGTGTGTGCACCTATTTCTATATATTTATGTCTGTAAGTGTGCATCCGCATTTGTATCTGTGTGTAAGTATGTGGATGAAACAGCGTGTCTGAAAAAGTCTATATGTGCGTATAATATCAGAAATATACATGAATGCTTACAACAGTGCAATTTCAATAATCAAAGGCAAAGATTAAATGAGAATAAATAAAATTATGTATCTGAATAGAATCTCTTTGATATGGCAGCTCAACCAAAACAAGAAGTTGTAGAAATAATAGACAGGACATTACATAAGGAATCAAATAGCCTGACATAATTTCTTCGTTGCTTTTATTGTTGAAGTCATAGCTCTAAATATTGTTCTGATCCTATCCTCAGCATACAAGAGTCTTTAGAATTAAGTTTACAGTTCTGTTTCTATAGAAATATTTATGTTCTTTTGGTTTTATTTGAATAATTTCTCAGTAACAGAGGCTTTCAAACGCTGAAACAAATATCGCGCATTTGAATTTAGACGACATTAGATAGTGGTGTATTTATGTATGTTCTTCTGGTTTTATAATTTCACAATTTTTTTCCCAATAGAGAGAGAGTCGGTTTCTAACATAGACACAAGACTCTCATTGGAATTTACACAACATCAACTAGGTAGATTATGTATGTATGCATGCATGTATAGATATGGATGTTATTGTATGTGTGGATGTGGATGTTTTGAGTTGTATATGTGCATGTGTATATGCTTTGTATCTGTACATGTGTATATGCAGTTATTAGATGCAACATTTTTGGAATGTTTTACATATTTTTACATATTTTTACATATTTTTACATATTTTTACATATTTTTACTGGATTGTACTTGTAATTTCCTAATTAGTTGTGTTCTTTCTGTTCATGTGAAGCCTAGCTTCTCAAGATTTGTATTAAGGCAGTTACTAACATACCCCAGTGCCCCAATAATCACAGGCAACAATCTGAAGGTGTAATCAGGGTGGAGTATCTGCAGATTTCTCATCAGAAATATTCTCCTTTTCGCTAATCTTTGATATTATATTGGCATCTGCTGGGCAGCTAATTTCCATTATGTATGTTATCTCTTTCTCTTAATTTCGAGTATATTTTTTTTACCGGCCACCTTCCTGGTGGCAAGGTTGTAAAAGAAAAGAAATTGTCAACCCTTGAATCGCAAGAATGTTTTGCAAATTTTGAAGGTGCCAGCTATCGCAGCCATTTGTAGACTATGAATTAGAGAGCTGCGCTCTTTGTTCGCAAATCCAAGTTCAGTCATACTTTGGTCCAAGCAGGTTGGTATATAACCCGTAGCTCCAATAATGATGGGTATGAAGCTAAAGGTGTATCTTGGATACTGGATTTGTAAACTCCTCATCAATGGTCCGTAGATGTCCTCCTTCTGTATTTTTCTGACAAAGTTTACATCAAGTGGGCAGCATGTATGTATGTATGTATGTATGTATGTATGTATGTATGTATGTATGTATGTATGTATGTATGTATGTATGTATGTATGTTTGTATATATGTATGTCTTTGCAAACATGGAGCTGTATGCTCTGAGTGAGCATATATTTGAATATAAACATATGCATGTACGCCTTCATGTATGGATGGTTGGACCTCCGTATTTACAGGTGCATGTATATTTGTGTATGTTATGTTTTACACTTCCTCTGGTCGCTTGATTAGATTCGTCGGTTCTCACATGATAATGGTGACACAATTATTTTTAGGAGAGCGCATCAACAGGCTTATAGACACACACATTATTTATTTTAGCCTGTAAAAATTGACTAATCAAATAGTTAACTACACGGAATTAGGTACAAAATAGAAGCTCGAAGGAAAAATGCTTATTTCTTCATAAGTACATTTTAAACTTATAGCCTCGTTTAAATGATTTTTATGTGGTTGATTTATACTGATTAGGAGAGTAAATACTGTACATATTTTATCTAATGGACTTAGTTGTTTTTATTTTCATTATTAATTTCATTATTAATTTAATACAAGGGCGGTGATTGGCATTATCGGTAGAGGGTTGGACGTCATGCTTTGCAGCATGGAGTTACGGGCCTTTACGATCTGAGTTCAAATCCCGCCGAGGTTAACTTTGCCTTTCATCCTTACGGGGTCGATAAAATAAAGTGCCAGTAATGCACTGGGATAATTGCTGGCCTTGTGCCAAAAGTAGAAACAATTATTAATTTAATACATAATATATATATATATATATATATATATATATATATATATATATATAGAGAGAGAGAGAGAGAGAGAGATGAAGAGATACACAAGTGGAGGGGAATTTACGTTTGAAGAAGGGACGGGCACTTGAACGAAGTGGGTGTTTAAAAGAAAGTTAAAGGAAATGTAAAAATAAGAAGAAAAGTAGTGGACGAAATATATGTATGAAAATATAAAACAATGAAACTATTAACGCCGAATAATCAGAAAAAGGATCAGATGCTGCGCGTTAATCCTTGTATAGAAACAGAGTAAAAGAACTAAGGAATTATAATTGTTTCTAGTTTTGGCACAATGCCAGCAATTATACCAGTACATTATCGACCCCGTAAGGATGAAAGACAAAGTTGACCTCGGTGGGATTTGAACTCAGACCATAAAGGGCCGTAACTCTTTGCTGCAGAGCATGGTGTCTGACCCTCTACCGATACTGTCCACAAAAAAAAAGTGTTAGAGTGATATCATGCTAAGGAACATGAAAGAGCGGGGTATGTATGTATATTTAGATATACGTAACAATTCATACAGACATAAATACTCACACACATACGGATAGGACCTCCTTCTCCTACACACACATATATATATAGAGAGAGATAGATACACTCACATACACACACACATATATATATAGAGAGAGATAGATAGATGTGTTTGTGCGTATGTGTGTATGTATGTGTGTGTGTGTCTGGGTCTGAGTGCCTGTGTGTGCGTGCGTGTGTGTGTGTGCAGGATATCCGTAGGTAGAAGCCCAATGTAAACAATGATCAATCTATTGCAAGCGATCTTATTTAGTATATTTAGTATATTTCATACACTTAATATGTAAATGCGATTGTAGGCTTTGGAGTCCAGTTATGGCCACCATTGTATATCTATCTATCTATCTATCTATCTATCTATCTATCTATCTATCTATCTATCTATCTATCTATCTGTAAACTCCCCCTTTGTATTTGTCCCTTCTTTTTATGCCTTTATGGTAAATAAAGAAATCTATCTATCTATCTATCTATCTATCTATCTATCTATCTATCTATCTATTGCCTATTCAGATCACAAATTAGTTATCCGCTTAGTCAACCTTGGCAAAACCCATAGACAGGGACCTGGTTACTGGAAGCTGAACTTGTCGTTACCGACATGCAAAGCCTACAGTAGACGGATTAGCACTTTAGTTAAGCAGCACTTGACGGGGGCCATTGTCAACAACAGATGGTGGTACTCTCTCAAGAGGGCAGTTAAATTAGACTCGATAAGTTTTAGTAAAGAATTAGTGTTAGATAGAAATAATACCGAAAAGGAACTGGTAGATAAAGTAGAAGAGGCACTTAGGAGTGACAACGTAGCCAGCGTGCTAGCGACGAGAACGGCCTTGGACCAGTTCTTCGACGCAAAGCTTGAAGGCTGCGTTATCAGAAGCAAAATACGTGCTCAGGGAGCCAAAGCTGTTAGCTGGGCCCGAGTGACGGAGGCGAAAAGTGGCAACAAGTCCACGATTCGGTCTTTAAAGGACCAAGACGGACGCGTGATACGTGAGCCGAAGCAAATATGCGCGGCCTTTCAGCAGCACTTTGCTCAACTGTTCGAGAAGGGCGGCACGCCGGGAGGGGCTATGGATTTCGGTTCATACCTCGACGGCCTACCGCGACTCTCGGACAGCGAGGCGGAGTTCTGCGAAAGCCCGATTTCGGCCGCTCAGATAGGGGACGCGCTGAGCCAATGCGGCAAACGCAAATCTCCAGGTCTCGACGGTCTACCCTACGAATTTTACGTAGCAATGCCGAACTTATTCTCCGGTCTCCTGGAAGCGGTCTACTGCAACTGGCAGCAGAACGGGAGAATTCCCAGTTCTGTGACCAAGGGCATAATCACGTTAGTCAGGAAGGACGAGAACAAGGGGATGATATAGGCAACTTCCGGCCCATAACTCTGCTCAACACAGAGTTACAGATGTTGGCAAAGAGGCTGGCGCTTGTCGTCGAAAACCTGGTGGGAGAAGCGCAGACATGCGCAATCCCGACCAGGTCCATACACGACAACCTCCACTGGGCTGGATTGCTGCAATGCACAACAGCAACATCTGCTCAAGGGTCAAGGTAAACGGCTACCTCTCAGAGCCGTTCCATATCACGCGATCCATTCGACAGGGATGCCCTCTCTCCTCCCTTGTGTACGTACTGACTCCCGAGCCACTACAGCGGAAATTGGAGCTATTGCAGGGCATCCCTTTGGAACTGGAACTGCAAAAGCGGCTTCGGCCTACGCCGACGACGTGACAGTAATGGTGTCGAGTACCTCGCAAATCAGGCAGATCGGCACCTTACTGGAGGAATACGAAAGATTCACAGGAGCGAAGCTGAACCGGGACAAATCCGTCGGTTTGAAATCGGAACGTGGAGATGCAAACCGATGCCTTCCGATGACGTCGTCGGACGTTGGATGGAAGGACCGGTAAAGCTGCTCGGGTCTGGTTTGGTCCTGACCTCCAGGTGGAGAAGAACCGGAACGAGGTGACGGCCAAGGTGTTTGCGCTCACCCAGAAGTGGGCCGAGTGCAAACTATCCTTGAAAGGTCGAGCGGAGGTGGCGAACACTTTTATAGCGTCTGCCATCTACTACCGCTTGACCGTCGTGCCTTGTCCAGCCAAAACGCTCGCCAAAATGGAGCGCGCGCTCTTCCGATTCCTTTGGAAGAGGCGGGCTCCTTTGGTGAGAAGATCCATCTACTGCCAACACCCTTCTAACGGAGGGCTGGGGATGCCGTGGTTGACGATGCGCAAACACGCGCTCAGGCTGCGGCATCTCTACGTATTCCTCACCGGACAACCGGTGTGGGCCCCGTTCGTGAGGCGAGCCTTCCCACGACTCGTATCGCTGACCGAGCTGCAGTCCTGGGTCAAGCAGAGACCGAGGAAAATGGGCGACTGGCACATCGAATGTGCTCAGGCGCTCACAGCCCTCTGGCAGGCGGACCCGGCGATCAGTGGAGACTCCACTTCGTCATTCTATAGAGGGTTGGTCCGCAGCAAGTGCGACGACGCGCTCGGTGAAACTCTAGGCGTAGAGGAAGATGAACTGGCCAGTCTGTTCGGTAGGACCTTCCGCCCGGGACCGATGGACAACTTCCAAAAGTCCCTGGCCTGGCAGTGCTACCGAGGAGCTCTACCAGTTCGAGACAAGCTCTAAAGACATGGGCGCCCGGACAGGGACCCTGCAAAAAAGATCTGTCAGAGGTGCGTGCGAGACGAAGAAACCGTCGCGCACGCATTCATACACTGCCCGGGCGTCACTGACCTGTGGGGCTATGTAGAACGACTATTGTCGCGGGTGGGACCAATCCAGTTGACCACCGAGTCCATTGTCATGATCAAACCGCCACCCTCCTTCAAAAACGAAGGAGAGGCGGTTTTCCTTTGTGTGATAGCTATGGCGAAAGAGGTTGTATGGTGGACAAGGTTGAAAGGGCTGAGGTCAGACACCTTTCTCTCCGGCCAACAACTGATTCTTTTTTTCAAATACCACTTTGGAAGAAGAATCAGGATGGAGAGAGAGGTGCTGTACCCCAGCAAGTTTTATGAAAGGTGGGTGAAAGTGGCGAGAATGGCCCGAGTGAATGGGCCTTCTCTCTATTTCAGCCTGTAGGTTGAGGAAAAGGAGGAGGAGAGGAAAGGAGTACAAGCTCTTCGTACTCCTGGAGATGAGGGTTGCACATTTTTTTTCGGGGGTATGTGTTACCCATATAAACTGTCTCCCTCTATTGGGGAAAATCGACTAACTTTTAAATTTCATCTGTGATAACATTTTACACGTTTTTATTGTATGTAAACTTCCCCCTTTGTATTTGTCCCCTTCTTTTGTGCCCCTGTGGCTAATAAAGAAATATATCTATCCATCCATCTATCTATCTATCTATGTTGCCAATAAAACCACACGCATCTGTTGGTTTTCACTTCAATCTATTATAATTGTATTATATTGTTAACACACAAAAAGAAGATAGTATATATATATATATATATATATATATATATATATATATATATATATATTTATATGTGTGTTTGTGTGTGGTTTTAGATATAGTTTTTCTCAAAAAATGGCTGACTGAACACGCAAGTGCTTTTCCCCAAAACAAGTTTCCCCATTTCTTCCTCTTCTCACTCTTTATCTTTCTATTTCTCTATTTCTTCTTCAGAACGGGCCAGTCTCCGAAACGTTAATATTTTTTTCATAATATATCAAGCGTTAAACTAATATAATTCTTCATTGAACTGTATTATTTGCTTGACCGTTTTTGCAGTAATTAATCGCACACACACAGAGACAAACACATATACGCACGTATGCACACACGCACGCACACACACACGCAAACACACACACACACGCACATGCACACACATACACACACACACACACACACACACACACACACACACACACACACACACACACACACACACACACACACACACACACATATATATGACGTCTGTGTGTAGGCGTGTGTGTATATAAATATAGATACTGAATAATTGAAATAGGAAGTCAGAGAATCAGAGACTCTAATTGTGCGTCAGTGTGCTAAGACTCCCAAGAAATAGAATAAAAGGAGCTAAATAAAAGAAGGCAGCATAAAACCTCAGACGAAACAGGATTACCTACTGAATAATATTAGTTTTACACTAAGGCCGGTGATTGTCTAAAACACCATTGTTGCATTGGTTCTGGTTCTTAACTCTCTGAGTTGAAATACACCCAAGACAGCATTCTTTTTATCATTCCGTATATATAAAGTACCATACATGTACTATGTTGAATTAGTTAACTTTGCCTTTCGCTCATATTTTCTGGCCTTTTGATTAACTAAGAAATCAATATCTAGTTTCAAACTTCAAAAAATTAATATTATCTGTTTTGGGAAAACAGGACAGAAGAAAGAGAATTCTATAATTGACAACTGACATGGTATGGAACGAATAACTGAAGAAGATAGGTAAAAAAGCATCTATGAAAAAGTTTGTGATGAGAGATAATGATCGAGTCTGTATTTTCTTAAGTAAATTGATGCTTTTTTTCTGAGTGTATGTGAATATTGGCGTGAAATCGAGATGGGTATTGTGTACGTTTATGCGTAGGTCGGTTTGTGTGTGCGTTGCGTACGTAGGTAGATGTGCGGATGTGTGTGTGTAATGTATAGTATGTACATTTTGTGTTTGTATGTTTTGTCTGTGGTCTGTATTCCTGTGTTAGTTGGTCTGTCTACATATATGTGCGCGTCTACATGTGTAAGTGAGTATACGTATGCTGAATTGTGTCTGTATATACATTATGTGTGTGTAATATGTCATTTGTGTATATCGTATGTATGTTGTTTGCTTTCGGGTGTTTTCTTCTTTAATAAATAGAAGCATTGTGATGTAAAGCGTGAGTGCATTTGCGTGTGCTTGTATGTATGTATTATGTGGTATATGTGTATATGTGCGTAGGAGAACTTTCATACACATGGTAACGTGGGATTAGGATTGCAAAAAGACATTTGCAAATCTCAGTGCATTCACACTGGATATAGATTCAAGACAGCAAGAAGACTGGCAACGTAACCTAGTTGGTTGAGGTTGTGGAATATGCAGTCTGTCGGACATCAAGGTTGAGAATATGGAAGAGAAATGCATTCAGCACAACGAGGAGAAGGGAGAAAAGTGTCATACTCGCAGACTAATAACTATCTTCTATATTTAAGCCTTTATATGTTGAACATCAATGATTCCGATTTACAGTCACTGCAAGATTCCCTGTCAAAAGACGGTGAGATAGTCATAATTAAATTGGACAATCATAAACAAGCAAGTGGGCAAGGCTGTATGGATATGTAGTAATATTTATGTGCGTACGAGTGAGTAGTAATGAATGTTGTACGTGCGGACGTGTGTGTGTCTGTGTGTGTCTGTGTGTGTGTGTGTGTGTGTGTGTGTGTGTGTGCGTGTGCGTGTGCGTGTGTGTGTGTGTGTGTGTGTGTGTGTGAGCGCGCGATGTCTTTTTTTGTGTAGTGCGGTTAATGGTAAAGTAATTGATATTATGTGTGTATTGAATTTGTGGAAATGTAGAAATTTCAGACCATCAAGTCGCACAAGCGCACCTGAAGGAGTTAAGGGAGAGTTTATGGAAGAAATGGTCTCTGATTCGAGCAGTCGAAAGTGTTATATGATGATGTGTTGGGTAAATAACGTGGCGAGATAAAACATGTGGGAGGTACACATCGTTTGTGAATGGAGCATTTATCTTTTTTTTTCCTCTTCGGTGTTTTCTAATCTAGACATAAGACTTGTAATTGTGGGAAAAGGAAAGTCGATTGTATCGACCCAATCCTTGATTGGTACGTTTTTCTTATCGACCCCAGGAAGATGGCAGGCAAACATAAAATCAGAACATAAAAAACTGGATAAAAGGCTGCTTAGCTTTTCGCTCATTCTCAAATGTCTATACCAATCCTGTGTCCAACAGTATGGCTTCAGTCGATCCAGATCTACCAGTCATTTAATTTGGTTTTAACCACCCGAGATCCTTCATCCTTGAGACATTTAACGAAAGCAGCTTTGTTGCACATGACACCACCCAGAGTCGTCTAATGTGTCTTTGACATGCTGCCGGTCTAAAGTCTATATTTGCCCCTCATTTCCGGTATAGGAAGTTTTCGTCAAACCACACTGTTGTAGTACATGTTGATGAAGTTTTCTCCCTCCACTTCTCATTCTTTCTATTTGAGCCCACTCTACTTCAGTGATTCGCTCATGATTTTAATATCGATTATTACTGTCACACGAAACATGGTCACACTATCCGAAACAAAATTTCCAGATAGTCACGAAGAACGTCATCCTTAATCGGTTTTCTTGAGAAGGGCTGACGTGGGAACAAACAGCAGTAACTTGCTGTTACTTTTAACAACTCATTCCCATGCAAATGATACTACTTTTCATGTTTCACTATCTTTCCTCACATAGGCATCTACTCGAAGTCTTAAATCTTGGCGTCAGACCTGCTCTATCCTTGTGAAAAAAGTCCTTCTAACTATTCTTCAATGGAGGTATAGCAAAAAATCTTAACGTTATAAACACTTAATCAATGTAAATGTCAAGAAAATAGACTTGCTGATCAAGTCTATATAGTTCTTGCATCACATCTTTTGACTAACATAAAGAAGAAAATATTTGACAGAAAAGATTTGCAACGGTAATAATCTAATGATTAACGACCAAATTATTGCTCTTTGTACTGTGAGTTCAAATAACAACGGCAGTAGTTAAATTCACCTTTCATGCATTCAACATTTGAGCCATTAAATCGAATGGCCAATGAAATAATGAAGAATCTCGGCGTCTGAAGACGTTCAGAAGAAATCGGCCTATTGATTATTTGTGATTATGTTAGTGATCATATCGACCCAGAGAATCCTATTACACTGATTGATTAATTCTGGGAAGATTACGCCAATATTAATTCAACTAATAGTAGCTGATCAATATAGATTGGTAGACAATAGAAAGGATCGAACTAATGAAATCTTCCTTAGTTTACTCGTAGTTGTTTAACGTGCTTTAACACTCTTTTTGTAAGTCTGAGGTTAGTGTTGTAAGTACATACATATATGCATACATACATACATACATATATGATGGCTTCCCCCTCGCTATCAAGTATGGTCATTGCACGATATAACATTATTAATAATTATCAATTAATGCTATCGTGTAATGCCTGCGCGTCAAGATTTCTTTTAAAGTGAGGAAAGACTGTGCACTGAGCCAATCCCACTCTCTGAGCGACAGTAGCTATAACCTGAAAAGAAGAAAAGATCAACATCATCGGTAACTTCTGAGCCGCTGGTTTTATGTATATACATATATACATACACACACACACACATATATACATACACACATACACACATACGTACATACATACACACACATACACACACATATATATATACATGCATACATACATACATGGTGGCTGCCAACTCGTTTTCGAGTACGGCCACTACTTTATATCCATGTAGGAGAACCCCTACCGATGCGCTGAACGAGTGTGACTTTTTAGTCCAGCCAACGACTTGAAAACTCTGAGCCAATCCCACTCTCTGAGCGACAGTAGCTATAACCCGAAAAGAAGAAAAGATCAACATCATCGGTAACTTCTGAGCCGCAGGTTTTATGTATATACATATATACATACACACACACACATAAATACATACACATACATACATACATACATACATACATGGTGGCTGCCAACTCGTTTTCGAGTACGGCCACTACTTTATATCCATGTAGGAGAACTCCTACCAATGCACTGAACGAATGTGACTTTAGTCCAGCCAGCGACTTGAAAAACTCTGGTACAAACACTACACCTGTGACAATTATTGACACAGTGCTAGGCCCATGGTACCATGTGACGACAAGTGCAGAGAGATCTCCAGATATAAAGCAATGCCTGTGCCGTGAAGCTTTTATAGTGAGCAAAGGCACTGCACAAAGCCAGTCCCACTCTCTTAACCAAGATGATATTTACCAAAAAGAAGAACAAGTCAACATCATTGGATACCATCAGAGTTGCAGGTGTTATATCAGAGTTTTCCTTCTCCTAGAATTCTGCCTTGACAAAGGCTAAGGGGTCATCTCTCCCAGTGATTTTGGATGGCCATTGACTCTTAAGAGCTCCTTTGCCCTTTGACAGGTTTTGTTTTTAGTCCTGCAGGATGTCCAAAGTCACCCTCCTCACCAAGAAACCTTGGTGGGATTGCCAGTTTAGTCGCCAACGACCCGACCATGAGACAGGTTGTACTGGGATACATGTTACCAGTAGCACCAACTGGTGACCTGACATAAACATACAAACATACATACATACATACATACATACATACATACATACATACATACAAAGTATGACCGAACTTGGATTTGCGGACAAAAAGCGCAGCTCCCTAATTCATAGTCTACAAATGGCTGCGATAGCTGGCACCTTCAAAATATGCAAAACATTCTTGCGATTCAAGGGATGACAATTTCTTTTCTTTTACAACCTTGCCACCAGGAAGGTGGCCGGTCAAAAAATATACTCGAAATTAAGAGAAAGAGAAAACATACATACATACATACATACATACATACATACATACATACAATGCAATCCGTAGAAAACATAGCCCCGACAATAAACACATTAAAAGTTACAGCAGTATGGAAGACAGCATTAAAGAGTACTAACGGAATGTTCCTGCCAAAACCCGAATAAAATGTAAACATAACAGACCAAATATAATGATATGGGACTGGGAAAAGAAGGCATGCACAGTAGTGGAAGTTAGTTGTCCAGCAGATACCAATATAATATCAAAGATTAGCGAAAAGGAGAATATTTATGCAGAACTAATGAGAAATCTGCAGATACTCCACCCTAACTATACCTTCAGATTTATACCTGTGATTAATGGGGAACTGGGATATGTTAGTAACTACCTTAGTACAAATCTTGAGAAACTAGGCTTCACAGAAACAGAAAGAACACGGCTAGTTAGGAAATTAGAAGTACAATCCATTAATGGAACAGTAAAAATATGTAAAACATTCCAATAATTTTGCATCTAATAACTTCATATACACTTGTACACTTGTACAAAGCGTATGCACATGCACACATATAACTCAAAACATTCTCATCCACGCATACATTAACATCCATACCTGCACACACATGCATGCAGGGAGACATACATACATATTTACCTAGTTGATGTTTAAATTCCAATGAGAGAGTCTTGTATCTATGTTAGAAATCGTCTCTCTTTTGGTAAAAACCAGAAGAACATACATACATACATCTTTACAAGAACATTTCGTAGATTATTCAAAATACAGCCCCAGTCAGGTATCAGTCATGCTATGAGAGAGCATTACTATCTCTCATTAATTAGAGCCCAACAGCTTTTGTTTTGTATGCAAATGAGCTTCATCAGTCGATGTTCATAAGCAAAAGTACTATAAGCTTATTTTCGTCTTAGCATCCAAGTGGAATTAGTCCCTCTGAAGACAGTTACCGAACCAGAAATAGCCGTTAGTGGGCCCTTCCTTAATTGCTATATTTAGAAGGCCCCCATCGGTCACAAATGACCATGGTTTTGCAACTAGAAAGTTTCCCACCGAAGAATATGCCTGGGCAAGGTTTGTTTGTGGAAGACAATCAGTCGTCCATGCATATTAGCCTCCCCTCTCCACACCATCGATGTTGTCAAACGGAAAGGCAATGGCTGACTCATTGTGGTACCAGTGACGTCGCAACTCATTTCTACAACTGAGTGAACTGGAGCAACGTGAAATAAAGTGTCTTGTATAACCCACCATTTGGTCGGGAATCGAACTCATAACCTCAGGATTGCAATCCCAACGCTCTAACCACTAAGCCATTCGCCTTCACCTAGTGTTGCTATTAACCATCGGTGAAATTCACCATTTTAACATTCATAGCAAGGCGGTGAAGATGTTTAATTACATGAATACTTCGTATATCATTCAATACACAACAACCAGTCACGTATCAATCATGCTATATTACTAGCTCTCATATAGTAATTATATTTCTGTCTATGTGGGAGGAGTTAGAGGACATATATCTATGTGTTTTTGTGCGTTTCTCTATATGTGCTTATATTTCCCTTCATATTTCTTTTTCAATTTATGTAGATATAAGATCACGTGTGTTTTGAAGTTTCAGTTTCTTTCTATACGTTTATATACACAAACATAAATAAAAATGTGCACACATGAAAACACACACATACATGTAAATAATAATGCAAGTACTTTTACATATTTTCCACATGTCATTCGGTTCGGTGTAATGACATATATATATATATATATACTGTATATATATATATATATATATATATATATTTATTTATATATATATATATATATATATATATATATATATATATATATATATATATATATATATATATCTTTCACCGTATTTTTGACTAAAGGAATTTTAGCTTGATAACGGGGTTTAGAACCCTCAGATAAATGGAAAAAGATGAGTATTGACGTACATGGGAGTCGAACCCACATCTGTGGTTATCGCGACCACTGTGCTGGTCTAATGGTAGCACAGTGGTCGCGATAACCACAGATGTGGGTTCGACTCCCATGTACGTCAATACTCATCTTTTTCCATTTATCTGAGGGTTCTAAACCCCGTTATCAAGCTAAAATTCCTTTAGTAAAAAATACGGTGAAAGCTATATATTTTCTAATTTCAAACTCGCTCACTGTTTCAAAACATACTTACTTGATATATATATATATATATATATATATATATATATATATATAAGTATGTATGTATGTATACGTACATATATATATATGTATACATACGTACAGTAGTATGTATATATATACATACATGCACACATATATATATGCACGTATCGGTTAACCGAACATTTATTATAATGCTCGGTTTGTTTGTTTGTAAACAAATAAACAGCCCGAATTACGCTGTACAGTTTTTAGGCAGTTTTGTGTTGAACAAAAAGGTGACGTGGTTGCCTAAAAATTTTACGGCGTAATTCGGGCTGTTTGTTTACAAACAAACAAACCGAGCATTATAATAAATGTTCCGTAAACCGATACGTGCATATATATATGTGTGCATGTATGTATATATATACATACTACTGTACGTCTGTATACATATATGTATGTACGTATACATACATACGTACTTACATTTAAGTAAGTGCCGAACTAAGAGTGAGAAATGAAATTTCGTTTCATTCTATTCCATTTATATATATATATATGAAAAATGCATAGGTATACATCTGTATATATATGTTGGTAGATATACTAATTCTTTATATATATATATATTAGCAATGAGTTATTTAAGCAATGAGTTATTCAAATAGAACTCAAAACATTAAGTTCTAGTTTGAATAGTTCACTATCTGTAAAACAACATTTGTATTTTATCTGATGAGTGCATACCAAAATTTTGCTACCCTTGAAATATATATAATATAATAAAAATGGTTTTATAAAGATAGTTACCGTTTATTAATATTATATATATATATATATTATTCAGAATATTAATAAATGAAGACATTCATATAATCAAAATATATGTTTTATTATATATATTTCGAAGGTACTGTGTTGTTTTTTCAGTACGTCCTCGTCTGATAAAATACATAAATATTTAAATGAGTAAATAGATGTATTAGGGAAGAAATATGTAAAAAGACAAAAAAAGGAAGAAAGGGAGAAGAAAGAAGAAATAACGGCAAAAAAGAAAGAAATGAGGGGGTAGATAGACAGACCGTTGTTTTCAAATATTAAGTCAAATTGAGGCAACCAATTAAATAACATGACAATTTTAATACCTTTTGTATTAGGTTTAAGCTAATTATACTTATATATTATATCAAAATTAAACAAATAAAATTATTTTCTATAGCCGTCAGATACATAGTTTAAATAAGTAATACATTCACCAAATATTTTGTTACAACAAAATATTGCGAGTTATTACTCCTTTTATAGCGAGTTATTATTCCTTTTATAGCGAGTTATTACTCCTCAATAACTCGTAACCTACTAAATAAGGCGCTTTCATATGCATATAAGCACACGGATCTATCTAGTGATGAGATAAATATCATTTTAACAGCTAGGCGAACCTTGATAGATTTTAATAATGATTTTTGGACTAGTTCTGATAGGCATAACAACTTTTACATTACTATGAGCTCGTGTGATTCGGCGCAAGTTACCGATCTTGTGGGAATTTTCATCCTTAATATGATAAAGAGAAAACTGCCGGAGATTACTGCTGGTTTATATAGAGACGACATATTATTTACTGTGGTTAAACATAATAATAGTGAATTAAATAGAGTAAAGAAAGTAATTATAGAATTCTTTAAAAATTATGACCTGAAATTAGAAGTAGAAAATAACAATAAAATAGTTAAATTTTTAGATGTAATTCTTAATTTGAACACAGGCCTCTATTACCCCTTCCATAAACTCAATGAAAACTTAAATTATGTTAGTTTTTATTCTAATCATCCTAAAAGTGTTAAGAATGCAATAGTCAACAGTGTCCAACAATGAATATCCAGACTATCTGCTAATAGATCCATATTTAATAGTAAAGCTGTATATTATAACGAAGCGTTACATAAAGCAGGATATAAAAATAATATTGAGCATGTGGAAAAAAATAATATTAATTATAATCGCAGTTTTCATAATAACTGCTAATAATAGAAATGACTGTAATAACAACAACTTGAGGAATAAATCGGGGAAAAAAATAAGGACTAGATCTATAATTGTGTATGCTCCGCCAGCATCTTTAACTATTAAAACACATATAACACATTTATTTTTTAAAGCCTTGGATAAATGTTTCCCTAGATTACATAAGTATTACTCTATCTTCAATAGACACACTCTCTTATTCAACAACTATGAATATTGCTCAAAATATAGCAAAAATATATAGTAAAAACCTTAATTTGAACCAACATATAATTAGCGATAATAACAATAATAATAATAATACAATAGTTAATTGGAATAACAATAATACTAGTTTAAATACGAATAATAGTAGAACACCTCTAAATAATAGTAATAATACGAATAGAATAAGTTATAGAAATAACATAGAGATGAATTGTAACTGTAGAAGAAAATCTGAATGTCCCTTACAAAATAACTGCCTTGACAAGAATATACCATTAAGACAAATAATAATAATACATATAACTACATTGGTGCCACTTCATCTAAGTTTAAATATCGCTTTTACAATCATAAACATTCTTTTTCTAATCCAGATAAAAAAATTTTCAACATCACTCTCACAATTAATATGGTCTTTGAAGGACAAAAATATCAAATACTAAATTTCTTGGAGTAAGTTAAAGATATCTGATTCCTACCAGAACGCATCCATTTCACCAAATTGCAATCTTTGCAATCTAGAGACTCTATTGAGCAAGACGCTACATTTCACATTAATAAGAAAAATGAGTTATTTAGCAGCTGTCAACATAAGTCTGGTAGGAGTTTCCAAGCATTATACAAATTTCTAAAAAATATTGACTATTAATAATTTTTAAAAAAATTAGATATATAACTTTTTGCCTTACTGAAAATTTTTTTTTTTTTTTCTTTTAGTCATTTTTATCTAGTAAATTAATTTCATTATGAGTCTCAGTATCCTTTGTTTGGATTTAGAAAGGTCATTGTTTAACTAGAAATTTCTTGGTTTGTGGTTTGAAATATCTTCTGGTTTCAAAGTACTTAAATGTTTTAAATGTTCACATATGATGAACGAGTTATCTTCCTTTGCTTATATTCTTCGTAAATAATTTTGTTCTGTCTGAATAGCTTGCTAAATTATATATTAACTTGAATTATGCAGTTTAATAATATATGAAAATCCTTAAAGGGAAACTATATATAATAATAAGTAATTACTGACGAAAATATGAAATAATAAAACTTTTGAAAATAAATATAACTGCAACTTAATCCTGTAATTAAATGACAATCAATGATTTTATAAAGAAAATAGAATAACTCAGATAATAAATGATCTTAATATAAAAAAAAATATGTACTGATGTGATATATGTGTTTTAATAAATATCCTAATACACTTAATAATTATTTAAAGATAAAAATGTTTTTAAAAGTTGTAACAAAATATTTGGTGAATGTATTACTTATTTAAACTATGTATCTGACGGCTATAGAAAATAATTTTTGTTTAATTTTTATATAATATATAAGTATAATTAGCTTAAACCTAATACAAAAGATATTAAAAAATTCATGTTATTTAATTGGTTGCCTCAATTTGACTTAATATTTGAAAACAACGGTCTGTCTATCTACCCACCTCATTTCTTTCTTTTTTGTCGTTATTTCTTCTTTCTTCTTCTCTCTTTCTTCCTTTTTTTTCGTCTTTTTATATATTTCTTCCCTAATACATCTATTTACTCATTTGAATATTTATGTATGTATGTATTTATTTAATTTTTTTCTTGCATCTCCTCATATTCACCTCCTCCTTAAATCCCTATCTCGCTCCACGTCCTCTTCTTCTTTAAATTTAAATTTATCATGTTATTATTTGTGGTATATAAATGTTGAGATTTGTTGTAATAAATCACTGCCAATACTGGAATTGAACTATCATGACCGTTGAGGTATGTCATACATCAATTCATCTATTTTATCTGACAAGGACGTACTGAAAAAACAACACAGTACCTTCGAAATATATATAATAAAACATATATTTTGATTATGTGAATGTCTTCATTTATTAATATTCTGAATAATATTAATAACCCCAGAAAACTTCACTGTAGAGTGCTTTTAATCTATTGTAAAACTACGCTAACCAGACCTTAGATATTTTTCTGAGGTAGAGTTATTTTATTTTTATCTGGGTACCTATTGATAAACAAAGAAAAAGTTGATTAACTCACTGCTAATTAGTTAATTATTTTACTATTATACCATCCTTTGTGAAACATGTTTGAAATTTGAAGTTCTGACCGATCTGCGGAAAAAGTTTGTGTTTTGAATTTTAAACGTGTCTAGGTACCAAGGCTTTTTGCCCATATGAGTCTGTGAGTATTGATTTATTATTTTCTAGATCGTACAGGCAGACCTTATGTTGTAGAATTAAGATTTTTCACTCTAGCGATCTTATTAGTCAATTGCAACTATAACATGTAAATGTTCATCAAATATTAATTTATACTGCTCAGAAGCGATTCCTAGAGCTGAAATGATTGTAAATGACCTCTTTGAGTCTAAACTCTAAGCTTTTTATCACTGCTCCCCCAGGTGAGCTGAATTTTGTAATCCCATATAAACGGCTGTTATTTCTAGCACTATGTGTGGGACGTTAGAGGACTGGAATAAGCCGTGTGCAAAACCTCGTGTATTTTCGCTACGCTAACCAGACCTTAGATATTTTTCTGAGGTAGAGTTATTTTATTTTTATCTGGGTACCTATTGATAAACACAGAAAAAGTTGATTAACTCACTGCTAATTAGTTAATTATTTTACTATTATACCATCCTTTGTGAAACATGTTTGAAATTTGAAGTTCTGACCGATCTGCGGAAAAAGTTTGTATTTTGAATTTTAAACGTGTCTAGGTACCAAGGCTTTTTGCCCATATGAGTCTGTGAGTATTGATTTATTATTTTCTAGATCGTACAGGCAGACCTTATGTTGTAGAATTAAGATTTTTCACTCTAGCGATCTTATTAGTCAATTGCAACTATAAGATGTAAATGTTCATCAAATATTAATTTATATATATATATATATATATATATATATATATATATATATATATATATATATATATATAGGAACCAGTAAGACCCCGGCAGCTGAGCTCAAGCCGTTTCGACGGCTAATTCTGGACTAAATGAAAATTTATCCTGGTATTTAAATAGCCGATCTTCTCAAGGGGTAATTCCATATATGGTCAAAGTGATTGTCAAAAATCAGTTGTAATTCTGTGGTTGCAAATTAGTAGGGGAGATGGTGGCTAAACCTGCCAGTAGGAGAAAGAGGGGAGGGGTGGAGTAGACCCAATCAAGCGTTGGTAGTGCCAGCTACAGCTGGGCATGAGGTCAAAGAAGATACAGGGGAGGGGGAGGGGGAGGAAGTCGGAACGGTAGGTAGAACAATGGGGGGTAGAAATAGGAAAGAAAAAAAAAAAATACTGAGAGTGAAGAAAGGCAAATAAGTGTAAAGAAAAGTAAAGTAAATTAAATTCTACGACCTAGGTGTCAGGCTATTGTTAGGCGAGAATAAAATAAAGAAAGAAAGAAAGAAGTAAAAAAATAAATAAATGAATAAATAAGGAAATAAGTAAGAGAACTAGGTGGGACGGTTAAGGCAAGGACCCTTTTAAGAGGTATAAGTACGTAAATGATACGGTGACGGGTCAACAAAAGGGGCCAAAATACTAAAGAGACTACCACGAAATAAACAATAAAGGTTTCCATCCCGGGCCAGCAACGACCCAGTGCAGCAAAGTGAACTTGTACGAGATAATAATTCTGAGTCCCGAGAAAAATATATACTAATGCTAACTCTAAAAGATCTAAAACAAGCTACATGAAAGTTCGTACGAAATAAAGGTAGAATACGGAGAAATAAATTCAGAATCCACCCCGCCCAGAAGAAAAGCGAAGCAAGAAATACTGAAACGAAAAAATAAGGCATGTGCCACTAAGAAATATAGAGGGCACAGAGAATAGTGGGAGCGGTCGGAAAAAGGGGGAAAGTATCCAGGGTCTAAGCCAGCTGCTATAAAGGGCGGAGTCCGCCAAATCTATCAAAGACTAGGGGAGGGGGGGTGAGGGTACTAAGGCTACATGGGGCCAAAGGGCAGCCTCGGGTGGGCGAGAAAAGACGCCGACAAAGGAGAAGAGCTGGGGTAGAAGGACAAAGGGGAGAGGGGGGAAGGAAATAAAGGAAGCGATAAAAGAATACAAAGAAGATCTTACGTCTTCCTTGGCAAGCAGGGGTTACCTACTGCAAAATCAGCAACTGGGGTGTTATAGCCCTAGTCTACCCCCCCGGGTCATTATGGGGTTTGAGGGCGAGGTAAGTCCTACGCAATCTATGTTTACATGCAGTAACCAGTTCATCTTTCTTGTTTAGGAGTTGGTCCGTCGAAAACAGCATTTGTAAAGTTTCCTCCGAGCATAAATTGCACGGACGGCGTCCTCCCGTGTAAGAATTGGCTCTGGACAGTAATCTCCAAGTGAGATCATAGGTGATTAACTAATACCATCAAACTCTCTTACAGCACTACACCAAACTTCGCACAAAACATCGTCTCCTCTAACAACAAAAAACTCAACCCCGATGGCAGAAATAACCTAATTAGCAGTGGAGAACCGACCAGGAGGTGTAACTGCCCGGATAGATCTATTTGCCCACTCGACAATAGATGCAGAGACCGTAATGTGATCTACCAGTGCAACGTGAGGACGGATACCTCCAACAAAGCCTATATAGGACTTACCGCATGTGACTTCAAGACCCGGCTATACCAACATAGACATACCTTCCGAAACCCGGCCCGGCGTCACGCCACTACACTTTCGGGCCACATATGGGACCTCAAGGACAACAACATCACCTATGATCTCACTTGGAGATTACTGTCCAGAGCCAATTCTTACACGGGAGGACGCCGTCCGTGCAATTTATGCTCGGAGGAAACTTTACAAATGCTGTTTTCGACGGACCAACTCCTAAACAAGAAAGATGAACTGGTTACTGCATGTAAACATAGATTGCGTAGGACTTACCTCGCCCTCAAACCCCATAATGACCCGGGGGGGTAGACTAGGGCTATAACACCCCAGTTGCCGATTTTGCAATAGGTAACCCCTGCTTGCCAAGGAAGACGTAAGATCTTCTTTGTATTCTTTTATCGCTTCCTTTATTTCCTTCCCCCCTCTCCCCTTTGTCCTTCTACCCCAGCTCTTCTCCTTTGTCGGCGTCTTTTCTCGCCCACCCGAGGCTGCCCTTTGGCCCCATGTAGCCTTAGTACCCCCACCCCCCCTCCCCTAGTCTTTGATAGATTTGGCGGACTCCGCCCTTTATAGCAGCTGGCTTAGACCCCGGATACTTTCCCCCTTTTTCCGACCGCTCCCACTATTCTCTGTGCCCTCTATATTTCTTAGTGGCACATGCCTTATTTTTTCGTTTCAGTATTTCTTGCTTCGCTTTTCTTCTGGGCGGGGTGGATTCTGAATTTATTTCTCCGTATTCTACCTTTATTTCGTACGAACTTTCATGTAGCTTGTTTTAGATCTTTTAGAGTTAGCATTAGTATATATTTTTCTCGGGACTCAGAATTATTATCTCGTACAAGTTCACTTTGCTGCACTGGGTCGTTGCTGGCCCGGGATGGAAACCTTTATTGTTTATTTCGTGGTAGTCTCTTTAGTATTTTGGCCCCTTTTGTTGACCCGTCACCGTATCATTTACGTACTTATACCTCTTAAAAGGGTCCTTGCCTTAACCGTCCCACCTAGTTCTCTTACTTATTTCCTTATTTATTCATTTATTTATTTTTTTACTTCTTTCTTTCTTTCTTTATTTTATTCTCGCCTAACAATAGCCTGACACCTAGGTCGTAGAATTTAATTTACTTTACTTTTCTTTACACTTATTTGCCTTTCTTCACTCTCAGTATTTTTTTTTTTTTTCTTTCCTATTTGTACCCCCCATTGTTCTACCTACCGTTCCGACTTCCACCCCCTCCCCCTCCCCTGTATCTTCTTTGACCTCATGCCCAGCTGTAGCTGGTACTACCAACGCTTGATTGGGTCTACTCCACCCCCTCCCCTCTTTCTCCTACTGGCAGGTTTAGCCACCATCTCCCCTACTAATTTGCAACCACAGAATTACTACTGATTTTTGACAATCACTTTGACCATATATGGAATTACCCCTTGAGAAGATCGGCTATTTAAATACCAGGATAAATTTTCATTTAGTCCAGAATTAGCCGTCGAAACGGCTTGAGCTCAGCTGTCGGGGTCTTACTGGTTCCTATTACCCACTCTACTACCTCAAGTATTGAGTACTTTGGTGCGTTATGGTCCACCTGGTTCCTTACCACATTTCCTTCGTTATCTAGCTCCTACTCCCGTAGTAGAGCACTTTCCGACCCTACCACGCCGCATCCAGACTTTTCCGCTAAGCTCAATTCATTTCACCCGCACCATGCGAAAACACAACATTGACTTCTCTACCAAGAACATCCCAATCCCACCGAAAAAACTTTACCTTCGGATGCTCACGCAAAAAATTGATCTATTTGCGAAAAGACTTAGATGGAGAACTTTTTTCTATGACAGATATTGCGACAACCAAGACTTCGGCACCAAGGAGAGATTCGGATTTATTACCTACAAATCTCCGCCCCTGAACCCCTTGCTCGCACCCTTCGAGAATGACCTCTTCCAACTGGTCAAGAACATTAAATTTAAACCCAGACACAACCGATTCCTACAAAAACTCCGTAGCAACTTAACAGAGTATGATAACACAAATGACATCATGGTGCATTCGGATAAAACTGGGAACCTATACTTTGTCAACCCTGACAGATACCACACACTGATCAGGAGCAGCCTAAACTCCACCTATAAAAAGGCCAACCACTCTTGTATCGAGGACATAAATCGAGATGGACAACAAATCACCTCCAGCCTCGGGGTCGCCGACCGCACGGAACCTCTAGACCCACGGACACCATACTTCACACTGAAGGACCATAAATCCGATTTTGACCGTAAACCCTCCATCAGGCTTATTAACCCAACGAAGTCCGACATAGGGAGAATCAGCAAAATAATCCTAGACCGCGTGATACCAAAAGTCAAGCAACACACCCGACTTAGCCTATGGATCAACACCCAGGAAGTAATCTCCTGGTTCAGCAATATGGAGGATAAACGAGAAACTAAATTCATACAGTTCGACATAGAGAGCTACTATGCTTCTATCACCTTACCGCTACTTACTGCCGCCTTGGACTTCGCCGAAACACTCGTGCCCATCACCGACCAGGAAAGAAAAATCATCCTCCACGCCAGGAAGACAGTCTTACTCTTTGACGACTCTAAATGGATAAAAAGAGCTCCCGACTCACCCTTCGACGTCAGCATGGGCGCCACGGATTCGGCGGAGGTCACTGATCTTATAGGATTATTCCTAATAGCCAAACTCACTGATATGTTTCCTGCATTCGGTGGTGGATTGTACCGTGATGATGGGCTCCTTACCCTTAAAGGGTACAACCCCAGTAGTACAGATCGGGTCCGGAAACAATTAATCAGATTCTTCCGCGACTGGGGATTTAAAATAACCCTACAAACGTCCCTGACCCGAGTAAACTTCCTGGACGTAACCCTCGACCTCGAAAACGACCTGTACTACCCATACAGGAAACCAAATGACAATCTGCACTACATCCACCGCCGATCAAACCATCCTAGGAACATCACAAACAACCTGGTCAAAAACATCTCCCCCCGCATATCCCGTTTGTCAGCTAATGAGCGGATATTCGATGAACATGCGCCTTATTACAACCAGGCCCTCAAGCGGAGTGGTTTCCGGGAGGAAATATCCTACTGTCCAGCTCCCATTAGCGGAACCAGCAGGAGACACCGCCGCTCACGCAATGTAACATGGTTCAATCCTCCCCACAACGCATAGGTGACTACTCCCATCGGGAAACTATTCTTTAGGCTCATTGAAAAACACTTCCCATTACAACACCGCTACCACAACATAATTAACAAAAATACCATCAAACTCTCTTACAGCACTACACCAAACTTCGCACAAAACATCGTCTCCTCTAACAACAAAAAACTCAACCCCGATGGCAGAAATAACCTAATTAGCAGTGGAGAACCGACCAGGAGGTGTAACTGCCCGGATAGATCTATTTGCCCACTCGACAATAGATGCAGAGACCGTAATGTGATCTACCAGTGCAACGTGAGGACGGATACCTCCAACAAAGCCTATATAGGACTTACCGCATGTGACTTCAAGACCCGGCTATACCAACATAGACATACCTTCCGAAACCCGGCCCGGCGTCACGCCACTACACTTTCGGGCCACATATGGGACCTCAAGGACAACAACATCACCTATGATCTCACTTGGAGATTACTGTCCAGAGCCAATTCTTACACGGGAGGACGCCGTCCGTGCAATTTATGCTCGGAGGAAACTTTACAAATGCTGTTTTCGACGGACCAACTCCTAAACAAGAAAGATGAACTGGTTACTGCATGTAAACATAGATTGCGTAGGACTTACCTCGCCCTCAAACCCCATAATGACCCGGGGGGGTAGACTAGGGCTATAACACCCCAGTTGCCGATTTTGCAATAGGTAACCCCTGCTTGCCAAGGAAGACGTAAGATCTTCTTTGTATTCTTTTATCGCTTCCTTTATTTCCTTCCCCCCTCTCCCCTTTGTCCTTCTACCCCAGCTCTTCTCCTTTGTCGGCGTCTTTTCTCGCCCACCCGAGGCTGCCCTTTGGCCCCATGTAGCCTTAGTACCCCCACCCCCCCTCCCCTAGTCTTTGATAGATTTGGCGGACTCCGCCCTTTATAGCAGCTGGCTTAGACCCCGGATACTTTCCCCCTTTTTCCGACCGCTCCCACTATTCTCTGTGCCCTCTATATTTCTTAGTGGCACATGCCTTATTTTTTCGTTTCAGTATTTCTTGCTTCGCTTTTCTTCTGGGCGGGGTGGATTCTGAATTTATTTCTCCGTATTCTACCTTTATTTCGTACGAACTTTCATGTAGCTTGTTTTAGATCTTTTAGAGTTAGCATTAGTATATATTTTTCTCGGGACTCAGAATTATTATCTCGTACAAGTTCACTTTGCTGCACTGGGTCGTTGCTGGCCCGGGATGGAAACCTTTATTGTTTATTTCGTGGTAGTCTCTTTAGTATTTTGGCCCCTTTTGTTGACCCGTCACCGTATCATTTACGTACTTATACCTCTTAAAAGGGTCCTTGCCTTAACCGTCCCACCTAGTTCTCTTACTTATTTCCTTATTTATTCATTTATTTATTTTTTTACTTCTTTCTTTCTTTCTTTATTTTATTCTCGCCTAACAATAGCCTGACACCTAGGTCGTAGAATTTAATTTACTTTACTTTTCTTTACACTTATTTGCCTTTCTTCACTCTCAGTATTTTTTTTTTTTTTCTTTCCTATTTGTACCCCCCATTGTTCTACCTACCGTTCCGACTTCCACCCCCTCCCCCTCCCCTGTATCTTCTTTGACCTCATGCCCAGCTGTAGCTGGTACTACCAACGCTTGATTGGGTCTACTCCACCCCCTCCCCTCTTTCTCCTACTGGCAGGTTTAGCCACCATCTCCCCTACTAATTTGCAACCACAGAATTACTACTGATTTTTGACAATCACTTTGACCATATATGGAATTACCCCTTGAGAAGATCGGCTATTTAAATACCAGGATAAATTTTCATTTAGTCCAGAATTAGCCGTCGAAACGGCTTGAGCTCAGCTGTCGGGGTCTTACTGGTTCCTATTACCCACTCTACTACCTCAAGTATTGAGTACTTTGGTGCGTTATGGTCCACCTGGTTCCTTACCACATTTCCTTCGTTATCTAGCTCCTACTCCCGTAGTAGAGCACTTTCCGACCCTACCACGCCGCATCCAGACTTTTCCGCTAAGCTCAATTCATTTCACCCGCACCATGCGAAAACACAACATTGACTTCTCTACCAAGAACATCCCAATCCCACCGAAAAAACTTTACCTTCGGATGCTCACGCAAAAAATTGATCTATTTGCGAAAAGACTTAGATGGAGAACTTTTTTCTATGACAGATATTGCGACAACCAAGACTTCGGCACCAAGGAGAGATTCGGATTTATTACCTACAAATCTCCGCCCCTGAACCCCTTGCTCGCACCCTTCGAGAATGACCTCTTCCAACTGGTCAAGAACATTAAATTTAAACCCAGACACAACCGATTCCTACAAAAACTCCGTAGCAACTTAACAGAGTATGATAACACAAATGACATCATGGTGCATTCGGATAAAACTGGGAACCTATACTTTGTCAACCCTGACAGATACCACACACTGATCAGGAGCAGCCTAAACTCCACCTATAAAAAGGCCAACCACTCTTGTATCGAGGACATAAATCGAGATGGACAACAAATCACCTCCAGCCTCGGGGTCGCCGACCGCACGGAACCTCTAGACCCACGGACACCATACTTCACACTGAAGGACCATAAATCCGATTTTGACCGTAAACCCTCCATCAGGCTTATTAACCCAACGAAGTCCGACATAGGGAGAATCAGCAAAATAATCCTAGACCGCGTGATACCAAAAGTCAAGCAACACACCCGACTTAGCCTATGGATCAACACCCAGGAAGTAATCTCCTGGTTCAGCAATATGGAGGATAAACGAGAAACTAAATTCATACAGTTCGACATAGAGAGCTACTATGCTTCTATCACCTTACCGCTACTTACTGCCGCCTTGGACTTCGCCGAAACACTCGTGCCCATCACCGACCAGGAAAGAAAAATCATCCTCCACGCCAGGAAGACAGTCTTACTCTTTGACGACTCTAAATGGATAAAAAGAGCTCCCGACTCACCCTTCGACGTCAGCATGGGCGCCACGGATTCGGCGGAGGTCACTGATCTTATAGGATTATTCCTAATAGCCAAACTCACTGATATGTTTCCTGCATTCGGTGGTGGATTGTACCGTGATGATGGGCTCCTTACCCTTAAAGGGTACAACCCCAGTAGTACAGATCGGGTCCGGAAACAATTAATCAGATTCTTCCGCGACTGGGGATTTAAAATAACCCTACAAACGTCCCTGACCCGAGTAAACTTCCTGGACGTAACCCTCGACCTCGAAAACGACCTGTACTACCCATACAGGAAACCAAATGACAATCTGCACTACATCCACCGCCGATCAAACCATCCTAGGAACATCACAAACAACCTGGTCAAAAACATCTCCCCCCGCATATCCCGTTTGTCAGCTAATGAGCGGATATTCGATGAACATGCGCCTTATTACAACCAGGCCCTCAAGCGGAGTGGTTTCCGGGAGGAAATATCCTACTGTCCAGCTCCCATTAGCGGAACCAGCAGGAGACACCGCCGCTCACGCAATGTAACATGGTTCAATCCTCCCCACAACGCATAGGTGACTACTCCCATCGGGAAACTATTCTTTAGGCTCATTGAAAAACACTTCCCATTACAACACCGCTACCACAACATAATTAACAAAAATACCATCAAACTCTCTTACAGCACTACACCAAACTTCGCACAAAACATCGTCTCCTCTAACAACAAAAAACTCAACCCCGATGGCAGAAATAACCTAATTAGCAGTGGAGAACCGACCAGGAGGTGTAACTGCCCGGATAGATCTATTTGCCCACTCGACAATAGATGCAGAGACCGTAATGTGATCTACCAGTGCAACGTGAGGACGGATACCTCCAACAAAGCCTATATAGGACTTACCGCATGTGACTTCAAGACCCGGCTATACCAACATAGACATACCTTCCGAAACCCGGCCCGGCGTCACGCCACTACACTTTCGGGCCACATATGGGACCTCAAGGACAACAACATCACCTATGATCTCACTTGGAGATTACTGTCCAGAGCCAATTCTTACACGGGAGGACGCCGTCCGTGCAATTTATGCTCGGAGGAAACTTTACAAATGCTGTTTTCGACGGACCAACTCCTAAACAAGAAAGATGAACTGGTTACTGCATGTAAACATAGATTGCGTAGGACTTACCTCGCCCTCAAACCCCATAATGACCCGGGGGGGTAGACTAGGGCTATAACACCCCAGTTGCCGATTTTGCAATAGGTAACCCCTGCTTGCCAAGGAAGACGTAAGATCTTCTTTGTATTCTTTTATCGCTTCCTTTATTTCCTTCCCCCCTCTCCCCTTTGTCCTTCTACCCCAGCTCTTCTCCTTTGTCGGCGTCTTTTCTCGCCCACCCGAGGCTGCCCTTTGGCCCCATGTAGCCTTAGTACCCCCACCCCCCCTCCCCTAGTCTTTGATAGATTTGGCGGACTCCGCCCTTTATAGCAGCTGGCTTAGACCCCGGATACTTTCCCCCTTTTTCCGACCGCTCCCACTATTCTCTGTGCCCTCTATATTTCTTAGTGGCACATGCCTTATTTTTTCGTTTCAGTATTTCTTGCTTCGCTTTTCTTCTGGGCGGGGTGGATTCTGAATTTATTTCTCCGTATTCTACCTTTATTTCGTACGAACTTTCATGTAGCTTGTTTTAGATCTTTTAGAGTTAGCATTAGTATATATTTTTCTCGGGACTCAGAATTATTATCTCGTACAAGTTCACTTTGCTGCACTGGGTCGTTGCTGGCCCGGGATGGAAACCTTTATTGTTTATTTCGTGGTAGTCTCTTTAGTATTTTGGCCCCTTTTGTTGACCCGTCACCGTATCATTTACGTACTTATACCTCTTAAAAGGGTCCTTGCCTTAACCGTCCCACCTAGTTCTCTTACTTATTTCCTTATTTATTCATTTATTTATTTTTTTACTTCTTTCTTTCTTTCTTTATTTTATTCTCGCCTAACAATAGCCTGACACCTAGGTCGTAGAATTTAATTTACTTTACTTTTCTTTACACTTATTTGCCTTTCTTCACTCTCAGTATTTTTTTTTTTTTTCTTTCCTATTTGTACCCCCCATTGTTCTACCTACCGTTCCGACTTCCACCCCCTCCCCCTCCCCTGTATCTTCTTTGACCTCATGCCCAGCTGTAGCTGGTACTACCAACGCTTGATTGGGTCTACTCCACCCCCTCCCCTCTTTCTCCTACTGGCAGGTTTAGCCACCATCTCCCCTACTAATTTGCAACCACAGAATTACTACTGATTTTTGACAATCACTTTGACCATATATGGAATTACCCCTTGAGAAGATCGGCTATTTAAATACCAGGATAAATTTTCATTTAGTCCAGAATTAGCCGTCGAAACGGCTTGAGCTCAGCTGTCGGGGTCTTACTGGTTCCTATTACCCACTCTACTACCTCAAGTATTGAGTACTTTGGTGCGTTATGGTCCACCTGGTTCCTTACCACATTTCCTTCGTTATCTAGCTCCTACTCCCGTAGTAGAGCACTTTCCGACCCTACCACGCCGCATCCAGACTTTTCCGCTAAGCTCAATTCATTTCACCCGCACCATGCGAAAACACAACATTGACTTCTCTACCAAGAACATCCCAATCCCACCGAAAAAACTTTACCTTCGGATGCTCACGCAAAAAATTGATCTATTTGCGAAAAGACTTAGATGGAGAACTTTTTTCTATGACAGATATTGCGACAACCAAGACTTCGGCACCAAGGAGAGATTCGGATTTATTACCTACAAATCTCCGCCCCTGAACCCCTTGCTCGCACCCTTCGAGAATGACCTCTTCCAACTGGTCAAGAACATTAAATTTAAACCCAGACACAACCGATTCCTACAAAAACTCCGTAGCAACTTAACAGAGTATGATAACACAAATGACATCATGGTGCATTCGGATAAAACTGGGAACCTATACTTTGTCAACCCTGACAGATACCACACACTGATCAGGAGCAGCCTAAACTCCACCTATAAAAAGGCCAACCACTCTTGTATCGAGGACATAAATCGAGATGGACAACAAATCACCTCCAGCCTCGGGGTCGCCGACCGCACGGAACCTCTAGACCCACGGACACCATACTTCACACTGAAGGACCATAAATCCGATTTTGACCGTAAACCCTCCATCAGGCTTATTAACCCAACGAAGTCCGACATAGGGAGAATCAGCAAAATAATCCTAGACCGCGTGATACCAAAAGTCAAGCAACACACCCGACTTAGCCTATGGATCAACACCCAGGAAGTAATCTCCTGGTTCAGCAATATGGAGGATAAACGAGAAACTAAATTCATACAGTTCGACATAGAGAGCTACTATGCTTCTATCACCTTACCGCTACTTACTGCCGCCTTGGACTTCGCCGAAACACTCGTGCCCATCACCGACCAGGAAAGAAAAATCATCCTCCACGCCAGGAAGACAGTCTTACTCTTTGACGACTCTAAATGGATAAAAAGAGCTCCCGACTCACCCTTCGACGTCAGCATGGGCGCCACGGATTCGGCGGAGGTCACTGATCTTATAGGATTATTCCTAATAGCCAAACTCACTGATATGTTTCCTGCATTCGGTGGTGGATTGTACCGTGATGATGGGCTCCTTACCCTTAAAGGGTACAACCCCAGTAGTACAGATCGGGTCCGGAAACAATTAATCAGATTCTTCCGCGACTGGGGATTTAAAATAACCCTACAAACGTCCCTGACCCGAGTAAACTTCCTGGACGTAACCCTCGACCTCGAAAACGACCTGTACTACCCATACAGGAAACCAAATGACAATCTGCACTACATCCACCGCCGATCAAACCATCCTAGGAACATCACAAACAACCTGGTCAAAAACATCTCCCCCCGCATATCCCGTTTGTCAGCTAATGAGCGGATATTCGATGAACATGCGCCTTATTACAACCAGGCCCTCAAGCGGAGTGGTTTCCGGGAGGAAATATCCTACTGTCCAGCTCCCATTAGCGGAACCAGCAGGAGACACCGCCGCTCACGCAATGTAACATGGTTCAATCCTCCCCACAACGCAGAGGTGACTACTCCCATCGGGAAACTATTCTTTAGGCTCATTGAAAAACACTTCCCATTACAACACCGCTACCACAACATAATTAACAAAAATACCATCAAACTCTCTTACAGCACTACACCAAACTTCGCACAAAACATCGTCTCCTCTAACAACAAAAAACTCAACCCCGATGGCAGAAATAACCTAATTAGCAGTGGAGAACCGACCAGGAGGTGTAACTGCCCGGATAGATCTATTTGCCCACTCGACAATAGATGCAGAGACCGTAATGTGATCTACCAGTGCAACGTGAGGACGGATACCTCCATCAAAGCCTATATAGGACTTACCGCATGTGACTTCAAGACCCGGCTATACCAACATAGACATACCTTCCGAAACCCGGCCCGGCGTCACGCCACTACACTTTCGGGCCACATATGGGACCTCAAGGACAACAACATCACCTATGATCTCACTTGGAGATTACTGTCCAGAGCCAATTCTTACACGGGAGGACGCCGTCCGTGCAATTTATGCTCGGAGGAAACTTTACAAATGCTGTTTTCGACGGACCAACTCCTAAACAAGAAAGATGAACTGGTTACTGCATGTAAACATAGATTGCGTAGGACTTACCTCGCCCTCAAACCCCATAATGACCCGGGGGGGTAGACTAGGGCTATAACACCCCAGTTGCCGATTTTGCAATAGGTAACCCCTGCTTGCCAAGGAAGACGTAAGATCTTCTTTGTATTCTTTTATCGCTTCCTTTATTTCCTTCCCCCCTCTCCCCTTTGTCCTTCTACCCCAGCTCTTCTCCTTTGTCGGCGTCTTTTCTCGCCCACCAGAGGCTGCCCTTTGGCCCCATGTAGCCTTAGTAACCCCCCCCCCCCCCCTCCCCTAGTCTTTGATAGATTTGGCGGACTCCGCCCTTTATAGCAGCTGGCTTAGACCCCGGATACTTTCCCCCTTTTTCCGACCGCTCCCACTATTCTCTGTGCCCTCTATATTTCTTAGTGGCACATGCCTTATTTTTTCGTTTCAGTATTTCTTGCTTCGCTCTTCTTCTGGGCGGGGTGGATTCTGAATTTATTTCTCCGTATTCTACCTTTATTTCGTACGAACTTTCATGTAGCTTGTTTTAGATCTTTTAGAGTTAGCATTAGTATATATTTTTCTCGGGACTCAGAATTATTATCTCGTACAAGTTCACTTTGCTGCACTGGGTCGTTGCTGGCCCGGGATGGAAACCTTTATTGTTTATTTCGTGGTAGTCTCTTTAGTATTTTGGCCCCTTTTGTTGACCCGTCACCGTATCATTTACGTACTTATACCTCTTAAAAGGGTCCTTGCCTTAACCGTCCCACCTAGTTCTCTTACTTATTTCCTTATTTATTCATTTATTTATTTTTTTACTTCTTTCTTTCTTTCTTTATTTTATTCTCGCCTAACAATAGCCTGACACCTAGGTCGTAGAATTTAATTTACTTTACTTTTCTTTACACTTATTTGCCTTTCTTCACTCTCAGTATTTTTTTTTTTTTTCTTTCCTATTTCTACCCCCCATTGTTCTACCTACCGTTCCGACTTCCTCCCCCTCCCCCTCCCCTGTATCTTCTTTGACCTCATGCCCAGCTGTAGCTGGCACTACCAACGCTTGATTGGGTCTACTCCACCCCTCCCCTCTTTCTCCTACTGGCAGGTTTAGCCACCATCTCCCCTACTAATTTGCAACCACAGAATTACTACTGATTTTTGACAATCACTTTGACCATATATGGAATTACCCCTTGAGAAGATCGGCTATTTAAATACCAGGATAAATTTTCATTTAGTCCAGAATTAGCCGTCGAAACGGCTTGAGCTCAGCTGTCGGGGTCTTACTGGTTCCTATTACCCACTCTACTACCTCAAGTATTGAGTACTTTGGTGCGTTATGGTCCACCTGGTTCCTTACCACATTTCCTTCGTTATATATATATATATATATATATATATATATATATATATATATATATATATACTGTAGTAAAAGTTTGGTAGGATTATCCAAGGGTAAGAGCACGCAATCCCTAGGAAGTATAATTAGTTAAACAGTGACATACACAAGTACTTATGTTTCGCTGGGTATCCGATCAATGAAACAATTGTTGATAACTGAAATAAAGCCCCTTGTTGTACAGCCAACCTGTTACACCTCATTCTTTCACTATATATATATATATATAAGCAAAAGGGATATTTGATTTGTTGGTAATTCAACAAATATAAATGTTTATAACTGATTCGAAGCACTCGACAAGTTTTCTGGAGTATAATATTCCACGTTATTAAATAAATGGAAACTATCTTTATAAAACCATATTTATTCTATTATATATATTTCAAGGGTACCAAAAATTTGGTACGCTATCATCAGATAAAATACAAAGTTTGTTTTATAAATATTGACATATCCAGGAAGAAGATCTTAAGGGTTCAAGTTTTTCCTGGATAGTAAAGGAAAGAATATATATATATATATATATATATATATATATATATATATATATATATATATATATATATATATTTATATATATATATATATATATATATATATATATATATATATATATATATATATATATATATATATATTGTTATACTTGGGGAGGGTCATATTTGTGTAATATTGCCAGAATTAATAACAGAACACACTCACTGTTTGGTTGGTTTTCGCTTCTCGCTGTCTTTTATATCTGCGATCTAACTTAATCGGTCCTCAATGTTGCCATTGACTGACCGACGGTCAAAAATAATACAGATACAATATAGACACAAACACATATATATAGTTTACATAAATCTTTCGTTGCACATCTGCAACATCGTCAGTGGTGTTATATTTTTTCCTCCTGTTGTGTTGTATGTCTACGCCATTTTTTATTCAGTCTGTCTATATATTTATTTATTTATTTGCTTGTTTGTTTATTTTATTTTGTCTTCTTTGCGCATGCGTTTGCGTGTGTGTATAGTGTTATGTTTGCTGTGTGACTAGTGTGTATAGTGTTGTGTCTGCTGGGTGACTAGTGTGTGTTTATGTGCTTGTTGTTATTGTGCTTGTGTATGTATTTATTTATCTTATTTTATTTTATTTTATTTACTTATTTATACTTCTCTTAGGTCAGTGTTGTTTGTTTGGGTGTTGTTGTTGTTCCACTCATTCTTTCTGTTTAGCTTTGGTCTTCTAATTTCTAATATATATATATATATAAGATCAAAAGAGTTCCATGTATTTTATTATGCGCATTTCAAAAACAAATATCATCATGCAATAACATTTGCGTTTTCGTCAGGTAAAATAGGAAGACATGATATGAAGGTTAAAAAACACTTGTGAATAGTGCAGTTTTAAATCAACATATGAAAAGTAGTTTTAGATTGATGTGTAATATTGGGGGAAAAAAAAAATGTTTGAGGGTGGGTGGGTGGAAAAGATGAAAAAGAGGAGGAGATGAGAATAAAAAGTGGAGGATGAGACGGGTGATAGAGAGAGAGAGAGAGAGATAGCTTTTATAACTGAGAAAAATATATTGTTTTACATAGAGAGGTTGAAAAACCGTTGGAAGATAATATATAAATTAAAAGAATTTGAAAATTAACGAAGAGAAAAATTTAGAATAATGTTAAGTTAAGGTTTGTATATTTAAGGGTTTAATAATATGTGCGATGAAAAGAAATTGTTAATATGTATTAAGAATAATATTTAAGGGTTTAATAATATGTGCGATGAAAAGAAATTGTTAATATGTATTAAGAATAATATTTAAGGGTTTAATAATATGTGCGATGGAAAGAAATTGTTGATATGTATTATTAAAAAAATATAAAAATATAGCAATAGTAATGTAAGTAAGGATATATTGTGAAAGAAGTAGAAGATTGGATGAATAAGTGTAATATGTATAAGTTAGATGAGCATGAAAGGGAGAAAAAAGTAAAAAATGTTTATGTTTAAGAAGGATTTTTTCAAGGTGATATAAAGTAAGAATATATTGTGCTGTGTAATAATTGTTTCTAAGTTAGCCACAATGATAATTGAGAAGTATCTAAGAAGAAAAGGTACATATTAGGGGTTAGAAGTTAAAAGAAAAAGAAAAAAAGAAAAGAAAAAAGGAAAAAAGAAAGAAAGGGAAGTGATAAATAGGAGTGATATAGAATGAGTAACTAGTATTATATAATGTATAATAAATAACATTGAAATAAGGTAGGAAGATGGGTATATTTTTAAAGAAATATATATGTATAAATATATATATATATATGTGCCTTTGAGAAAAGGATTTTAAATTGATAAAGTATTAGATATTAGCTGTATACTTTATGGAATGTTCTGTGGAATTTATGCAAGCAGAGAGAAAACAAGTCAGTGCGTCTATTTATTATAGAATCTAAATTAGATATAATGGTAAATTTTTCACATAAACAGAGATTGCATGTCTTGGATAGAGAACTGTTCAAGTATGTAGAAGCAGAACAAACCTTCTTCCAAGAGATGTTATAGTTAATATTTTTGTCTTTCAAGGACTATATGAGTTCTGAGAGTGCCGTGTTGGTTCTTTTAAGTTGGTATTTAAAAGACGAATGATGATTATAAAGACGAGCTTTAAAGGAGGTGGAAGTGGAGCCAAAATAGGTAAAGGAATTGGTGTCAGTTATAACTTTACATTCGTAGATTAAGTTTTTTTCAAGACAATGGTTGTTGAGAGAACATTTATTTTTAACAGGGCAATTGCAATTGCGATTAGAGAGATTAACAGAGTTATTAACAAGTGACCTAGTGTTATCTATAGAAGGGATTGGATTGGAGAAGTTATTTACGATAGGAATAATAGTTTCTTGATTTAGAATGGGAGTAAGAACATTTACCGAAGTTGCGTTTGACGTTGTATTTGGGTTTGCAGAAATTAGCCTAGAGTTTACAATGAAATTAGCCTAGAGTTTACATTTTTTTTTTCCCAATATCACACATCAATCTAAAACTACTTTTCATATGTTGATTTAAAACTGCACTATTCACAAGTGTGTTTTAACCTTCATATCATGTCTCCCTATTTTATCTGACGAAAACGCAAATGTTATTGCATGATGATGTTTGTTTTTGAAATGCGCATAATAAAATACATGGAACTCTTTTAACCATCTTTTGATCTTATATATTATTTATACTCCAGTCCTACAAACTGTAGAGTGCTACTTATCTGATATCTGCACTGCTTTATTGTACTACAATAAAACTCACCTCCTACATTATATATATATATATATATATATATATATATATATATATATATATATAACAAAGAATGCGTGGTAAGATATTACATTCCAGTTCTGATCTAGCTGCCGAAACGACTGGAGCTCAGCCATCGGTGTCCTGACTATTTTCCTATAAGCACAAACATATATATATATATATATATATACATATATAATTAATACAATAACAGAGATAGTTTAAAGCTAAACTCTGACTGGTAACCATCTCACTCAACAAACATTAGGTTATATTTTAATGTAAACCCAATTTAAGTGTTTGGGTGCTAACAATATGTATTATGTGGAAAAGCCAGTTGTATTATTTTATGAGATATAATTAAAGTTAAAATATATCTCTCTTTCCAAACAATTGTTTCATTATAAGTTTTCTACAAATTCGGAGAATATTTCCAGTTTATGTAGAAGCCTAATATACATTCATGTAAGAATATATTTAGGTGGGTGCTTATAAATCATCAGTGGATGCCCATTAAACTTTGATATAAGAAAAACATTTCTTACCACAGTTAAAAATCGTGTCTGTTAAGTTGCTCCTTCCCGCATCGAATGACCGGCAAATTTGAAATTCCAGCAGTTTTTGACTGAGGAAGTATTATAGCGTCACTAAGCGGGAAGGGGAGACAACTACGATCCAGGAAAGGAGGAAAAAAAATAATATACACGCGGGTTAATCAGTTTTTTCGAAAACATTATCAATCCAACGTGTTAAGAACTCAATTGGAATTAAAAAAATAAATATATGCGTGTATAAATTACACCCGCATATAGATATTTTCTTAGGCTAAAATCAGAGGTTGTACCTGAATAAGAAACATCATCTCGTAACCGTAGTAAATACGGAAAGTTATGCTTTAAAGGGCAAATGGGAATGTAAATCCCCGGCCGAATTAAGAGTAAAATATAAAACACACGCGGGTTAATTAGTTATTTCAAAACTAATATCAATTCCTCGTGTAAAGAACTCAATTAATTTTAAAAAATAAATGTATGCATATAATTATATACATAGGCATATATATATTTTTTCTTAGGCTAAAAAACAGAGAAGTTACAACCAATAAAAACCACAATATCGCACAACAGTAATAAATACGGAAAGTTAAATTTATAAGGTACCTGGAAATAAACACCTCTGGCCAATCAAGAGTAAAATATTAATACAATAACAGAGATAGTTTAAAGGTAAACTCTGACTGGTAACCATCTCACTCAACAAACATATATATATATATATATATATATATATATACATATATATATATATATATATATAGATTTTGAGTTTATGTTGGTTGTATACCAACACCTCAGTATGCAGTCTGGAGCACTCGACGAAGTGCGCAGGTTGGTTTGGTTACTCCGGAGTAGTGTAAAATAAAGTTAAATAAAAGTCAAATGATTAAAATTTAGCTTCGTTTATTACTGCTATATATATTTCAGTGACAGCCATCTTTGGCTGTGAGCTCTTCAGGCAGTTTGAATTAGTATGGTATAGACAAGTACATATGTTGTTTAGGTGTATAATATTGTCAATACTCTGATATGCCCAGTTCCTTGTTGGGTTGTTAATTCACTGAGGAACTGGAGTCATATATGACTCCAGTTCCTCAGTGAATTAACAACCCAACAAGGAACTGGGCATATCAGAGTATTGACAATATTATACACCTAAACAACATATGTACTTGTCTATACCATACTAATTCAAACTGCCTGAAGAGCTCACAGCCAAAGATGGCTGTCACTGAAATATATATAGCAGTAATAAACGAAGCTAAATTTTAATCATTTGACTTTTATTTAACTTTATTTTATATATATATATATATATATATATATATATAAATGAGAGGTATAGAGATTGTTATATATATATATATATGTATATGTAATTATTAGTACAGATGAAAGTTTAAGCAACAAATTTTCCCACACTATCACCCCATTGTCATGGGGAGGGGGGGGGGCGGTAACCTTGCTCCATATTTTCATACTGTGTCACTCAAACTTCCCAGTTTCATAATGTGTCACCCTTTCCCCGCTGTGCCATAGTGCAGCACCCTAGATTGAAAGTGACGTATTTTGCTACCCTATCTCCCCATTGCCATAGGTGGGTCACCCTAGCTCCATATCTCCATACTCTGCCACTGAAGCTCTCCAGAGTTCAATAGTGTGCCACCCTAGCTCCGCTATGCCATAGTGCAGCACCCTAGATTAAAAGTGCCATATTTCCCCACACTATCTCCCCATTACCATAGCGGGGTGGGGATGACACCCTAGTTCCATATTTCCATACTGTATCATTGAAGCTGCCCAGTTCGATAGTGTGCCACCCTAGCTCCGCTGTGCCATAGTACGGCACCCTACCTCAGAAGTGCCGCATTTTCCCACCCTATCTTCTTGCCGAGAAGTGTCGTATTTGTCCACCCTGTCTCTCCATTGCCATATGGGATCACCCTAACTCCATATTTCAATACTGTATCACTGAAGCTCCGAACTTCCATAGTGTGCCACCCTAGAACGCAGTGCCATAGTGCGGCACCCTAGCTTCAAAGTGGCATATTTCCCTACACCATCTCCCCATTTCCATAGGGTGTCACCCTAGTTCCATATTTCCACATGGTGTCATTGAAGCTGATCAGTCTCATAGTGTGCCACCCTAGCTCCGTAGTGCCAATGTGCGACACACTAGCTCCGAAATGCCCTATTTTATCACACTATCTTACCAGTGCCATACTGCTTCACCCTAGCTACCGAGTCCCATAGTGTGCCACCCTAGCTCCACAGTTCCATACTGCGGCACCCTAGGTTTAAAGTGATATATTTTCTCACACTATCTTCCCATTGCCATATGGGATCTCCATAACTCCATATTTCCATACTGTGTCACTGAAGCTCCCCACATCCATAGTATGCCACCCTAAATCCGCAGTGCCATAGTGCGACACCCTAGCTTCAAAGTGACATATTTCCATACTGTTCCACTGAAGCTTCCCACTTCCATAGTGTGCCACCCTAAATCCGCAGTGCCATAGTGCGGTACCCTAGCTTCAAAGTGGCATATTTCCATACTTTGTCACTGAAGCTTCCCACTTCCATAGTGTGCCACCCTAAATCCGCAGTGCCATAGAGCGGCACCCTAGCTTCAAAGTGGGATATTTCCCCACACCATCTCCCCATTGCTATTGGGGGGCCACCCTAGTTCCATATTTTCATACGGTGTCATTGAAGCTCACCAGTTCCACAGTGCGGCCCCTACCTCCGAAGTGCCGTATTTTACCAACCATCTCCCCATTGATATATTTTACCAACTTATAGTCCCATAGTATCCCTTAACAGAATCTTAAGATGATGATAATGATGTTGATAGTGATGATGACGATGATTATGATTATGATGTTGTGGATGCTGACGAAGATGATGGTGATGATGATGATGATAATTATTTACTGTCCAGTTCATTCTTCTTTGGAGACACACACTCACAGAGGGCATACTTCCGTAGTGCCCTAGTGCGACACCCTAGCTTCGAAGTGCCATATGTACCCACACTAGTGTATATGTATGTGTGTGTTGTTGTGTGTACTTATGTATCTATCTCTCTATCTATCTCTCTATCTCTCTATCTATCTATCTATCTATTTATCTATCTATATACTAATAATTGTTTTTACTTTTGGCACAAGGCCAGCAATTATCCCAGTGTATTTCTGGTACTTTATTTTATCGACCCCGTAAGGATGAAAGGTATAGTTAACCTCGGCGGGATTTCAACTCAGAATGGCAAGGGCCGTAACTCTATGCGTCAATAAATGGCGCCCGACCCTCTACCAATACTGCCAATCCACCGCCCTCTCTCTATATATACTGATAATAAAAAGGACGAAGTATTAGATCTTCATCACGTTTATTGAGGTGTAACGCGCATTTCGTGATACTCTGTACTACCTACTGGCGATGTTTGTGTGGATTGATATAATTTTATAACCGTATTTCAATTACAAATCGTCCAGATATCTACATATACATACATACATAATGGCTGCCCCCTCGGTATCAAGTATGCCCATTGCACGATATACCATTATTAATAATTATCAGTTAATTCTCTCGTTCAATGCATGTGCGTGAAGATATTTTTTAAAGTGAGGAAAGACTGTGTACTGAGCCAATCCCACTCTCTGAGCAACTGTAGCTATAACCCGAAAAAAAGAAAAGATCAACATCATCGGTAACTACTGAGCCGCAGGTTTTATATCGGAGTTATCCCTGTTTTCTGAGTAGCCTTCTCCTAGAAGGATGCCCTGACAAAGGCTAGGGGTCCTTCACTGCCAGTGTTTTAACCACGCATTCGGGTATCCAGCCCGACCGACTATTTCTATGTCCCCGCGCATATACATACATATGCACCCATGTATATACACATATACATATACATACATATGTACATGTTTATATACATATTTACACACTTTTGGATGGCCGTTGACTCTTATGAGAATAAATGAAAAATTAATGAAAAAGTAATGAAAAAGTATTTTTTTTTTCTTCACTTTATCACCTTATATAAATATAAGGTGATAAAGTGAAGAGAACAGAAAACAAATAACAAATTAATAATGAGTAATCAAAATTGAAAAATTGAAAAATTGAAAAATCAAAAATTAAGTAAATTAAAATGTGTGTGTTATAAAGATGTTGGCCAAATTATAATGGCTGTGCCAGAATCGATCTCCAGACTATCATGGTGTCTGCTCAGCCTGGGTTGGTCCCTATGGCTTGAGGGGAGTTCTCAACCTAGGGTGCTGTTATTGCCCATATAGCTTGAGGGAGGTCTGGCCGAGAGGTGTCTACATGTTCTGGAGAAGTCCCTATAGCTTGAGGGGAGTTCACATCTTCTTGTGTTGCTACTGTCCATATATCTTGAGGAAAGTCTTGGCCCTGAGGTGTCTGCATGTCCCGAAGAAGTCGGTTCTGAGGTTTATCAGGCCGCTTCCACCTCTTAGTATCTCCAGGGTCTCGTTCAGGCATAGTTTGCATATGCAAGATCCCCCTTTATCGGGTGGTACTGAAGTAGATAAAAGATGAAATCGCCTGCCTGGGCGGTGGATTATATCGTGATGATGCTCTATTCACAGTATATGACCACAGCACCAATATGTTGGAGGGAATGAGGAGGCGTATTCGCCATTTCTTTAAGAACCAGGGGCTCAGTGTAGAACTAGACCCAAATAGGAAGGTAGTTAACTTCCTAGACACCACCCTAAACCTGAACACCGAACAATACTACCCCTACCACAAGCCCAACGAGAAACTCGTGTATGTTAATGCCAAGTCAACCCACCCTAGATCCACAACCAAGGCAGTGGTGAAGAGTGTATCGGACAGGATCTCCAGCCTGTCTGCAAGTAAGGAAATATTCGATAACAACGCGGAATATTACAACGCAGCACTAAAGAAGGCGGCACATGGCCAAAATATAACATATAGTCCGAAACGCCGGGATGGGGATGGCCCAACGGACACCCACACCCGCGTTGCCCGGGGGGGGGACCCTAACAATACAGGCAGAACAGAAACATATAGGCACCATCAGCCCGACACCACCACACGGGCGTTGGTGACTAGTACGCTTAACCATGAGATAAAACCCAATATGAGTAGCAGTCTCAGGGGTGACGCTAACCACCCCAGGATGAACGACCCCAACCGCAGGACACGTGGGGGGGGGGACCACCCCACGATAGATCTCCCATCGCGGGCAACGACCACCCCACAGATTCGGGCTGTGAAGATAGCAAAACGCATAGCGCCCAAAGGGGAAGCAACAGTGCGGGAACCACCAGCAACCCAACAAATCTGCAACAACTCACGACGCCCCCGACCCATACATATAGGAGGAGACACAGAAAAATCACGTGGTACAACCCACCCTACTCAGCGGCCCTAAAGAACAGCTTGGCCCGATCATTCTTTGGAGCACTTGATAAATGCTTCCCGAGGGACAATAGATACCACAGGATCTTCAACAGACACACTGTGAAGCTCTCGTATTCCACCACGAGAAATCTGGCCCAACACATAGCTAGCATCAACAGGAGTAGGCTTAAAACCCACACACAACCAGAAGATGACAATACAAGCACTCAGCAGAACCATGTGAAAAGAGGGAAGGGGGGACCCAGTGCCCACCCAAGAAACCCAAACAGACCTGGCGAACCCCCACCGTGCCTGGGGAAAGACCACCATGTAACACCTAATGGGAACCCCAATCTAGGCACGCAGAGGTCGACAACCCTCTGCAACTGCAGAAACCCCGAATCATGCCCCCTTGGTAATGAATGCCTTAAGAAGAACCTAGTATACGGTTGTAGGGTTAAAGCCCCCAACTCCGACACCTCTACATAGGAGCCACATCAACGAGCTTTAAAGACCGCTGGTTCAACCATCGCCATTCCTTCAATAAGGAGGCCAAAAGGAAAAGCACGGCTCTCTCCGACCTGATCTGGAAGCTTAAGCTGGACAGGACCCCGTACTCTCTGGCCTGGGACATAATCAGGAAAGTACCACCCAATAAAGGGGGATCTTGCATATGCAAACTATGCCTGAACGAGACTCTCGAGATACTAAGACGTGGAAGCGGCCTGATAAACCTCAGAACCGACTTCTTCGGGACATGCAGACACCTCAGGGCCGGGACCTCCCTCAAGATATATGGACAGTAGCAACACAAGAAGATGTGAACTCCCTCAAGCTATAGGGACTTCTCCAGAACATGTAGACACCTCTCGGCCAGACCTCCCTCAAGCTATATGGGCAATAACAACACCCTAGGTTGAGAACTCCCCTCAAGCCATAGGGACCAACCCAGGCTGAGCAGACACCATGATAGCCTAGAGATTGATTCTGACGCAGCCATTATAATTTGGCCAACATCTTTATAACACACACACATTTTAATTTTTGATTTTTCAATTTTTCAATTTTTCAATTTTGATTTCTCATTATTAATTTGTTATTTGTTTTCTGTTCTCTTCACTTTATCACCTTATATTTATTTTTAAGTTGAGATTGGTTATAACACAAACACATTTTATTTGATTATATTATTCTTTTACCATCTTGTACCTCATACCAATCTATCCAACATATTTCTGACCTTGAGATTGGTTATAGCACACACACTTTATCTTACTTTATTTGAATCTTCATTTTATTTTTCACTTCTCCATATTCATTTTCATTACCTTTTCATTACTTTTTCATTAATTTTTCATTTATTCTTTATTCTCTATTTATTATTTATTTTCTGTTTTCTTCATTGTATTGCTTTATATTTCTTCATATACATGGACCCCCCATTGACCAATGTGTATAAAACCTAATACCGCTCTCATACGGTTCAGACTATTATTTCGTGATGAGCAGAAAGTGTGTATATCTATTTTTATAAATACGAATGAACATATATACATACATACATATATGTTGATTGGTGATTGTTATATATATATATATATATATATATATATATATATATATATATATATATAACAATCACCAATCAACATGTATGTATGTATGTATATATGTTCATTCGTATTTATAAAAATAGATATACACACTTTCTGCTCATCACGAAATAATAGTCTGAACTGTATGAGAGCGGTATTAGGTTTTATACACATTGGTCACGTTGTTTAAAAATGACTAGAAGCTACTGAGACCGACCGAAAATTCAATAAACTTCACTTTCTAACTCTATAAATTTTAAAACATTCACATATAAAATTGCTTCAACTCTAGAATAAAAAAATAAATAATTAAATTTGTACATGCTTAGGCAATACTTGTTTCTAACTTTTGGCACAAGGCCATCAATTACCCAGTGCATTACCGGTACTTTATTTTATCGACCCCATAAGGATGAAAGGCAAAGTTAACCTCGGCGGGATTTGAACTCAGAATGGCAAGGGCCGTAACTCTAAACGTCAAAGCATGGCGTCCAACCCTCTACCGATACTGCCAATCCAGGCAATAATAAAATGCGATAAGAATAAATATTTCGTAGATACAATGTGAATATTTCTTCCTGAAAAATTTAGTACAGGGCTTAATATAATAGAAACATTGCAATACCAAATCCACTTGACAAAACACGGAACAGACTGAAGAATATAGCAAACCTAAACCTCTGAAACTGGATAGAGTACAATATATTTTGTGAAGTCAAACTTCACAAGAATGTCCCCACAACAGATCTACCAACCTCTGAAACCCAAACATGAGGTACCATGAAAAAACGGAAAATATGAGGTAAAATAGGGAGATTTTACATAATGAAAGCTATACCCATTTTCACAAGAGAGGGCATCTCTCACCTACGCCAAAGTGGATGGGAGATCTCGCCATAGGGCGGGGAAAGCTGACAGGTCTGCCACACGTGACAGAATAGATATCTTGCTTAATGTTTAACAAAATGTTTAGAGTCATGGGTAACGAAAATGTTATAAAATCTTTATAAAGGGAGAAATCGATGATATATTGTTTATTGTTAATGTATAAATTATTGATGGGGGATAGTTTTCATTATATTACTTCTAGGGTGGTGGATTGGCAGTTTCGGTAGAGGGTCGGGCCGCATTGTTTTCTCGTATAGAGTTACGGCCCTTGCTATTCTGAGTTCAAATCCCGCCGGGGTTAACTTTGCCTTTCATCCTTATGGGGTCGATAAAATAAAGTACCAGTAATACACTGAGGTAATTGCTGGCCTTGTGCCAAAAGTGGAAACAATTATATTACTTCTAGAAGGGCAGTGGAATGGCAGTATCGGCAGAGCGTCGGACAACGATTTTGTGGCATAGAGTTACGGCTCTTTACGTTCTGAGTTCAAATCTATCCGAGGTTAGCCTTGCCTTTCATCCTTACGGTGTAGATAAATAAAGCACCAGTAACACACTGGGATTGATTTAATAGACTTTCCCTTTCCCCCGAAAAATTGTTGGCCTTGTGCCTTAATTAGAAACTATTATATATATTCTTCTAGAAAAAAAAAAAACTACCTCTGAGAGATTGAAGATTTATCGAAAGAGTAGACTGAAAACAAGTATTTTCACATAATTATGTATTAAATTGTGCCTCAATCAGCTTAAATATACAGAGCTATTTATTCATTAATACAATTGCATTTCAGGAGGTGAAAGGTAAGACAAGTTTGGAATGACGCAATAATCGGAAAGTATAGGCTGTTAATACTCGTTCTTATAATATAAAGTATAGATTGCATACATTTTTGAGGGGATTTATTTCAATTCTTTGTGACTTGAGTTCACATATGGTCAAAACTATCTGGATTAACAAGAAACTATAAGATTTAGTATTAAAGGAGATATGAATGCCCTTGAGCTTTACTCCAAAAGTTAGAAAAGATTTGCGCTATTGACAAAATCTGTTAGACTTTACCAAATATATTGGTATTGACAGTTGTGTAATAATTGTAATAAAGAGAGGAACATAGATAAAGTCTGCGAGAAATCATTTTTCTTATAGCTAGGTAATAAGATCACTTCACGAAAGTGAAGAATAGCAATGGTGGGATGACTTGAATGATGATAAAGATAAAACAAGAAAATGAAAAATAAAGTTGAAACAATATATGAGATTGATCAGCGTGATCTTAGCAATGAAATAGGATTACCAGGAGGTGGATACAATTGAACACTTTAAACAATTCAAAATAGATTATTTATGCCTACGAATCACTGTTCCTGGGCTAACTTTCTTTCTCTTCTTTCTTTTCTTTCTTTATATATATATGTATATATATATATATATATATATATATATATATATATATATATATATATTGTTATACTTTGGGAGGGTCATGTTGCCAATAATATATATATATATATATATATAATATATATAATATATATACATATATATACATATATGTGTGTGTGTATGTATGCATATATATATATATATGTATGTATATATATATATACATATATATATATATATACACACACATACACATATATATATATATATATATATATATATATATGTATATATGTATATATATATATATATATATATATGTTTGTATGTATATATATGTATGCATACACACATGCACACACTCGCACATACTTACCACACATACACACGCATATATATATATATACGTGTGTATGTATGTGTATGTATGCATATATATATATATATATATATATATATATATATATATATATATATATATATATATATATATATATATATATATATCAAGAGTAGAGCACAGCCGTCTGTTACTGTAACAGACACAGGGTACATCATAGTTATAGGATTAATGTAATATGTTAAAGAATCTGACGAGCAGTTTATGTGTTCGCTAGATCAATGACAAAGAAGAATAAGTAGGAACAAGAAATGTTATTAAACAAAGAAAAAAAACTACAAACAACAGCAACAACAATAGAAAAGAAAATAAAATCAATATCGGAGAAGGTGGAAAATTGGATAGAAAAGTGTTACATGATTATTTCGTAATGGAAATGAAATATATAATTTAAAAAAATATAAAGAACGTATGTAAGATCATAGATTTGGCAGCAGTGTATGTTCAGAGAGTTGAAACAAAAGAAAATGTTTCATCGCCACCGGCACAAATGTAATACAGAATTGAGACACAGATAGCAGAGTGAAAGTAGACGGCTATCCTCTATTCTATATCTTGGGAGAGGTCATACATTTGATTATCTTTGATTTTTGGAAGATTTTTATAATATTAAATATATTGTTGATTATTTGATATATTGTTGATTATTTGAAAAAGAAAAAGTATTAAAAATATTAAAATGTGGAGCAACCAATACAATAAGTCTGTAATACTCCTGTGTGATTGAAAAACTTGATAAATGAAATTGGCTTTGAAAATTTTCAGTGAAGAAGTAAAGTTGGAAAGTCACAGCGATTGATGTCTTGGGATGATCACTATAGAATTGTGTTGCAATAATACTTATAATAATAACAATAACATTATTACACCCACCCCACCCCAACAACGACAAAAATAACATCTAAAGCAGACAACCAAATCAACAAAAACAACAACACGCTTAGTGTGAATGTGAAAGGAAAGCAAACATCGATTTGTTGTAGTTTTTATAATAAGAAATATAAAATAAAGAAATAAATATGTAATGCTATATAAAACAACATAAAAAAAAACACAGAAAGTAAAAGAAACAATGAAAGATAGAGTCGCTCCTCCTGCTAGTAATAATGATTTCTGCTATAGGCACAAAGCCGGCAATTATGGAAGAGTGGGGACAGTCGATTAAATCGACACCAGCTTTATTTTATCGACCTCGGAAGGATGAAAGACAAATCTAACTTTAGCTCGATTTGAACTCAGACCGTAAACGGCCGCAACTCTGTGCTACAAAGTATGGTGTCAGG
>OZ024741.1:320523237-320528237 GCA_964016885.1 Eledone cirrhosa | reverse complement strand
ACTTAGCACAACTGGACATTGCTGAGTTTTTGAGTATCAGGTATTTGGAGGCCATGGGTTTAGCATAGTGTGAGTGGAGAATTTGGACTCTCTCGTCTATAGTGTTAATCCAGAGTTCTGTGTCTAATACAGGTAGTTTATTGTTAGGGTGTTTGGAAGGGAAGTCGATAGTTACAGTTATACTCTGGTGTATGGAATTAGCTATCTGCTGGATGCTTTCCATCGTGCTACGTTCTAAATAAAACTTACTAGTGCTCTCTAGTGGGGGTGTTCTTATAACTATATTGATATCGTCTACATAACGAGAGTACATGATGAGGTCTATGGAGCTTTCATTAAGGAGATCTTTAAGTCTCCTTTCCCACCATACCATGAAAAGGTTGGCAACATCACCAGCTATGCTGACGCCGATGGCTGCTCCCTCATTTTGGGTGTGGATTTTCTCATTGAACTTAAATATGTGGCCCTTTAGGGTAGTTTTAATACTAGCCCCTATTGCATGTGCGACCATTTTTCTTACCTGATCATTGTTTTGGGGGGGTCCGTATAGCTTTGGTCCACCCAATCCACCTTCCCATGGGAGTCTTTTTTGCCATTGAGGTTATGGTGGGCGGTCTACCTCTTATAGGTCTACTAGGGCAGAAACATCTAAGGTCATGGCTGTCTAGGTAGTCAGTGTCGAAGGTAAGTCTAAGTAGGAGGCCCAGTTCGTCTGTGTCGACGTCGCAGAACTCCACCTCACTATCACTGATCATCTCCACACATCTTTTCACAGCAAAATCAATGTTAATGGATGGGTACAGTGACACCACATCCATGCTGCCTATTATGCAGTTGGATAGGCTCCTGTTTTTGTTGCACTCACTGATTCTACTGAGGAGGTCCTCTGTACTGTCACATACATCTGGGGACATCTTGATTATGGGGCGTATAACCATTGAGAGGAAGTAGGAGATCCTGTAGTTGCTAGCTATATTAGCTCCGCATACGGGTCTTGTTGGTGGTCCTGTTGTCGGGTCGTCGACTGTCTTGTGGTCTTTGCGGAGCCCATACAAGGGTAGTATGCCATTTTTAGACGCATGGAATTTGTTGGCAGTGCGTCTGCTTGGCTTTAGGATGTCAGTCCACATCATCATGTGAGCGTTGAGGATTTTTTCTCTCCCATCGTGTGTTTGTTGTGCAATTTCGCCCGTGTTGGTGATGTGGGGTTGCATAGCCTCGATGTAGTTCGGCATGCTATCTATTGACATCCTACCAGACTTATCCGTGGGTAGACACACTACCTCACCATCCCTTGTGCGCTGCTTGAGGCTAACCAAGCCTTCTACAGGTTTCCTCCCAAGTTGTTGGGCCTCTGGTCTGCTCTGTCTCTTAGTATACCTGTCTACTATTTGTCTAATCTTATTTCTAGCTATGGTGAACTGTGCCTCTGTCTCGTCATCTATTTGTTGTGCTATGCAAACTCTTTTATTAAACGGTAACCTCGTAGGATAGATATTACCCATCTTATATGTTTTGTCAGCTGGGTTGAAAAATAGTTTCTCTAAGGGTTGTCATTATATCTATCGTCATAGTTGTGTGTGTTGCTATTATTGTTATCAGGGTGGTTGTTGTTGTTTCTATCATTAGCATTACTATTATTGTTATGATTGCTAGATGTATTGTTGTTTACTTCACCGTTACTGTTCACCAGAGATACCAGACTGTCATGTTTGTGGACGCCACCCCTGGAGGGAAATTAGCTAACCAGTGTAGAAAGGCCCTGAGAAAGACCCACTTAAAAATAAAGGTGGTAGAAAAGCCAGGAACCACCATAAGATCCCTGATCAGGAAAACCTACCCTTTTAAGAAAACCCACTGTACCAATAGGAAATGTATCATATGTATCACTTTGTCAATACTCTGATATGCCCAGTTCCTTGTTGGGTTGTTAACAACCCAACAAGGAACTGGGCATATCAGAGTATTGACAATATTATACACCTAAACAACATATGTACTTGTCTATACCATACTAATTCAAACTGCCTGAAGAGGTCACAGCCAAAGATGGCTGTCACTGAAATATATATAGCAGTAATAAACGAAGCTAAATTTTAATCATTTGTCTTTTATTTAACTTTATTTTATATATATATATATATATATATTATGTTGGATTGAAAGCTCTCTTCCGTCTTTCAGATTTTTCCTGACATTGAGATTTTTTCCACATTAGGAACATTTTACTAGTCAAAATAATCACCATCATATGCGCTTTCCTGGCTTCGATGCAAAGACTGATTTAACTAGTCTTCCTTGGCGAAAGACTTTGACTCATTGTACATTGAGAGAAAAATGTGATAGTTGTCGACGCGAGGTCAGACGAAACTCCAGCAGTTTCTCACGTGTCACAATTCATATATGCCGCCAAATGTTGTCACGAACGAATTTCTCAGAACGATAATGCGGATGAACCACTGAAATATTTGCAGCGATTCGGAGGGAACAACTCGTAGTGAACGACACATTTCCAGTTCCACCAGACGCTTATGAGTGTGGATGTCAGCCATTGCTTGCCAGCGTGAGTTTGTAGGCGCGACCAAGGCGGGGTGCTTGACAGCAACGTTCTACAGTGTGCTGATATTGGACGCTATTAATCACAGCTAGTCGTACACCCACTCAAAACTACAAATCCCAACGCTTAACATTGTTGAGTGTGTGGTATATGGGGGCTGTCATAGTGTCATATGGGGGCCGTCATAGTGAATACATCGATTGACGGACCACCCCTGTACCAAATCTCTGTTTATATTCTAAGGCCACTAAACGTTGATTACCGAATGTTTAATGTTTTTTTACTCCTGACGATGTCGCCGAGTGTCTAGCATGATAATGTGACGGCGTATGCCAATGACCATAGAAATACGTATTTTGTTCTTACGAAACATTAAAGCCTTTTCTTTTTCATTTTAGGATTTAACTCATGCACTAACCTCAAGATACCAAATTTATGATGTATGCTATGTTCAACGTTGAGTAATTTTGCTTAATGCATCGGAGTCTGCCAGCGGTAGCTACAAGTTATATCCATTAATTAAACAAACAAACAATAAAAGAGTGTATATATATATATATATATATATGTGTGTGTGTGTGTCTGTGTGTGTGTGTATTAATATATATATATATATAAGTAAATATATATATATATATATTAATATATACATATATATATATTACCCACTCTACTACCGTAAGTATTGAGTACTCTGGTGCGTTATGGTCCATCTGGTTCCTTACCACAATTCCTTCGTTATACCATATCTTCATATATATATAAATGGAAGTACAGCATAATCGAAGCTCTGGCTGCAGCTAAGCTAACGAATACAATCGGAATGTGCAGCTAAGCACTCAATAAGGTATTTTACCTTATACCTTAGAGTAATAACATTACGTTTAGACAGCTTTACAAATTGAAGATAGCGACCGGTAAGCCAGCCGAAATATATATATATATATATATATATATATATATATATATATATATATATATACACATATATACCACATATACATATATGTATATATGGTATATATATGCATATAGGTATATATGTATGTATATATATATATATATATATATATATATATATATATATATATATATATATATTGGTAAACGGAATAGGAAATGCTGACAAATTGTTCACAGTGAAAAATAGTTTAATTAGGAATAAGTGAGAATTAGTAAAATTATTGGTTAGTATTCAGTTTTGGTTTTAAGTTTTACCGGTTGCGCATTACTAATGCTTTTCAAAAATAATTTTGAGATAGAGCTCTGATCAGATACTCAATAAGTAAGGAAAATATGTTCATTCAAAAATATTCCTACTAAAGGAATCATTTTCCTACACACACACACACACACAATATATATATATTCTCTTCATCTTAACATGCTAACCATGCTCCCACACACGCATAACACCCATACACACACATAACAACCCCCACCCCACACACACACAACTCCCTCCCCCATTTCTACTAATTGAATCACTTTCCTACACACATATATATATACACACTCACAAAATATATATATTCTCTCCATCTTAACATACTCCCACACACACACACATAACACCCATATACACACACACACACAACTCCCTTCCCCATTTCTACTAATAGAATCATCTTCCAATACACACACACACACACAAGCACATAAATAAACATACATATCTTTACTTTCTTTATTTCAATAGAAAATCTGAATTCTGACACCTCAGCGAACTAACCATATTCACTGAACCAGAACAATTCACCCACCCCATTTCTCTTGACCATTATCTTTTGCTTGTCATAAAATTCTCTAAAAAGGCTACAGAATAGATTTCCAAATACGGGCGCTATATTTAATGAAAACTTGTTCACGTGACAGCCATAATTTCATTTATAACCAATCAAATTACGTTTATAAAAAAAAAGCCTTCGTGAGGCCCTTCTTTTTTTTTAAGTAAAAAGAAATTCAAACACACACACGCAACACACACACACACACACACAAGCACACAAATAAACATACATATCTTTACTTTCTTTATTTCAATAGAAAATCTGAATTCTGACACCCCAGCGAACTAACCATATTCACTGAACCAGAACAATTCTCCCATCCCATTTCTCTTGACCATTATCTTTTGCTTGTCATAAAATTCTCTAAAAAGGCTACAGAATAGATTTCCAAATACGGGCACAAATTTTAATGAAAACTTGTTCACGTGACAGACATAATTTCATTTATAACCAATCAAATTACGTTTATTAAAAAAAAGCCTTCGTGATCCCCTTTTTTTTAAGTAAAAAGAAATTCAAACACTCATATATGAAAAAACAACCTGAGCCCCCCGCCCCTGTTTGTGAAGAACTTTGTAACGCGAACTGGCGCGAAATTTATTATAATTATTGACCAACCAATCAAATTACTTCTCTAAAAACCTGGCCTTTCG
>OZ024741.1:320493237-320518237 GCA_964016885.1 Eledone cirrhosa | reverse complement strand
AAACCCGCAACCCCACCAAGTTTACTTGGTGAGGAGGGTGATTTTGGACACCCTGCAGGACAAAAAACAATACCTGACAAAGGGCGGAAGAATTCATAAGAGTCAACGGCCATCCAAAAGTGTATAAATATGTATATAAACAAGTACATATGTATGTATATGTATATGTGTATATACATGGGTGCATGAGTATGTATATGCGCAGGGACATAGAAATAGTCGGACTGGACACCTGATCGCGCCGTTAAACCACTGGAAGTGAAGGACCCCTAGCCTTTGTCAGGGCATTCTTCTGGGAGAAAGCAACTGAGGGAACTGGGATAACTCCAATATAAATCCTTCGGCTCAGTAGTTACCGATGCTGTTGATCTTTTCTTCTTTTCGGGTTATAGCTACTGTCGCTCAGAGAGTGGGATTGGCTCAGCGCGGTGTTTCCTCACTTTAAAAAATATCTTCACGCACAGGCATTGCAGGATAGAATTAATTAATAATTATTAATAATGGTATATCGTGCAATGGCCATACTCGGTAACGAGGGGGCAGCCATCATGTTTGTATGTATGTATATATGCAGTATGTATGTAGTATGTATGTATGTTCTTCTGGTTTTATAATTTCACAATTTTATTCCCAATAGAGTAAGAGTCGGTTTCTAACATAGACACAAGACTCTCTCATTGGAATTTACATAACATCAACTAGGTAGATTATGTATGCATGCATTTGTAGATATGGATGTTATTGTATATGTGGATGTGTATTGTATGTTTTGAGTTGTATGTGTGCATGTGTATATGCTTTGTATTTGTACATGTGTATATGCAGTTATTAGACGCAAAATTTTTGGAATGTTTTACATATTTTTACTGTTTTGTACTTCATTGTACTTGTAATTACTGGATTGTACTTGTAATTTCCTAACTAGTTGCGTTCTTTCTGTTCCTGTGAAGCGTAGCTTCTCAAGATTTGTATTGAGGCAGTTACTAACATACCCCAGTGCCCTAATAATCACAGGCATAAATCTGAAGGTGTAATCAGTATATGCATATTTCTCATCAGTTCTGCATAAATATTCTCTTTTTCGCTAATCTTTGATATTATATTGGCATCTGCTGGGCAGCTAATTTCCACTACTGTGCATGCTTACTTCTCCCTGTCCCATATCATAATATCTGGTCTGTTATGCGTGCATTTCATTGGGGTTTTTACTGGAACATTCCACCAGTACTCTTTCATACGTGGATGTCTTCCACATTGCTGTAGCTTTTGATGTGTTTATTATCGGGGCTATCTTTTTTACGGATAGCATTGTACAGTGTTTTGGCCACTACATCATGCCTCATGGGTAGATAGTACCGCGATTAGATCTTTGGACCACTGCTGATGATATCCTCGATGTTAGTTCTGCAGAGTCTGCACATGTTATCACATCTAGGTGATTTGCCTGCATCCCTATCTCTTTTGTGAATCAGGTATTTCGTGTTAATTTCCTGTTCTTGGATTGCAAAAGCGTATCATTCAAAGTGGGAGTCAATATAGCGGTTGTTGGTTCAAGATAGACTACTTTCCTTATCTATATTACTCTCACTCTGGAGCTTCCTGGCAACATATCCCTGCATGATTTTTTGCTGATAAGCATGCAGTTTTTCATCCATGGATTCACTGCGATACTGCTGAGCGACTTCCTTGGGTGTGAGTTTTTGATTATCACACAGGGAATACCTCTCGAGGAGTTCATTCCCAACTCTCACGATCTTATCTGTTTCATGCAGATAGACTTGCTCGAGAGACGGGCTCCTACGCTTCGAGGTTCGTAGATGTTGTCGGAGGGATATGATGCGACATTCAAATGTTGTCTGGACTGATGTTAGGCCTCTGCCTCCCTGCTTACCGTTTCAAGTAAAGGCAGTCTATGTCACTGTTGATGTGGAAGTTTCCGATGTTGTTTAGTATTTTTCGAGTTCCAACATCAACTGCTCGGATTTCGTCTATCGTTCAGTTGAGTATTCCAAACGTTGGTGTTAGGACAGGCACAGCAAACACATTGTGAGCCACTGTTTTGTTTTGCGCAGAGAGTTCCGATGACCAAATCTTTCTTAATCGGGTGTAGTATTCCCTGGTTACGCATTCCTTATTACAAATACCATTATAGGATATGTTCTCATCTATCCCCAGGTATCTGTAGCAGTCCTCATCAGATATCGGTGAAACAGTTAGGCCATTGATGTCATGTTGCTATATTGGGTTGTTTTTTTTCCCTACTTTACAGTCATATATGAGCATTTATCTTGGCCAAACTCCATTCCTATATCCTTTGAGACGTTGTAACCAGGTCAAGATTTTTCTTCATCCGATCCATGTTCTTGGCATAGAGTTTCAGATCATCCACAAAGAAATTATGGGTTAGGTTCGTATGTATGTATGTATGTATGTATGTATGTATGTATGTATGTATGTATGTATGTATGTATGTATGTATGTATGTATGTATGTATGTATGTATGTATGTTCTTCTGGTTTTATAATTTCACAAAGTTTTCCCAATAGAGAGAGAGTCGGTTTCTAACATAGACACAAGACTCTCTCATTGGAATTTACACAACATCAACTAGGTGGATATGTATGTATGCATGCATGTGTAGATATGGATGTTATAGTATGTATGGATGTGTATGTTTTGAGTTGTATGTGTGCATGTGTATATGCTTTGTATCTGTACATGTGTATATGCAGTTATTAGATGCAAAATTTTGGAATGTTTTACATATTTTTACTGTTCCATTAATGGATTGTACTTGTAATTTCCTAACTAGTTGTGTTCTTTCTGTTCCTGTGAAGCCTAGCTTTTCAAGATTTGTACTGAGGCAGTTACTAACATATCCCAGTGCCCCAATAATCACAGGCATAAATCTGAAGGTGTAATCAGTATCTGCAGATTTCTCATCAGTTCTGCATAAATATTCTCCTTTTCGCTAATGTTTGATATTATATTGACATCTACTGGGCAGCTAATTTCCATTACTGTGCATGTTTACTTCTCCCTGTCCCATATCATAATATCTGGTCTGTTATGCCTGCATTTTATTGGGGTTTTTACTGGAACATTCCACCAGTACTCTTTCATATTATGTACATGGATGACTTCCACATTCTTGTAGCTTTTAATGTGTTTATTATCGGGGCTATCTTTTTTACGAACTGTATTATACAGTGTTTTGACCACTATATCATGTCTCATAGGTAGATAGTATGGCGGTGACATCTTTGGACAGCTGCTGATGACATGGGTGATATCCTCGATGATAGTTCTGCAGAGTCTGCACTTGTTATCACATCTAGGTGTTTTGCCTGCATCCCGATCTCTTTTGTGAATCAGGTATTTCCTGCTAATCTCCTGTTCCTGGATTGCAAAAGCGTATCCTTCAAAGTCGGAGCCAATATAGCGATTGTTGGTCCAAGATAGACTACTTTCCTTATCTATATTACTCTCACTCTGGAGCTTCCTGGCAACATATCCATGCATGGTTTTTTGCTGATAGGCATGCAGTTTTTCATCCATGGATTCACTGCGATACTGCTGAGCGACTTCCTTGGGTGTGAGTTTTTGATTATCACAGAAGGAATATCTCTCGTGGAGTTCCTTCCCAACTCTCATGATCTTATCTGTTTCATGCAGATAGACTTGCTTGAAAAGCGGGCTCCTACGCTTCGTGGTTCGTAGATGTTATCGGAGAGATATGATGCGACATTCAAATGTTGTCTCGACTTATGTTAGGCCTCTGCCTCCCTGCTTACGTTTCAAATAAAGACGGTCTATGTCACTGTTGATGTGGAAGTTTCCGGTGTTGTTCAGTATTTTTCGAATTCCAACATCAACTGCTCGGATTTCGTCTATCGTCCAATTGAGTATTCCAAACGTTGGTGTTAGGACAGGCACAGCAAACACATTGTGAGCCACTGTTTTGTTTTGCGCAGAGAGTTCCGATGACCAAATCTTTCTTAATCGGGTGTAGTATTCCCTGGTTACGCGTTATTTATTACAGATACCATTATAGGATATGTTCTCATCTATCCCCAGGTATCTGTAGCAGTCCTCATCAGATATCGGTGAAACAGTTAGACCATTGATGACAATGTTGCTATATTGGGTTGTTGTTTTTCCCCGTTTTACAGTCATGTATGAGCATTTATCTTGGCCAAACTCCATTCCTATATCCTTTGTGAACGTTGTAATCAGGTCAAGATTTTTCTTCATCCCATCCATGTTCTTCGTATAGAGTTTCAGATCGTCCACAAAGAAATTATGGGTTAGGTTCGTATTTCTGTCCTCCTGTGAGCCAATGATGTATCCCTCACATTTCTTAAGCAGAAAGGACAAGGGGTTTAATGACAAGATCAAAAATATCACAGAGAGACTGTCCCCCTGAAATATACCACTGCAATGTTTTATTTTATCAGTGAAAATAGAGTCCTCCCTCTCTGTATTTAACCTTAGGATAGTAGCCCAAGAAGAAGACAGCTTCTCTATGGCTCTGACAATAATGTCTGGGCCTTTAGCAAATTGGAAGGCCTCTACCATCCAAGAGTGGGGAACAGAATCGAAAGCTTTCCAGCCAGACTGTAGCAATATTCCTCCTAAGTTGTCGCACCTCCGACATCGCAGTTTTGTTGATTAGGAGTGTTCAGCACATCCCCAAACCCCTTACTTTCCAGCTGCTTGTTCATCTGTGATGATGTTATTATTTTCACAGTGATCTTGGAGGAATAGGTTCAGGCAGGCTGTATACATCTTATACATCAGGTTCTGGCATGCAATGGGTCGGTAGTTTTTTTGCCAAGTGGGTGTCTTTGTTCTTGGGGACCAGTAACGTTTGTGCTAATGTCAACCATTCTGGTATAAGTGTATTTCCCTTAAGAACTTGTTGGTAGAGGTCAGTAAGATACCTCCGATAGAATAGTTTTTTGTACCAGTAGCCGACAATCATGTCTCTTCCTGGTGTTTTCTTATCTTGGAGTTTTCCTATCACAGTCTCAAGGGTACCCTCACTTATTTCGTATGTTTTTGTTGTAGTGTAGGAGCAATAGTTCTTTCGGATTTCTCTTAGCCACACTGCATCTTGGTTGAAATTCTTCTTTTCACCCCATATTTTTCTCAAAAAGGAATCTATGTCTTTCTGGGATGGGGCCTCAGTGACACTTATTATTTTCCCCTTCATATCTCTATAGACTGATGTTTGGTTTCGTCTGAATCTTTTATTAAGCACTTTTCTCTCGTCTACCTTCTTCAGGTATCGGCGTTTTTCGCTAACAGCTCTCAATTCTTGTTTGAGGGTGATCAGCTTATATTGGAGAGTTCTGGTTCTACTGTTACCAAACATCGTCTCTATTTTATTTTTCACTCTTTGTTGGTGAGGAGTGAGGTTTTTTTTGTGTTTGTTTGCATGTAAGGAGCATTTGCCTTTCATCCTTACGGGGTCGATAAAATAAAGTACCAGTAATGCACTGGGTAATTGCTGGCCTTGTGCCTAAAGTAGAAACAATTATCACATGTCCTATGTTTTTTCATAGGTCAGCACTCTTTTTTTCTATTTTAGTTATATATGATGGTATTTTTGGTGGTGTTTTGTTCTTGTTAATATCCCTGCTATCACCAAGATAATGCTTCACTGTCATTGCTAAGGCATATATACAGGCGTTGATTTGCCAAAATGTTGGGGTTTTTATCCGTCGTAAATATTCATCCTCTATTTCGTCAATAACACGTATTATTTCATTATTTGGTTTTTTATTCGTATGTATGTATGTATGTAAGTATGTATGTATGTATGTACAAATTAAAATGAAGAATTAGAAATAGAAGCCAAGACTATCCATCATCAGTGGTCTACTAGCCATCATAGGTATTTCTTCGCAATAAAGACCAGATACCTCACGCTAACGCGAACAATAACTAAAATAAGTTATTGGGATGTATGTATGTTTCTCTTTTTTTAAATTTCGAGTACATTTTTGACCGGCCATCTTCCTGGTTGCAAGGTTTTAAAAGAAAAGAAATTGTCATCCCCTGAATCAAAAGAATGTTTTGCAAATTTTGGAGGTGCCAGCTATCGCGACCGTTTGTAGTCTATGAATTAGGGAGCTGCACCCTTTTCCCACAAATGCAAGTTAGGTCATACTTTGGTCCAAGCGGTTTGGTATACGTATGTATGTATGTATGTATGTATGTATGTATGTATGTATGTATGTATGTATGTATGTATGTATGTATGTATGGGATAACACCGACATAAATCCTGCGGCTCAGTAGTTACCGATGATGTTAATGTTTTCTTCTTTTCGTGTTATAGCTACTGTCGCTCAGGGAGTGGGATTGGTCAGTGCACAGTCTTTCCTCACTTTAAAAAAAAATCTTCAAGCACAAGCATTGCACATATCATTAATTGATAATTATTGATAATGTTTCTCACTCTTAGTACGGCTGTTACTTAAATATAAGTATGTATACGTACATACATATATGTATACAGACGTACAGTAGTATGTATATATATATATACATGCACACATATATATGTGGGCATGTATGTATATATATATACATACTACTGTACGTCTGTATACATATATGTATGTACGTATACATACTTATATTTAAGTAACAGCCATACTAAGAGTGAGAAATGAAATTTGGTTTCATTTTTTCCGTTTATCGTTTTCGGTATCCCGGTCGATTAACTCACTCGATATACAAATTAGGCTGCTCAGCCGTTAATATGCATAAGGAAAGTATATACTTTCAGACGTTCAACCATCTGGCATGAAGGTATACGTTGCTGACGATAGCTAATAAGCTTGAAACTAGTACAGCGTTCCTTTGTCAGTGTTGAACAAACGAGCAACGATGGTTGCTAGACACTACGGCTTAATTCGGGATGTTTATTTACAAACACACCGAGCATTATAATAAATGTTCGGTGAATCCATACGTACATATACATATATGTGTGCATGTATGTATATATATATATACATACTACTGTACGTCTGTATACATATATGTATGTACGTAACACATACTTATATTGATAATGTTATATCGTGCAATGGCCATATTCGATAACGATGGGGCAGCCATTATGTATGTATGTATGTATGTATGTATGTATGTATGTATGTATGTATGTATGTATGTATGTATGTATGTATGTATGTATGTATGTATGCATGTAATGTATGCATGTATGCATGTATGTATATGTCAGGTCACCAGTTGGTGCTACTGGTAACATGTATCCCAGTACAACCTGTCTCATGGTCGGGTCGTTGGCGACTATACTGGCAACCCCACCAACGTTTCTTGGTGAGGAGGGTGACTTTGGACATCCTGCAGGACTAAAAACAAAACCTGTCAAAGGGCAAAGGAGCTCTTAAGCGTCAATGGCAATCCAAAATCACCGGAGAGATGACCCCTTAGCCTTTGTCAAGGCAGAATTCTATGAGAAGGAAGACTCTGATATAACACCTGCAACCCTGATGGTATCCAATGATGTTGACTTGTTCTTCTTTTTGGTAAATATCATCTTGGTTAAGAGAGTGGGACTGGCTTTGTGCAGTGCCTTTGCTCACTATAAAAGCTTCACAGCACAGGCATTTCTTTATATCTGGAGATCTCTCTGCACTTGTCATCACATGGTACCATGGGCCCAGCACTATGTGTCAATAATTGTCACAAGTGTAGTGTTTGTACCAGAGTTTTCAAGTCGTTGGCTGGACAAAAAAGTCACACTTGTTCAGCGCATCGGTAGGGGTTCTCCTACATGGATATAAAGTAGTGGCCGTACTCGAAAACGAGTTGGCAGCCACCATGTACATATGTATGCATGTATGTATATATGTATATATATATGTATGCATGAATGTACGCATTCATGAATGTATGTATGTATTTATGTTTTAGTTTTATTATTTTGGCAGTATCGGTAGAGTGTTGGACGCCATGCTTTGCAACATTGAGTTAAGGCCCTTTACGGTCTAGGTTCAAATCCCGCCGAGGTTAACTTTGCCTTTCATCTTTACGGGTTCGATAAAATAATGCGCCAGTAATGCACTGGGGTAATTGCGGACATTGCGCCAAAATTAGAAACAATTATTTTATAAATGTTCACCAATAGCGAAAGAGCCGGTTTCTAACATTGGCACAAGCCTCTCTCATAGACATTTAGAGTTAAACTAGGTAAATACGTTTTTACGTCTGTATGTGTATGTGTGCATGTATGTGCATGTGTGTGTTGGGGTGTGTGCTGTGTATGTATGTGTGTGTGTGTGTAGATTTACATGTTTTGAGATATGTGTACACGTGCTTATGTTTTTGTGTATACATGTGTTTATGCAATTATTGCATAGAAAATTTCTGAAATGCTTTACATAGTTTTACAGTTCATTTAATGGACTGAACTTATAACGTCCTAACTAGCCGTACTTGTTCCAGATCTGTGAAGCCCAGCTTTTGAAGATTTATACTGAGTCAGTGCCACTATCACAGATTCAAAACTCGACATACTCCACCCTGACTATAGTCAGGGTGGAGTATCTGCAGATTCCTCATTAGTTCAACATGAATGTTCTTTTCGCTAATCTTTAACATCATATTGGCATCTGCTGGGGATCTGACTTCCCCTAGTGTGTATACCTTCTTTTCTTTGTCCCATATAACTCTGTCTGGTTTGTTGTGTTTGCATTTTATTGAAGTTTTGACTGGAACATTCCACCAGTACTTTTTCATATTATGTATGTATATATTCTCCATATTGCTGTAACTTTTAATATGTTTATTTTCAGGGTTATCCTTTCTGCACATTGCATTGTATAATATTCATGCCTCATAGGTAGATAGTATCGTGATGACATCTTTTGATTATTGCTTATGATATGGGTGATTTCTCCGATGTTAATTCCGCAGTCTGCATCTTTTGTCATATCTAGGTGTTTTGCCTATCTCTTTTGTGAATCAGGTATTTTATAGGTATTTCCTGTTCAAGGTAGACTACCTTGCGTATCTATATTGCTCTCACTTTGGAGTTTTCTAGTAACATAACTATGAATTAGTTTTTGCCGATAAGCATGCAGCTTTTCATTCATGGATTCATTGCTGTATTGCTGTGCAATTTCCATGGATTTCTGAAGAAGCTCTTTCCCAACTTTCATGATGTTATCTGCCTCATGTAGAAAGACTTTTTTATGGATGGCCTTCTACGCTTGATAGTTCGTAGATGTTGTCAGGAGGATACGATGCGACACTGAAATACTGTCTGAACTGATGTTAAGCTTCTGCTTAACTATTTAAGTTTCAAGTAGTGGCAGTCTTTGCCACTAACGAGGTGGAAATTTTGGGTACCGGATAGAAAATTTCGGGATTTAACCTCAAAAACTCAGATTTAATCTAGCCTCCAATTAAGTATTGCAAATGTTGGTATCCGTACAGACACAGCAAACACATTGTGGGCCACTGATTTATTGTGTGCAGAGAATTCAGAAGACCATACATTTATAATTCGGGTATTATATTCCGTGGTTACGCGTTCCTTGCTACAAATACTATCATAGGATATATTTTCATTTATTCCCTATTAATTGTAACATTCCTCGTTTGATACTGGTGAAACAGTTAGGCTATTGTTAAAAAATGTTGCGAGATTGGCTTGTAGTATTTTCTCCGCTTTAGAATCATATATGAACATTTATATTCACAAAACTCCGTTCCAATATCTTTCGAAAATGTTGTAACCAGGCCAAGGGATTTCTTCATCCCATTGATGTTCTTGGCATAGAGTTTCAGGTCAACCATAAAGAAGTTATGGATTAGGTTTGTATTCCTGTTCTACTGTGAACCAATTATGTATCCTTCATATATCTTCAGCAGAAAGAATAATAGTTTTAATAATATAAATAACACTTTGAGACTATTTCTTTGCGATATTCTATCAGTGAAGATAGCCTCCTTCATCTCTGTATTTAACATTGGAACGGAGACCCAGAAATTAGAGAGATACACTATGGCTCTGATAACGGTATCTGGGACTTTATCAAGTCGAAGGGCCCCAAGCATCCAAGAATGAGGAGGAGAATAAAATGCTTTCCAGTAGTTCAACCCCTCTGTAACCAAGTTCCTCATATGTCGTCGTACCTCTATCATCTCGGTTCAGCACACCCCAACCTCTTTTCCCCAGGTGCTTGCTCATCTGTGGTGAACAGGTTCAGATAGGTTGTATATATTGTGTACATTGGCAAGCAATAAGTTGGTAGATTTTGTATTTAGGAAAACAATATTCTCTCTGCTAATCTCAACCAGCTTAGTATGTATATATCTCCCTTGAGAGCTTGCTCGTAAAGATTGACAAGATACATCCGATAGAAAGTCAGTGTTTTTGTACCAGTAGACAATAATTGAGTCTCTTCGTGTTGCTGTAATCTTTTGGTGTGATGTTGAGGCAATAGTATATTCAGATCTCTTTAAATCACACTGTATCTTAGTTGAATTTCTTTTCCTCACTCTATATTTTTCTCTAGAAAGAATCTATGTCTTTCTGAGAGGGGGCCTCAGTGACATTTATTGATTGGATCCCCATATCTCTATAGATAGTTTGGTTTCAGTTTATCAATAATTTTCCTTAAAGCCACTCTCTTCTGTTATCGGAGTTTCTCGCCGAGTTCTCTCAGCTCTTGCTTGTAGGTGATCAGCTGCTATTGAAGAGTTCTCGTAGGACTGTCTCCAAACATCATTTCTATTTTATCTTTCGCTCGCGGAGCGTAGATTAATTTGTTTTTGTTTACATGTGATAATCATGTTATAAGCACTGTCACATGACCGATAGTTTTTCGTAGGTCAGCGAACTTGTTTCTATTCGTGAAATATACGATGGGACATTTTGTGTCGTTTTATTTCTGTTGAAATCTTTATATATGTATGTTCTTCTGATTATATCATTTCACCAATTTTTCCCAATAGAGAGAGAGTCGGTGTCTAACATAGACACAAGACTCTCTGATTGGAATTTACACACCAACTAGGTAGATTATGTATGCATGCATGTGTAGATATGGATGTTATTGTATGCGTGGATGTGTATGTTTTGAGTTGTATTTGTGCATGTGTATATGCTTTGTATCTGTACATGTGTATATGCAGTTGTTAGATGCAAAATCTTTGGAATGTTTTACATATTTTTACTGTTCCATTAATGGATTGTACTTGTAACTTACTAACTAGTTGTGTTCATTCTGTTCCTGTGAAGCCTAGCGTCTCAAGATGTGTATTGAGGCAGTTACTAACATATCCCAGTGCCCCAATAATCACAGGCATAAATCTGAAGGTGTAATCAGGGTGGAGTATCTGCAGATTTCTCATCAGTTCTGCATAAATATTCTCCTTTTCGCTAATCTTTGATATTATATTGGCATCTGCTAGGCAGCTAATTTCCACTACTGTGCATGTTTTCTTCTCCATGTCCCATATCATAATATCTGGTCTGTTATGCCGTCATTTATTGGTTTTTTTACTGGAACATTCCACCAGTACTCTTTCATATTATGTACATGGATGTCTTCCACATTGTTGTAGCTTTTAATGTGTTTATTATCGGGGCTATATGTGTGTATTTATGTATGTATGTATGTATGTATGTATGTATGTATGTATGTATGTATGTATGTATGTATGTATGTATGTATGTATGTAAGGTAAGGGTGCACAGGGCATGTGTACTCTCTTGTCTTCTTTATGCCTGCGAGACCTGGGTCACATATCGACACCACCTTAAGCAATTGGAGCGTTTCCATCAGATGTGTCTCAGACGGATCCATGGCGTTCAGTGGAGGGACCACATCAGTGATGTCGAGATTTTGGAAAGCTCTATGTGTGACAGTATAGAAGCTATTGTGCTTAAGCAACGACTCCGTTGGAGTAGTCACCTTGCCAGGATGAAGGATTCTAGAATACCAAAACAACTCTTTTATGGAGAGTTGGTTAAAGGAAAACGACCGCCACATAAACCAAAAAAGAGGTATAAGGATTCCTTGAAAGCCTCTCTGAAAGACGCTAACATCTCTGCTGATACATGGGGAAATATTGCTGCTGATCGTAATAAATGGAGAAAGACTGTATATGAGGGAAAAATTGCCTTTGAGGCATCTCGAATCGCACACGAGAAAGTAAAGCGGGATGTGAGGAAGGGCATTGCTGTTGCACTTCCAGACGGCGAGGGTCCTCCTATGGTGCTGACATGCAGCGTCTGTGCGAGACTCTGCCTAAGCAAAGCTGGACTCGAAAGTCATCTTCGCAGTCATAAAGTAAGACCAGTGGTTGACTACCAGGCTGCTGTTGGAGATGCTACTCATCATGCTTGCCAAACATGTGGTAAAGAATGTAAATCAGCAGGAGGGCTCAAGCGACATGCAAAAGTACACGAACTCCAATCACAGCCGACTATTCCCAGTGAATGTTTAGGTTGACGACTCTGTGCAAGACATTGTAGATCATTGGCTGGGCTAAAAAGCCACATTCGATCGCAGCACTGTTAGTTGTTATCGTGTGTGTGTGTGTGTAGATATGCTTATGTGCGTGCGTGTGTGTGTATATATATATGAATATGTATATTATTATTGTTGTTGTCGTTATTATTATTATTGCTATTATTATTATTATTATTATTGTTATTAATGTATGTGTGTGTGTGTGTGTGTGTGTGTATGTGTGTGTGTATGTGTATGTATGTGTGTATGTGTATATGTATGTATGTATATATATATATATATATCTTTTTATTTTTTTTATTTTTTATTTTTTTATTTTTTATTTTTATTTTTATTTATTATTATTATTATTATTATTGTTATTGTTATTCCTTGAATCTCAGTCATTGATGTTGGTTAACTGGAAAGTCCGTTGGATTGAATATCAAGCCACTACCTGCAGCCTCAGATATTCAGGACATATCGGAGGGTTCTTGCTGTTCCAAGCAAGCATGCCTTTTGAAGCGTTCCAAAAAGCGTGAAGGGCCGATTTTCTTTAACCATCCCTGGAAACCTTTGGAGATAGTCCCCAGTGCGCCTATGACAATCGGGATCACTTTGACTTCATGGCAGTTCCAAATCCTTTTCACCTCCCACTTTAGGTCCTGGTATCGGTTAATTTTCTCCCTCTCCTTCTCTTGCACTCTCGTGTCGAACGGGCAGGCCACATCCACAATCAGGCACGATCTTTTTTCTTTGTCCACAACCACCAGGTCAGGTCTATTGTGTTCCAGTTTTTTGTCCGTCTGTATCCTAAAATCCCACAGCACCTTCACCTGACTGTTCTCCATCACCGCCTCTGGCCTATGCTCATACCATTTCTCAGAATGTGGTAGCTTGTTTACTTTGCACAGGTGCCAGTGGATCACCCTGCCCATCACATCGTGTCTCCAGCCCTTATAGTGGGTCTGGGCTAGGTGTTTACACTCGGACACAATGTGAGCCACAGTCTCCTCTCTCTCTCCACAGATCCTGCACAGTGGGCTAGCCTCCTCCTTGTAGATATGGTGCTTCAACCACTTCGTTTTGAGGGCCTGCTCCTGCGCAGCCATTAGCATTCCTTCTGTAGCCTTTTTGAGGTCTCCTCTTCTCAACCAGTTCCATGTCTGTGGATCTCTAAATTCAGATTTTCTCAAAGAAGGTACTATGAAGGGATTTTCCCTTAAGGCTGCTCTTCCTCCTTGATGTTATTTCCTCCTTGGACATCCCCTGGCCTACTGTCCCCTCCTTCAGTACAGTTCTGAGCATTGGCTCCTTACTATAGGTCACGTATTTGTATAGGTTGTTTTTCTCCATCTGAACACAGTCCTCTATGCTGATAAGACCTCTTCCACCCTCAGATCTCCTTATGTAGAGTCTATCGACATCACTCCTCTTGTGGAACATGTTGTAGATAGTCAATAGCTTCCTAGTCTTCCTATCCATTTCTTTTTGTTCAGCAACATTCCATCTCAGAATTCCCGCACTGTACCTAATAATAGACACAGCTCGGGAATTTACTGCGCTTATGGCATTTCTGCTGTTCAGATGTGACTTCAATACGCTCCTTACTCTCCGAATGTATTCAGTTCTTAACAATTCCTTCATTTTTTTGTTCTTTATGCCATCAGCCTCCAGAACGCCCAAATACTTGTATCCTTCCTCAGAGTCAATTTCCTTTATCATCTCACCTGTTGGTATCTGGATCCCGTTACTTCTGCTCAACCTACCCCTCTTCATCACAATGACTCCACATTTACCAATACCAAACTGCATACATATATCACTGCTGAAAATACGGACAGTGTCAACAAGCACATCCAACTCCTTCTCACTTTTCCCGAAGAGCTTAAGATCGTCCATGAAGAGGAGGTGATTGATGGTAAGCTCTCCCCTTCCCAACTTGTATCCTGCTCTCACTTTTCGCAGCATAATGGTCAAGGGCATCAGGGCAAGGACAAACAACAGAGGGGACAGGCTATCTCCCTGGAAGATACCTCTCTTGATCTTCACGCTTCCCAAGGATACTCCAGTTGATGTCAACTCTGTCTCCCAGGACCCCATACTCCTGCCCAGCAACTGTCTGATGTTATCTGCCACCCTGAAGATCTCCAGGCTTTTGGTGATCCAGGAATGAGGCACCATGTCAAATGCCTTTCTGTAGTCTATCCATCCCATGGCAAGATCAGTGTGTCTCCTCCTGCAATTCCCCATTACCATCTTATCAATAAGCAACTGGTCCTTTGTACCACGTGACTTCTTTCGGCATCCTTTCTGTTCGTCCGGTAACAAGTTGTTTGTGTGGAGGTGATGGTAGATTTCCCCAGACACAATGCTCGTCAACAGTTTCCACATTACGGGCAGACATGTGATAGGTCTATAGTTGGTAACATCATTACCCTTGATTCGGTCTTTCATTATCAGAACTGTGGTACCTTTTGTCAACCACTCTGGCCCCTCACCCGACACCAAGCAGTCATTGAACATGGCCGTCAGCTTCGGGTGGAGGGATGTTAAATGTTTAATCCAATACCCCTGCACACCATCTGGGCCTGGTGATTTCCAGTTGGTTAGTTTTTTGGCTTGCCCCTTAAGAGTTTCAACTGTGATACTCAAATCAGTCTGTTGTTGTGACTGCTCACCGATCTCCCTCTGTACTGTCTCAATCCACCCTGCCTGGGCATTGTGTCTAACATCCTGCTCCCATATTCCTCTCCAGAATGTTTTAGCTTGTTCCGCCCCAGGGATCAAGTCGTTGCCTCTTTCTTTCCCCTCAAGCTGTCCAAACAGCATCTTCTGGTTGTTGTCGAACATGCGGTTCTGTTTATACTGACTGACTCTGTTCTCGTATCGCCTGATTTTGGCACTCTTATTATTATTATTATTATTATTATTATTATTGTTATTCCTTGAATCTCAGTCATTGATGTTGGTTAACTGGAAAGTCCGTTGGATTGAATATCAAGCCACTACCTGCAGCCTCAGATATTCAGGACGTATCGGAGGGTTCTTGCCGTTCCAAGCAAGCATGCCTTTTGAAGCGTTCCAAAAAGCGTGAAGGGGCCGATTTCTTTAACCATCCCTGGAAACCTTTGGAGATAGTCCCCAGTGCGCCTATGACAATCGGGATCACTTTGACTTCATGGCAGTTCCAAATCCTTTTCACCTCCCACTTTAGGTCCTGGTATCGGTTAATTTTCTCCCTCTCCTTCTCTTGCACTCTCGTGTCGAACGGGCAGGCCACATCCACAATCAGGCACGATCTTTTTTCTTTGTCCACAACCACCAGGTCAGGTCTATTGTGTTCCAGTTTTTTGTCCGTCTGTATCCTAAAATCCCACAGCACCTTCACCTGACTGTTCTCCATCACCGCCTCTGGCCTATGCTCATACCATTTCTCAGAATGTGGTAGATTGTTTACTTTGCACAGGTGCCAGTGGATCACCCTGCCCATCACATCGTGTCTCCAGCCCTTATAGTGGGTCTGGGCTAGGTGTTTACACTCGGACACAATGTGGGCCACAGTCTCCTCTCTCTCTCCACAGATCCTGCACAGTGGGCTAGCCTCCTCCTTGTAGATATGGTGCTTCAACCACTTCGTTTTGAGGGCCTGCTCCTGCGCAGCCATTAGCATTCCTTCTGTAGCCTTTTTGAGGTCTCCTCTTCTCAACCAGTTCCATGTCTGTGGATCTCTAAATTCAGTTTTCTCAAAGAAGGTACTATGAAGGGATTTTCCCTTAAGGCTGCTCTTCCTCCTTGATGTTATTTCCTCCTTGGATATCCCCTGGCCTACTGTCCCCTCCTTCAGTACAGCTCTGAGCATTGGCTCCTTACTATAGGTCACGTATTTGTATAGGTTGTTTTTCTCCATCTGAACACAGTCCTCTATGCTGATAAGACCTCTTCCACCCTCAGGTCTCCTTAGGTAGAGTCTATCGACATCACTCCTCTTGTGGAACATGTTGTAGATAGTCAATAGCTTCCTAGTCTTCCTATCCATTTCTTTTTGTTCAGCAACATTCCATCTCAGAATTCCCGCACTGTACCTAATAATAGACACAGCTCGGGAATTTACTGCGCTTATGGCATTTCTGCTGTTCAGATGTGACTTCAATACGCTCCTTACTCTCCGAATGTATTCAGTTCTTAACAATTCCTTCATTTTTTTGTTCTTTATGCCATCAGCCTCCAGAACGCCCAAATACTTGTATCCTTCCTCAGAGTCAATTTCCTTTATCATCTCACCTGTTGGTATCTGGATCCCGTTACTTCTGCTCAACCTACCCCTCTTCATCACAATGACTCCACATTTACCAATACCAAACTGCATACATATATCACTGCTGAAAATACGGACAGTGTCAACAAGCACATCCAACTCCTTCTCACTTTTCCCGAAGAGCTTAAGATCGTCCATGAAGAGGAGGTGATTGATGGTAAGCTCTCCCCTTCCCAACTTGTATCCTGCTCTCACTTTTCGCAGCATAATGGTCAAGGGCATCAGGGCAAGGACAAACAACAGAGGGGACAGGCTATCTCCCTGGAAGATACCTCTCTTGATCTTCACGCTTCCCAAGGATACTCCAGTTGATGTCAACTCTGTCTCCCAGGACCCCATACTCCTGCCCAGCAACTGTCTGATATTATCTGCCACCCTGAAGATCTCCAGGCTTTTGGTGATCCAGGAATGAGGCACCATGTCAAATGCCTTTCTGTAGTCTATCCATCCCATGGCAAGATCAGTGTGTCTCCTCCTGCAATTCCCCATTACCATCTTATCAATAAGCAACTGGTCCTTTGTACCACGTGACTTCTTTCGGCATCCTTTCTGTTCGTCCGGTAACAAGTTGTTTGTGTGGAGGTGATGGCAGATTTCCTCAGACACAATGCTCGTCAACAGTTTCCACATTACGGGCAGACATGTGATAGGTCTATAGTTGGTAACATCATTACCCTTGTTTCGGTCTTTCATTATCAGAACTGTGGTACCTTTTGTCAACCACTCTGGCACCTCACCCGACACCAAGCAGTCATTGAACATGGCCGTCAGCTTCGGGTGGAGGGATGTTAAATGTTTAATCCAATACCCCTGCACACCATCTGGGCCTGGTGATTTCCAGTTGGTTAGTTTTTTGGCTTGCCCCTTAAGAGTTTCAACTGTGATACTCAAATCAGTCTGTTGTTGTGCCTGCTCACCGATCTCCCTCTGTACTGTCTCAATCCACCCTGCCTGGGCATTGTGTCTAACATCCTGCTCCCATATTCCTCTCCAGAATGTTTTAGCTTGTTCCGCCCCAGGGATCAAGTCGTTGCCTCTTTCTTTCCCCTCAAGCTGTCCAAACAGCATCTTCTGGTTGTTGTCGAACATGCGGTTCTGTTTATACTGACTGACTCTGTTCTCGTATCGCCTGATTTTGGCACTCTTTGCTACAATGCGTTGCTTCAATTCCTCTATGATAATATTTAGCTTTTTACTCCTAGTTTTGTATTTTATTTCCAGTCTATTTTTAGTGCCTATGTTTTTTAGTGTCCCATTCAGTAGTGACTCAAGCTTTCCTATGTCATTTCTCATTTCCCCGATTTGCCCACTCAGTCGCTTCTTCCACCACGGCTCTGCTCTTTCTTGTCTGTTGTTTCCTCTCGCTTTTATACCAAGTAGTTTCCTCACCGTATTTGCTGTTGCTTTGAGGATATTGTTGCACTGGTGAAGACTCCTCGCCTCAAGGTATGGGATGACTTTGTTTACCCTAGCTGTTGTTTCTTTTAACTTTTTCCTGTCTACAAATCTTAGGTTCATAGGTCTCCCACTATCATTGTTCAACTCATCTACCACTAAATTTAGGATGTCAACCGAATCTTGTCCTAGCCCGTCAGCATTCATCTCCTCAGTGGCCGTATCTCTGTTCCAGGTATTATTTATCTCAGTATTCAGATCATTGTCTGCTTCGGGTGGTTCCTCCGTTCTCTTGACCTCTACAGCTTCATTTCCTACTGGCTCGTTTGCCTGGCATACTCCACCCTCCATCTCCAAGCTAATCTCTCTGCTCAGTTCCTCCAGTTCCAGCTCGCTTATCCACCCATTAGTTCTTATTACCCGAGCCTGCCCGGCCAATTTTTGTTCATCTAATTTAAATAAACCAATCTCGTTCCAGATGTTATGCATCCGTCTCCTGTAGCCCCTCTCCTTGAGGTTACTTTTCAGGTAGCATTGCATAACAGTTCTATTCAATTCTTTCGTCCAGTTGGTTCTGGCCCCTTTCCTTCTTCTTCTTCCTCCAACATCAGCAGTATTTGGTTGACAGTCAGGTTCCTGCTGCTGAGCCAGGGGGCACCTGTTGGGTGAGAGTCTGTCACATGACGTTCTAGTCTCCATTTCACCGTTATTCGAACTGTTTATGTTCGATATTTATTATTATTATTATTATTATTATTATTATTATTATTATTATTATTATTATTATTTTATTTTATTTATTTATTTATTTATTTATTTATTTATTTATTTATTTATTTTTTCTTGTGCAATGGCCATACTCGATAACGAGGGGGCAGCCATCATGTATGTATGTATGTATGTATGTATGTATGTATGTATGTATGTATGTATGTTTTCTCTTTCTCTTAATTTCGAGTATATTTTTTTGACCGGCCACCTTCCTGGTGGCAAGGTTGTAAAAGAAAAGAAATTGTCATCCCTTGAATCGCAAGAATGTTTTGCATATTTTGAAGGTGCCAGCTATCGCAGCCATTTGTAGACTATGAATTAGGGAGCTGCGCTTTTTGTCCGCAAATCCAAGTTCGGTCATACTTTGGTCCAAGCGGGTTGGTATATAACCCGTAGCACCAATAATGATGGGTATGAAGCTAAATGTGTATCTTGGATACTGGATTTGTAAGCTCCTCATCAATGGTCCGTAGATGTCCTCCTTCTCCTGTATTTTTCTGACAACGTTTACATCAAGTGGGCAGCTGATCTCCACAACAGAACACGTTTTCAATGTGTGGTCCCAAACTACAATATCAGGCCGGTTGTGCTTTAATTTGGTGGCAGTTTTTATTTTCAGGTTCCACCAGTATTCCTTAGTGCCATCTGTCTCAATATATTCTTCCTCGTTTGTTGTTAATTTTGTTTTCCGAAGTGCGTTCCAGATAGTTCTAGCTATCCCATCGTGTCTCATGGGGAGGTAGTAGCGAGATGACATTCTTTCGCAGCTGGCAACAATTATGTATGTATGTATGTATGTATGTATGCTTGTATGTATATGTCAGGTCACCAGTTGGTGCTACTGGTAACATGTATCCCAGTACAACGTGTCTCATGATCGGGGCGTTGGCGACTAAACTGGCAACCCCACCAACGTTTCTTGGTGAGGAGGGTGACTTTGGACATCCTGCAGGACTAAAAACAAAACCTGTCAAAGGGCAAAGGAGCTCTTAAGAGTCAATGGCCATCCAAAATCACCGGGAGAGATGACTCCTTAGCCTTTCTCAAGGCAGAATTCTAGGAGAAGGGAAAATTCTGATATAGCACCTGCAACCCTGATGGTATCCAATGATGTTGACTTGTTCTTCTTTTTGGTAAATATCATCTTGGTTAAGAGAGTGGGACTGGCTTTGTGCAGTGCCTTTGCTCACTATAAAAGCTTCACGGCACAGGCATTTCTTTATATCTGGAGATCTCTCTGCACTTGTCGTCACATGGTACCATGGGCCTAGCACTATGTGTCAATAATTGTCACAAGTGTAGTGTTTGTACCAGAGTTTTCAAGTCGCTGGCTGGACTAAAAAGTCACACTCTTTTAGCGCATCGGTAGGGGTTCTCTTACATGGATATAAAGTAGTGGCCGTACTTGAAAACGAGTTGGCAGCCACCATCTAACTATCTATCTATCTATCTATCTATCTATCTATCTATCTATCTATCTATCTATCTATCTATCTCTGGGATGGACACACGCGTGAAACTTGCTGGGTAAGTTCTTCTTAATTTCTATAGAAATTCCTAACTGTAAACCTTCATTTTTATATCAATTTGTAGAGGGACTGCCAGGTCAAATTTTGATCTGGTCAGTCTCTCAAAATATTCTACGCCTTTAGGCGAAATAGTTCACAAAATGTTTTTTTTGGGGAAAAGCTAACATTTTTTTTTAAATGGCTGAAGCTTCTTCACCAACATTCGAAGGAGGAAAGGGGAAGATATGCTTATAGCTAACCCCTTCGACAGTCATAGTAGCAGATGTCAAAGACAAAGGTCAGCCAGTGGAAGGATTTTCTCCACCTGCTGACCGACAACTTGACGTTGCCATGGCAACAAACCAAAACTGTGAAACAATGAACAAAACCAACACAACCAGCGGCATCAGCAACAACAACAACAACAGCAACAACAATGCTACGAACGAAAACAACACCAACAACAATAACAATAACAATAACAACAAGACCAATAACTGCAACAAGGAAGTAAACGACAAAATATCGTTTGCGCAAACCGTAAAGAAAACGGTAAGCTACACTCTGGTAGATATTTCAAATGCAAATGAGCTTTTGAATAACGCCAGACAATATGTAACTTTTGGGAAGAACGGATCATTCTCCATAAACTCTCCCCCAGATTTGCGAAGAGAAGCTGCCTTGAAAACTATGGTTTTCAGGACAGTCTCAAACAAAACCCGAAAACCGACTCAACTTTCACAAGGCGAAATTGAGTTGGTTTTAGAAGATACCTTAAAAGCCATTGCTTTCATTCAGAAGGGTAGACTCTACGGGAGTTTATCCATTCTGATGAAAGACCAACTGACAGCACAGAAATACTCTGTGTCGCCAATTGTGTCACCGTTGTTCACTCTTTTCCCCACTTACAGGGGAAAAGAACACAGAAAATAAAAATCCAAAGTATCACACCAAATATTGATATTTGGTGGGTACTATGTGGATTTTTAAACCTAGAAAAAGACACAATAATATCGGTAGGTAAGTCATCCGGCGACCTGTTCAGCGGAACTAGCCTGGAAATTCTGGACCAAATGACACCAGAACGAATAGCTAGGATCCCGGAACGTTGCTGCAGGATGGACTTATATACATAAACATTTCGGTCGAGGGTAGGGGTCACCTGAGAGCTTGCTGTCTTCGGCTAGCTAGCCAAAAAAGGCATTTCTGCCAACACCTGCAACACCAGCACAACAATCAGCACCACCACCAACACAACAACAACAACAACAACAACAACAACAACAACAACAACAACATAAAAAATAGTGACAATAAAACAAACGACAAACACAGTCCCACCCAAACCCTCCCCACATAAAACAACTCCAGAAACACCCATACACATAACAGCTCCCCAAAATGTACCCCTCCCCAACAACACGGATGAGGCCTCATCATCGTCACCCAGTGACGATGAGGGAGAGCCTTTCCGACCAGTAAAAAGAAAAAAGAAAAGACATAACACTAACAAAAATGCAGCAAACACACAAACACCAACACAAGCGACGCAAACAGCACAAACAAAAATACCCCCTCCTGAAAACAAAACACCTACAACAAAACGTAAACACACACAAGAACCACAGACAAAAAGCAACCCAACACAACAAAAATGTTACACCTACATAAATACTAACAATAAAACTTTAACAGACACCATATATAAAAACCCTTCGATGGAGACCGAAGGGAAAACTTTTACACACTCTTCGGAGAATCCTAATCTTAAAATGATTAGGACCTCCATGGACACACACATAAACAGTTAAAAGAAAACTCTCCTAACGACGTAGGTAACCCCCTGCGTCAAACCCTACAATCGAGTCCTGTTAAAATGTTTCCCCATCCCACCAGACACCCCCTCCACACCAAACATCTCTGTCCCCACCCCTCCAGAGACCACCACGGCACCAAACAAACCCTCCAACACCCTCATGGAAATTGTGCAGCCTGGTCCCCAGGAGACGAAGAGGTGAGTGATTTCCTTTCCTCTTCTTTTAACTTTTCAGAACCAACATGGCCAATATAAGAGTTGGATGTGTGAACGCGGCCTGGGGATGCCCTGGAAACAGGGCAAACTCTTAAACGACCTCAAGTCGCACAGTATGTATGTAGTAGTTATTTGCGAGCCCAGGATCCACAGTGAGCGACAACTGGCCCCCGTCTTCAACGACTTTGAGATCTACGCATCTCTCTGTCAGCCGGGAGGTAGGGGTGGGGTTGCCGTTTTGCTGCGGAAACACCTGGACCTCGTAACACAGACCGTACATCTGGACCCGGAGGATCGACTGGTGGTCCTAGACGTTGACGGTAGTGAAGGTGGAGCCTTCAGGCTGGTGGCCGCATATGCCCCATCCGGGACACCGCGGCCAGACTTCTTCTAACGTCTAGAGACTTTTCTGGGAACGTCCCGCTCTGTGCTCTTAGTGGGGGACTGGAATGGAATCCTAGATGCACATTGGGACTATGTGGGAGCATGTCCTGATAGATGGGGTGTAAAAGCCTCAAACAGTTAATCAGCCGATTTGACCTGGCCGATAGATATCGACTAGATTTTCCGACTGTGCCACTGTGGACGTGGACTAATCGTAGCGGAACATCTAGATCGTACCTAGATAGGGTTTTAGCTAGAAAGAAGGATAGGGACATGTTAAGCTGTCCACAAATGTTCATGTTTGCCTATTAAGATCCCAAATTATTGACCTGCTTAGTCAACCTTGACAAAACACATAGACAGGGACCCGGCTATTGGAAGCTGAACTTGTCGTTACCGACATGCAAAGCCTACAGTAGACGGATTAGCACTTTAGTTAAGCAGCACTTGACGGGGGCCATTGTCAACAACAGATGGTGGTACTCTCTCAAGAGGGCAGTTAGATTAGACTCGATAGGTTTTAGTAAAGAATTAGTGTTAGATAGAAATAAGACCGAAAAGGAAGTGGTAGATAAAGTAGAAGAGGCACTTAGGAGTGGAAACGTAGCCAGCGTGCTAGTGACGAGAACGGCCTTGGACCAGTTCTTCGACACAAAGCATGAAGGCTTTGTTGTCAGAAGCAAAATACGTGCTCTGGGAAACGAGGGAGCCAAAGCTGTTATCTGGGCCCGAGTAACGGAGGCGAAAATTGGCAACAAGTCCAAGATTCGATCTTTGAAGGACCAAGACGGACGCGTTATACGTGAACTGAGGCAAATGTGCGCGGCCTTTCAGCGGCACTTTGCTCAACTGTTCGGGCAGGGCGGCGCGCCGGGAGGGGCTATGGATTTCGGTTCATACCTCGACGGCCTACCACAACTCTCGGACAGCGAGGCGAAGTTTTGCGAAAGGCCGATTTCAGCCACTGTGATAGGGGACACGCTGAGCCAATGCGGCAAACGCAAATCTCCAGGTCTCGACGGTCTACCCTACGAATTTTACGTAGCAATTCCGGACTTGTTCTCCGGTCTCCTGGAAGCGGTCTACTGCAACTGACAGCAGAACGGGAGAATTCCCAGTTCTGTGACGGGGGACGTAGTCACACAAGTCAGGAAGGACGAGAATAAGGGGGATGACATAGGCAACTTCTGGCCCATAGCTCAACACAGAGTTACAGATTTGGCCAAGGTGTTGGCATAGAGGCTGGCGCTTGTCGTCGAAAACCTGGTTGGAGAGGCGCAGACATGCGCAATCCCGACCAGGTCCATACACGACAACCTCCACCTCATTCGATACATCATAGAGAGGGTAGGGTGTAAACCCGGCTTTGGTGGGGCCCTGATCAACTTGGATCAGTCTAAGGCTTTAGATAAGGATGACCATCGTTACCTGGATGCGGTGCTCGAGGCGGCAGGCTTCGGTCCCGTGTTCAGGGGCTGGATTGCTACAATGCATAACAGCAACATCTGCTCAAGGGTCAAGGTGAACGGCTACCTCTCAGAGCCGTTCCATATCACGTGACCCATCCGACAGGGATGCCCTCTCTCCTCCCTTCTGTACGTACTGACTCTCGATCCACTACTGCGGAAATTGGAGCTATTGCAGGGCATCCCTTTGTAACTGGGACTGTGAAAAGCGGCGTCGGCCTACGCCGACGACGTGACAGTAATGGTGTCGAGCACCTCGCAAATCGGGGAGATCGGCAACTTACTGGAGGAATACGAAAGTTTCACAGGAGCGAAGCCCTAACCGGGACAAATCCGTCGGTTTGCAACTCGGAACGTGGAGAGGCAAACCGATGCCTTCCGATGACGTCGTCGGACGCTGGACGGAAGGACCGGTAAAGCTGCTCGGGGTCTGGCTTGGTCCTGACTTCCAGGTGGAGAAGAACTGGAACGAGGTGACGGCCAAGGTCTTAGCGCTCACCCAGAAGTGGGCCGAGTCCAAACTATCTTTGAAATGTCGAGCGGAGGTGGCGAACACTTTTATAGCGTCCGTCATCTACTACCGCTTGACCGTTGTGCCTTGTCCAGCCAAAACGCTCAC
>OZ024741.1:320463237-320490737 GCA_964016885.1 Eledone cirrhosa | reverse complement strand
CCTTGTGCCGAAAGTAGAGAGAAATATTAAAATCAGAATTATGTTAATGGTGGTTTTCCTGCTGAAGAAAATAATAGTTTTTGATGGGGGTGATGAACACGATGATGATGATGAAGATGATGATGATTGTAGTGGAGCAGATGATGATAATTCTAAGGTGACAATTGTAGAAATGAGGAGAGTGATAATAACAACATCAGAAACCTGTTCATAACACCATTTCATGAATATTGCTAGTTTCAGTATTTTATATATCTCATATATAGATGAAGGTAGAGGTGACGGATGAGGTGACGGGGTTGTCGTGGGGGGATAATGAAGGTGGCAGTGACTGTAGGTGTGGTAGTGGGGTGAGGGTGGTACGCATTAGATGATGATAATGGTGACGGTTATCATAATGGTGATGAGGATGATAATGATGACTATTTCTATAGTAATATTTAGAAGAACGTTCATAGGAAAAAAATGTAAGATAAGCAAAAAAACAAAAAACTAACTACAAAATAATTACAACGAAGCATCAATAGTGATCTGCTGTAACGTCATCACCATCATCATCATCTTCTTCATCATCACCACCACCACCACCAACTTCATCATAATCATAATCATCATCATCATCGTCACTAACAAGCACAACAACAACAATATCACCATCATTACCACCAACATTTCCATCACCACCACTACCAACACCACCACATTTACGAGCTCTAATGTAGGACAGAATACAAAACATAAAAGGGACTTGGCTGTGACACAAAAATCATATTTATTGCATTCTCGTACAGCACTGCGTGCGTTGCCAAATTTCACAAAATAAATGTATTACTGGTATAAACTAACTGTACCATCACAACATATATCACATAACAATTACTGCCTCTTCCGTCTTCTGTTACAGAATTAGCGCTTATAATTCATATATATATCTGTCAGTCAGAAATCTTAGCTTAGGGTGACCATAGATGTACAGTTTGAGACGAATCCCTCCCACTCACGGACATCAACAAGCCTTATGTTTCCACCTCTTTGCTCATTTCTTGATGCTGTTCATCAATCCACTTTAGGTATTTCGTATATGCTTTTTACCGATGAGTTTGTCTATATGATTATTCACTAGACATAAGATGTTATGTTGCCGTGTTACATGACTAAGTAACTTCAATTTCTCCTTTTAGCAAGCAACAAGAACTGTCTCTTTATTTGCAGGCTTCCAAACAATTTGATTTTTAACACTCCTCTTAATTCAATTTTCTGTATATAAAATGTGAAGCATCTTTCTATAAAATCTCAAATAAGTTATGATCTTTTTCTCACTCTTGACTTCTAAAGTCCATGATATGTAGGTATCGAATGCAGTGGATATTACTTAATATTTTCTTATTGTAAATTATTTTATAGACACGTTACAGGGCGGTGAATTGGCAGTACCGGTAGAGGGTTGGACGTCATGCTTTCTAGCATAGTTACGTCACTTTACGGTCTGAGTTCAAATCCCGTCAAGGTTAACTTTGCCTTTCATCCTTATGGGGTCGATAAAATAAAGTACCAGTAATGTACTGGGTAATTGCTGGCCTTGTACCAAAATAGAAACTACTATTTTATAGACACGTTTTAAATTTTCTATCTAGTATCTTATTTCTTTCCTTGTTTTCATATCTTACGTTAAAATTAAGATTCTCCCTATATGTATCAATTATTCTCAAATGTATAAATTCATCATGGCATCTTTCTTTCTATTTCAATACGAAGGATCGTATTCTTTTTTTAATAGACATAATTTTGCTTTGCTTCAATACATATTTGCATTCCATAACTTCATGTAATTTTAACAAAACGTTGGATAATTCAGAAACATGCGCATTTATTTCATTATCTATATTCGCATACTTACAAATCCCTTCAACGAACTTCTCGTTCTTAATAACTAGATCTAAACTATATCTATAAAAAATAACATACACAATTGTATGTATGTATATATGTATGTATATGTGTGTATATGTATGTATATATGTATATGTGTGTATGCATGTATGTATGCATGTATATATGTATGTCAGGTCACCAGTTGGTGCTACTGGTAACATGTATCCCAGTACAACCTGTCTCATGGTCGGGTCGTTGGCGACTAAACTGGCAACCCCACCAAGGTTTCTTGGTGAGGAGGGTGACTTTGGACATCCTGAGGGACTAAAAACAAAACCTGTCAAAGGGCAAAGGAGCTCTTAAGAGTCAATGGCCATCCAAAATCACCGGGAGAGATGACTCCTTAGCCTTTGTCAAGGCAGAATTCTAGGAGAAGGAAAACTCTGATATAACACCTGCAACTCTGATGGTATCCAATGATGTTGACTTGTTCTTCTTTTTGGTAAATATCATCTTGGTTAAGAGAGTGGGACTGGCTTTGTGCAGTGCCTTTACTCACTATAAAAGCTTCACGGCACAGGCATTGCTTTTTATCTGGAGATCTCTCTGCACTTGTCGTCACATGGTACCATGGGCCCAGCATTATGTGTCAATAATTGTCACAAGTGTAGTGTTTGAACCAGAGTTTTCAAGTCGCTGGCTGGACTAAAAAGTCACACTTGTTTAGCGCATCGGTAGGGGTTCTCCTACATGGATGTAAAGTAGTGGCCGTACTCGAAAACGAGTTGGCAGCCATCATATATTTATGTATGTATGCTTACATGCATGTATGTAGGTTTGTATGTATGTGTGTATATATATATATATTATATATATATGCGTGTGTGTATGTACGTATGTATGTATGCATGCATATATGTATGTATATATGTATCTATGTACATATATAGGGAGTAAAGGACCCATAGCCTTTGTCAGGGCATTCTTCTAGGAGAAGGCAACTCAGGAAACTGGGATAACTCCGATATAAAACCTGCGGCTCAGTAGTTACCGATGATGTTGATCTTTTCTTCTTTTCGGGTTATAGCTACTGTCTCTCAGAGAGTGGGATTGGCTCAGTGCACAGTCTTTCCTCCTTTAAAAAATATCTTCACGCACAGGCATTGCACGATGGAATTAATTAATAATTGCTAATAATGGTATATCGTGCAATGGCCATACTCGATAACGAGGGGCCAGCCATTATGTATGTGTGTATGCTTGTACGTATGTATATATGTATGTATATATATGTATCTATGATATATGGAGTCTTAAACCCCTAGTGGAGTCGTAGGGACGCCGTCATGACAAATGGCGTGACATGGGTATTTCAAACCAGTGGAGGTAAGAATGAAATATAGAGGAAAGGATGACAGGCAGCGGTGACCTCTGTAGGAGTTGAAATAAGAGCGCAGAGGGCCAGAATTAATAACGCAAGTCATTGTATCCGACGGTCTAATGACGCATACACAACTACAGGCACACATACATTGAGAACAATTGTCAGCTCTTTGACAATAAAAAGTACAACTAAGCTGAATTATGAACTTAAAGGTAAATTGAGAGATATGCTAATATTTAAATAAAAAGAACATGTTTTATTCATTACTTGACATATACAATTTAAATGTTCATTATTGTTCAGTGAATGATCGGTCCCAAATATATTTCGCTCATTCTCCCTCGCAGTCCTCTTCTCTCACTCTCTCTTTCTCTCACTCACTCTTTCTTTCACTCTCTCTCTCTCTCTCTCTCTCTCTCTCTCTCTCTCTCTCTCTCTCTCTCTCTCTATCTATCTATCTATCTCTATCATTATAAACAATGTTACTTCTCTGAAGATTCTATGTAAATATCACTCATAGCAATATATATGCGTGCGTACACACACACACATATCTATGAACTATTATTTTGATACTGAGTAGTTGAAAGACCTTGTAAGATGTAAATTTTGTATTTGAATGTATTGCCTTCTCCTCCATTTATTCTGCTTATATATATATATATATATATATATATATATATATATATATATATATATATATATATATACACACATATATACATATAGATATATGCATATATATATGCATATATATGTTTACACATACAATTATATATATATGTATATATATATATATATATATATATATATATATATATATATATATATATATATATGTGTGTGTGTGTGTGTGTGTGTGTGTGTGTATGTTTGTGTGTTTGTGTGTGTGTTTAATGTTAGAGAATACAAGCTAGATATATCTGGAGCCAACCAGTCGCTGAACAACATTGAGCATTTAAATTATATCTTTAGGATGATGAATAAAATATATTATATCTCACAATTCACCTTTAAGTTCAACTCTTTTCTGTTGACATAAAGTTGAGAAATTATATTCTATATATGTATATATGTATCTACACTCTTTTGAATTCTTTGAATTGTTTCTGTGGGGACGTAATTATTTTCTAAATAAAGTAACAAACCCCTGTCGTAAGAATTCGGATTACAAAATTGGAAACTACTCTGAACTTCAGAAAAATCTTGCACATTTGTACTCTTCCGCTTACAGATTGTATTTGTATGGCACCTATCTGAAAACCCTAGATGTTCCCATAAGCATTTGCTAACCTAACCAAGCTCAACCAAAATTACCAACACGAAAGTGAATTTATAATATGGCTGCAGATTGTACGTAACTTTGGAAAACTTGTACGTAACTTTGGAAAACTTTTCATATTGACAAGCCAGCTGACCCTTATGACAGCACATCATTTTTGTTCTGTCCTACTTAATTATATCATGCACTGGCATTGGTTTTCATGAAACTGAGCCACTGACGTTTATTTTGTTGCTATGTATGTATATATTCAGGGGAGTACGGACAGTCTTTCCTATGTATTACATTGTCTATTGATTTAGAAAGAAAATCGTTCTACATTTGGAGGTAATACATTGACAGTATCGTTAGACAGTTGCTGATCACAAATACGGTATCTTCACGGAAATATATGATCGACTGTTTCGATTACATTTTGGGTCTTTAAGGTGTTTCGTATCTAACTCCCGATCTTGGGCTGTAAAAGCAACTTGAGAGATGAACGGGATTTAATAGACAGGAAACCAAGTCAGGTGAGGTATTATTGGGATGTTAGTAGCACCGTCAAAATGTTTTGGTTTACAGAATAATTCTCTTTAAGCTCTTTCTTGAAAATTGCTAATAAGGTAGTTTCTGAGGTTGTATTGGAAGCTGTCAGAGCGTGAGTACTTTCTGGCGAGTAAGATGTTTTCTTAACACTTCAGCATTTGTTTGATGTATATATTGTTGCCGCCGTTGTTTAGCAAATGCTGTCTGAAGAAGACCATACGGCCTTCTGGTCTGAGATTAAGCCTCTCCCCATTTCTTTGGTTTTTCTTAGATAGAGCCTATCGATATCTGTGTTTCTGTGAAAGCTTCTGGTTTATACCAGCATGCTGCATGTTTTAATATCCACGGAGAGTAGTTCCTATATATGGCAAATATTGGTATCAGTACGCGTACTGCAAATACATTGTAAAATATGCTCTTGTTGTAAAAGGAATATTCCAGCTGAGATATGCTTTTGACTCTAGTATGATATTCTTTGGTCATTCTATCTTTGTTCACGTTGTGTCATATATTTTCGTGAATACTTAGATATTTATATAATTTGTTGTGCGGTACAAGGGAAATAAAAAAGACAATTAATGCAGTGGTTCTGTATTTAGAAACACTGTCTGTGTTCAACTATCATGTATGGACATTTCGTTTCCCTAAGCGCTATTCCTATATCAGCGAGTCCAACTAGTCCACTTATGTCTTTTTATTACATGGGTGTGTGATTATGGCTTATGCATATATAGTTATGTTATTACGTGTATATTTTCGTTCCAGAAAACTTAAATGAAGAATCTTTAGAATGGTTCAGTGCTCCACTCAACGTTTGGATTTGGAGGATACTAATAAATTTGAGTTGATCTTTCTTGAAAACCTAGGCTCCATAGCCTATGATAATTGGTACAAATCAAAATTTATAGATATGATGCAATATTTGCAAGTTCTAATTTAGGTGTTCTCTTTTTCCATTTAGATGAAGAATCCCTACTCACTAGACAGGTGATACATAGTTGCATGACACTTGCTTTCTGTCTCATAGAACAACACATTTGTCGTGTTTGCCTTTGATTGTTTTTTATATATTTATATATTTTATCAGTTTTTCTAATTTTGAAAACTAGTTCTGACTGGGCTTGGCTATAATTGTTAGAACAACTCTTTCTGTGAATAGCAATGTGAATAGTTTTGGCAACAATGCCATTCATTATGCGAATGCGTTACCTTTGGCATATTTTTAATGATGTGTCTGATAGCTTTCCTACTAGTATAGCACAACTCATACTTTCTTTTACAACGTAGAAGTTTAGAGAAATCCTAATTTCTTCTCTTGAGCGGTATTTGAGCGGTATTTAATAAAAGCGGTATTTGAGCGGTATTTAATAAAAGAAATTAGTTCATATGCAAAACATTAAAACCTGCACAATGCCAGCGCAAATATTACATCGAACGTGAAACGCGAAAAGCTACCCAAAGCTGAAACCCGTCAGTAAAATAACAAATTAGATAACCATCATGTTTTCTGCAAGCCGATAGTTTTTTTTACAAAATTCTAGTTTATTTTATAGGAAGCAATTTTTTTCGCCATGTATCCGTGTATCCGCCCCCCCCCCCCCCACACACACAAACACACACACACACACACACACACACACGTGTGTGCGTATATATAGTATATATATATATGTATGATGGAGGGGTTGTGTTGTGGTGCTATGTGTATGTGTACATATGCATGTACCATATTTAATGTGTATCGCACATAGCTGCAAACAAATACATTGGATTAAGCATTCAAACACATACATATATTTATACACAGATAGCAAGAATAGAGATAAACTTCTTGAACATTTGCTGTCTGGTAACTTAATGACTCACACGTATATTAATGGCAGCACCACCACCACCACCACCACCAACAACAACAGCTGCAACAACATAAATAGCAACAACTGCCACGACAGTAACAACTACAACAACAGCAAAACCATCAGTTCCAAAAACATCACCGGCAACAGCAACAACAGCAACAATAACAGCAATACTATCAACAAAACAACCACAACTCCAGCAACAAGAGCAACAGCACCAGTAGCAGCTGCAAAATCCAACAACATGAGCAACAACAACTGCAAGAAGGATAGCGACAATAACAATAGGATCAGGAACAACAGTCGTAATAACAACAATAGCAACAACAATAATTACAACAACCATAACAGATGCAATAGTAACAACAGAAACTGGAAGTATTAGTAACAAGAAGGATAATGTTGATGATGACGATGATCGTGGTGAGGAGGAAGAGGATGAGGAAAAGGAGGAGGAAGAAGAAAAGAAAGAAAAAGAATAATAATAATAATAATAATAATAATAATAATAATAATAATAATAATTTCATTTATTAGCCACAAGGGCCGACATGTAGGGGACAATACAAAGACAGGGACAGTGGGGGTTTACAATAAGGTCGAGTAAAAGTGCACAATGGCAAGACTAATTTAACAATGAAAATATAAAAATATAAAATAAACTATACATAAATATAATAAAATAAATTCCCCGATAGGGGGTGGACGACCCTGGGGTGATTCGGGTACCCCACCAATCCTGAACCACCCTGCGCTTCTAGGGCACCCAGGGAGAGCACCCCCTCTCCTCAAGTTAGCCAGCCTATAGGCGCATGGTCAGAGTAGGCCCATTCACACGAGCCATTCTCGCCACATTCACCCACCTTTTAGCAAATGTACTGGGGGGAAGCACTTCTCTCTCCACCCTCACCTTCCTTTCCAGGTGAAACTTGAAGAAGTTGATGAGGGATTGGCCGAAGAGAAAAGTGTCTGGTCTTTAGTCCTTTCAACCTGGTCCACCATATAATCTCTTTCGCAACTGCCACCAGACAGAGGAAAATTTCCTGCTCTTCCTGACCTAAGGAAGGCGGTGGATCGATCTTCACTATGGACTCGGCCGATAGCCGGATTCGTCCCACACGCGACAGTAGCTGTTCGACATAACTCCACAAGTCAGTAATGCACGGACATTGGACAAGTGCGTGCAGAACGGTTTCGTCGTTCTGTGCGCATCTTGGGCAGGTCCATCTGACAGCACTTCCGTGCCTGTAGAGTTTATCCCGAACCGGCAGTGCCCCCGGTAGCACTGCCAAGCGAGGGATTTCTGGAAATTGTCCATCGTCCTCGGCTCAAAAGTCCTCCGGTACAGACTGGTCAGTTCGACTTCGTCGAGGCCCAAAGCTTCTCCGAGTGCGTCATCGCACTTTCCCACCACTAATCCTCTATAGAACTCGAGAGTGGAAGTTCCACTGATCGCATTGCCTGCTTGGTAGAGGGCAGTGAGTGCCTGGCAACATTCCAGGTGCCAGTCACCCAGTCTCGGTCTTTTCTTGACCCAGGACTGCAGCTCAGTAAAAGAAATGAGCTGCGGAAAGGCCTGTCTGATAAACAGCGACCACACCTGTTCACCGTTGAGGCAGAATATCTGGAGATGTCGCAGCCTCAACGCATGTCTGCGCATCATTAGCCACGGCATGCCCAGCCCTCCGCGTAGAGGGTGCTGGCAGCAGATGAACCGCCTCACCAACGGAACTTGTCCCCTCCACAAGAATTTAAAGAGGAGCCGTTCCAACTTGACGAGGCGCGGACGGGGGCAAGGCACGACGGTCAGGCGGTAGTAGATGACGGACGCGATGTACGCATTCGCCACCTCCGCGCGACCTTTCAGTGATAGCTTCCTCCCAGCCCATTTTTGGGTGAGACTGGAAACTCTGCTGGTTACCTCGTCCCAATTCTTTTCCACCTGGAGGTCTGGTCCGAACCAAACCCCAAGCAACTTTACCGGTCCGTCCGTCCAGCGCCCCACGATGCTGTTGGACGGCATGGGCTTGCCTCTCCAGGTTCCGAGCTGCAAGCCCACCGACTTTTCCGGGTTAAGTTTGGCTCCTGTCAACCTTTCATATTCCTTCAATAAGGTGCCGACCACCTCGATTTCTGAGGTGTTCGACACCATCACGGTGATGTCGTCCGCATAAGCCGACACCGCCTTTCCACGTCCCGGTTCGTGCGGGATGCCCTGCAACAGCTCCAGCTTCCGCAGTAAAGGCTCGAGAGTCAATACGTACAGAAAGGAAGAGAGAAGGCAACCTTGACGGACCGATCGGGAGAGCCAAAATGGTTCCGAGGTGGCCATTAACCTTGACCACCGAGCGTGTGCCGCTGTGCATTGCAACGATCCAGCTTCTAAAGACAGGGCCGAAGCCAGCTGCTTTGAGGACAAACTCCAGATACCGATGGTCGACCCTATCGAATGCTTTCGATTGATCTAAATTGATCAGTGCCCCACCGAAGCCAGGTTTACACCCTACCCTCTCTATGATGTATCGCATGAGGTGCAGATTGTCGAGTATGGACCTGGCTGGGATTGCGCAAGTTTGCGCCTCCCCAACCAAATCCTCGACGACAAGCGTCAATCTCTTTGCTAACACCTTGGCCAAAATTTTAAACTCTGTGTTGAGCAGAGTTATGGGCCTGAAGTTGTCTAATGTATCCCTCTTGTTCTCGTCTTTCCTTAAGAAGAAGAAGAAGAAGAAGAAGAAGAAGAAGAAGAAGAAGAAGAAGAAGAAGCGGTGGAGAAAAACGAAAAAAATGCAGGGTGGGGCGTAATGAGAAAATAAGATGGAGACAATGAGGCTGGCGAGGCGGAAGCAAATGATGAGGGTGGCGGCGGCGAGGATTATAATAATTGTTTCTACTTTAGGCACAAGGCCAGCAATTACCCAGTTCATTACTGGTACTTTATTTTATCGACCCTTTAAGAATGAAAGGCAAAGTTAACCTCGGCAGGATTTGAACTCAAAACGTAGAGGGCCATAACTCTACGTTGAAAAGCATGGCGTCCCACATTCTATCGATACTGACAATCCAATAATGACAATAATAACAATAATTCCTATATTAGATACAAGGGCCGAAAAAAAGGTGACAATACAATAGACAGAGACAGTAGGGGTTTAAAATAAAATTGAGTAAAAAAAAAATTGACAAATGACAATAAACAAAAGAATTACAACAATAAAAATTCCTCAGGAGGGTGGGAAATCTAGGTGAGACTCAGGAACCCCACCAATCCTGAATCACCAGACGCTCCAAATGCATCCAATGGGGGCACCTCTCTCCTTTCCAAATCAGCCCGCCTACAGACACATGGTTATAGTTGGCCCAATCACACGTGTACGTGTTTCCTCATCATCGTTACAACGCACTCACTTTCTCAGCTGGGGATTCTCCCCCCTCTGTTGCCAGTTGCAGAGAGCTTCGAGGACTCCAAAGAATACGCCTGATATGTCTACGTAGAACTCGTATACAAGACCATCCAAACGGCAATTCGGGCCTCGTAGAGTCGCTTAAAGTTTCTAGTATCTCGGTTGCTGCTATCTGGTTTTCGCATCCCCCTGCATCTTCCCCAGAGCGACGCGCGTCCAGCCATCGTGGTAGTAACTATAATCTGGCGCCATCTCAGTACCCCCGTTTGTCCCAAACAACTGTGTTAATTGTTTGGAATCGAGTAGGACACATTCATCTAGGTCTATCAAAGGCCAAATTTGGCTTTAATGCCAACTTGCACCTCTGCCACTCGGGCCAATCGAACAGATTTCGTTCCTGTGTGTTTTTGAGCACATCTCGTAGCTCTGACAATGCATCCTTCCTGTTTCACAATGAAGAAGAAGAAGAAGAAGAAGAAGAAGAAGAAGAAGAAGAAGAAGAAGAAGAAGAAGAAGAAGAAGAAGAAGAAGAAGAACAACAACAACAACAACAACAACAACAACAACAACAATAAAAACAACAACAACAAACTGAAGATCATCAACAAAACAACAACAAAAACAACAATAATACGTTCGAGAAAAAGAAGGAAGATCGATAGAGAAGGTGAAAGATAAAGATGAGGATTGAAAGACAAAGAGATAATATTAAAAGTTTTCATTTTTAAGAAAGGCGAGATATGATGTTATAATGGATGTAATGAAATGTAAGATAAAAGATGGCGGCCATAAGTCGACTAAGGCCATTGTGTCGGTCTGTTTATGTAGAGATTTTTTTTTTCACGATTGGAATTTGATGTCGGGCGATGGTGGCATGTTTCAATCAATTGTCCTTTCTCCTCTTAGCAGAATACTGTAGTGTCGGCATTATAGCGGCAATAAGAACAATAACAACGACACAACAATATCAACAATTGCAGTAACAGCAACTGTAGCAGCAACACCAAATAGATCATCAATGGTCCAGTGGTCTGACTATATTTCTACATCCCAGTTGTAGGGGATAAAAGGCCTAAACATCTGCTGAAAAATAATAACATATATATATATATATATATATATATATATATATATATATATATATATATATATATATATATATATATATTATACATATATATATAAACAAACAAAAATAAAAATAAGCGGATGAAAGCGAGAAATATTATATGATAGTGGAGCATAGTTGGAATATGTTTTGAGGCTGACAGTATATTGAAATATTGATATCCACTACTACTATTACTTCAAGTAGATATTCATTTGTAACACATCAGCACGACAAATATATGGGTTTGTGTACGCACGCACAAACACACTCACATACACACATACACATATACACAGACACACACACACATATTCATGTCTACATATTTATATATGTATGTATGTATATATATATGTGTATATATATATATATATAAATATATATATATATATATATATATATATATATACATATATATATATATATATATATATATATATATATATATATATATATATATATATATACACACATATATATATATATATATATATATACACACATATATATATATATATATATATATCATAAATCATGTCCATAGAATTATTAGCTAAAATATATACCATTTCCTCTCCCAATTAGCATAATTAACCATATAAAAAATCAATTAGACCAGGATATAAGAATAAAGGCTCCTATGAAGAAATATTTGATAAATAACCGAAAGCAGCCTCTTCGCGGTTGACCACAATAGAGTATTTACCCAACATTTCAACAGCATGTAGAAACTGACCAAATATACCGTCAACCATACACAATTACGTATAAATTTAAAGTTAGAAGAAATGGGTACATACCGTAATTATATCCCTACCATGGTTTCGTTCGTATTTTGAGATATCCTATTAAGGATAAATCTCGAGTATTGAACTCATCAGGAGACAAACTCAATAGGACAGTTAATTTTCCAAAGCGATCCCGCCAGAAATAGATTTAAAAAATGGCTAAGAATCGTGACGTGGCAGTGGTCAAGTTAGAAAGAATGTGATTTTTTGCTTACTGCGAGTAGGCTGGTTGCTAGAAAGCGCCGCCCAATATCGCCCAAATTGCATCTCAACCCAACGGGAGATTAGTAAATATAAAGATTTACATATACATAAAGTCACAGATATATATGTGGCAACCGTTCACGATGTGGCTCAATGAAGAATTAATAAATTAAATAATCAGAGCAATATATCATAAATCATGTCCTTAATATATATATATATATATAAATTAATAACAATAATGAATAAAAACAAAGAAACAGTTCCTTATATAAAAAAATCATCATTTTACGATCGTTTCTAGGATATATATGTGTGTGTTGGTATGTATATCATATAGATCTATGTAAAATTTTACAAACTATCAGAGGGAATATACATACCTACACATATATATACCTACACATATATACCTACACATATATATGCTGTCTTCAGAAATAATGATATTTGTTTATTGAAAGAAACCAACAAATATTTAATATAATAGGTCTGGGAACAGGTTTTGAATTGACCAATAGAAAAGTAGTAAGTGGTCAAGTTGATAGAATAGTAGTAGTAGAAATTTAATTTAGGGGTAGAGGAATGCAGACTTCAGTTTTGAATGGAAAGAGTATTTTGAATGAAAAGATTACTTTGGGGATGAAAATAGGTCAAGCCGGTGAAAGGTACACGAAAATTTGATGTTATTAAAGAATAATGCTAATGTTAAAATAGAAGCAGAATAACATTTTAGGATAAATGTGTTAGTGAGAAATACCAATCTTATTTAAAACATAAGGAATTTAGATTTATAAAAAGAAATTAAATTAATTTAATTGATAGGTATATTTATAGGGAAAAATTTATATTAATTCATATAGATATGATAAATAAGAGTTAGATGTTATTAAAGAATGTTGTTAAAAACAAAGGAAAACATTTTGTTGGGGGGGGGGGGGGTAAATGTATTAGTGGGAAATAACAAACTTATATAGATTACAAGGAATTTAGATTCATAACAGGAAATTAAAATAGTTTATATGTATACTTATTGGTATAAATTTTAGGAAAAGATAGCTGTAAAAGGGAAATTAAATTATGCAGTTCTTAGTAGTAGAATATTAATTATAGGTTAACTAATTTTAAAAAAATTATTATAATAATTTGTAAAATATAAGTGTATATTAATTAGGTTTATAATATTTGAAAGTTTTTCTATTTCTATGATTGCACGATGTAATTAATTCTTGTCGCTTATTTAATAGGATATCCTTAGATTTCATTATTTCAAAAAGTTCCTGGGAACATAATCTACATTCGTATTTATTATTTTGATAAGGGGTGGCCCTTTTGAGCACACTCCAGGTCAGGTTATAATCGATATTCTTTTTTCTATAATTATTTCAGCTAAGGATGTTGTATTAGCTAATGCGGCATTTTTAGAACTGTGTTTGTGGGTATTAAATCTTACTTTAAATTGGTTAGAAGTAGCTCCTATATATGAATAAGTTGAGTCCTTAGTGCTAATTTTACATTTATATACTATGTTATTAATAAGGCAATTTCCTTTTAATGGGCAATTTGCTTTGTTTTTACAGTTACAATCTTTCGTGAATGTTATATCAGGGGAGTTAGTCAAATTAGGTGTGGAATTTTCTCGACTTGTTGTATGTGAATGAGATGGTGGTTTGCTGTGGTTTATTTTAGTATTATGGTTAGTTTGATGTGTTGGTGGTATATTCATGGTTATTTTACATTTATATGCATTGTAGGCACTTATATTTTGTTGTATATTTTTGGTTGTGGAGTAGGAGAATTTGACCGTTGATCTATTTAAAATGTGATGGTATTTTTGGTTTGGCGGGAAGTTTTTCTCTAGGATAGTAAAAAAATGTTTAGGTATATTATCTTTAATTTGTAGATTAAATGGAGCATTATACCAAGTAACTCGTCTATTACGGTTTCGATGTTGTTTTTTTTTTTTTTATACGATGTATCCTGATGTTTACTAAGAGAATTAGTATTAGTGATTTTATTACACATATGTTTAGTTAGATTCACTGATTTAGGTGTTTTAGCCTGATTATTAGGAATTTTGTTAGTAATGTTATTAACATATATTGGAATATTAGGATGAATGGTTTTTTGAAAGTTATTATATTGTATATTAGAAGAGGTAGAGAAATTAAGTTGGTATTTTGGGGTATAGTGTGAGTGGCATTTAGGTGTGTATATTTCATTTGGTGTTTGTTGGTAATATTGGGTTGTATGTTTGTAGTATTATTGGTACAAGGTATATATACTAATTTGTTTTTGTGGCCGCTTCTAGCTAAAGCTTCGTTATAAAAGGTCGCATTTTTATCGAATACATCCTGGTTAGATGAAAGGTTAGAAATTCTGAGTGAGATATTATATGCTAGGTTTTTAAGGATAGATCTAGGGTGATTAGATTGTGAGTATATGTAATGTAAGTTTTGGTTAGGTTTATGGTAAGGTTGGTAGATACCTGTAGATAAGTCTAAAGTTATATCAAGGAAATTAACTACTTTACTGGTGTTTTGTTTTCAAATGTAATAGTGAGACTATAATAGTCTTTGAGGAAAGTTCTAATAAGTTTTTTTTTTCTTTTCAATTTCTGATAGGGTAAGGTTAGTGGAAAGAAGAAGACAGTCATCACGATATAAACCACCTTTAAGGTGGGGAAAAGAAGCATTTATGTTAAATAGAAGAAAGAGGCCCACAAGATCGGTAATTTGGGCAGAATCACTAGAGCCCATAGTAATGTCGAATAGATTACTATATGTATTTCTGGTCCAGTATTCCTTCTGAAATTCCAGTAGTGTTTGTCTAACGTGCGTGATAATATTAATGTCATCCATAGTTAAGTTTGATCTATTTTTGGCAAATATCAAGGCTTTGTTCAGGAGTATGGGTGATATAGAAAAACTCTGTTTTCCTGTGTTTTTCATCGAAAGAATTTTGAATACATCTTCTCTTTTCATGATATTTGGATTACATTGAGTTCTTCATACGGATTCGACACTACCGTATATTTTGGTAGATTTATCTACACACACACACACACACACACACACACACACACACACACACACACACACACACACACACACACATATATATATATATATATATATATATATATATATATATATATATATATATATATATACACATATATATATATATATATATATATATATATATATATATATATATATATATATATATATATATATATTCACATATCTTTGTATATTATATATGCACATATCTTTGTATATATACACATATAGCTGTATTTCGACGTATGCGGCTTCAATAGTCTTTTCAGTTCATTTTGGTTAATCCTTAAATGACACTTGAGTCTAGATGTTGATTTAGATATCAAGTTTCATTTAATGCAAATGACAGGACTTTGAGCGGAGCAAGATGGAAGATTTGATCGTATCTCTGTGTTAGTTATTAGATCTCGAAGATAGATCAGACAAGATGTTTCAAAGTTCTTTGTAGCTGACAGATCTCCATTATCTACGGTCAGCAGCTATGTCTTCAGATGAAGTAAGAGGTATATTAACAGATTTAAGATTGTACCTCAGGTTGTTTTTATATCTGAGTAATGATCTGACTACATTACGTGCACCATCATGAAACTAACTGAATAAGCATACTTTGGGTGTGCAGCCCTTAGTTATCTGTAAGATATGACCAGAACATCTAAGTTGGGATTGTATCAGAAATGACTCAATCCTGCCAATGCGGCACCCAGTGAACAAATCAGTATTGGAGACTCTGTCAGAAAGTGCATAACGAAAGATAGTATGAAAGACATTAAGCTTATAAATGTAGGTGCGATAAAGTGTCCATGACTCTGAGCCGTGTAAGAGTGTTGTTAGTATCATTTCACGATACACTGCAACTTTCGTCTTCAGGGATATAACTATGACACTCCAGAGACGATGAGCTGGTATGACAGAAAACGTCAGCTGTATTGGAGATGCTATTGTCGATTTCATTATCTGGCGAAGCGGAGTGGTTCACCTTGATGCCAAAGTAAGTAAAGAATTCACATACGTCAGAGCCTTGCCATCAGTTTTCTTAAGGCGTCTCACTTACATCGAAGGCGTCTGGTTTGTTAAACCAGACGCCTTCGATGTAAGTGAGACGCGGTTCGTGAATATTTGGGCCTCTTCGAGAGATGTTGCAGCAGTGCATCATCATCAGTAAACACTAAATCCTGAATAACATTTGTTGTTCAAGCCTTAAAGAGCTGGTGGTTGAATAGCTTTCCCGATTTACAGAATTTGAAGTCACCAAATGCATAATGTAGCAAAGCAAAGAGAGCAGGAGCCTTGACACATCACTGCTTCGTATCTTTTGTGACCTCACAGGGTTCAGAGCTTTCGCTATTTGACATAATTGATGCTTTAATGACCAAATGAAAATATACGACATTCAGCTTATTGTTAGGTATGTCAAGCTTTTGAGGATTTTCTAGCAAACTTTGCGATTGACAGTGTGAAAGGAGTTGGTCAAGTCGACAAAAACCATAAAAAGTTCCTACTACTTTTGACGAAGCTTCTCTGAAACCTAACGAAGGGAGATCATGTCAATTGTACCACGACGGGTGCGGAAACCACATTGGTTTTCAGGGTTGATTTCATCAACAACTATCGTATGTTGTAAATACGAACTTATAATTCAGAGAGACCACATTTTGTTAATTAAGGGTGGCTGTTGTAGCAGATATCGCTACCCCTTCTTGAGAGGCAATGACTTCGCTATTTCGTCAGCGTGGAGCAACTGAAACACACCGCTCTGCACAGTTTTGTGGCTACCTCCCCCTTCCCTTTCCTATTTCTTAATTTCTTCTTTATTTCTATTTTTCGCTACTTCCTTCTCTTTCTTTTACATTTTTGATCATTGACAAATAAATATATTTCAGGTTATATTTAGTGTAAAAAATATATAAATCAACAGACGGACTGAGATGAAAAATGAGATAGATTGAACCTGGCGGGATATTTTGTACACATCAGCAACGAATAAGATGTTTAATGATGATGATTATCAAATATCAAACCGGTCAAAACATAGTGCGGATGTGAATATTTAAAAAAATGTTTCATCTCCAAAGTTAGAGTATAATCTCATATATATTTTCTGCTTCAATGGTGGTTAAATGATTAGAAGTGGCAGAAATGATCCAAGATACATTAATAATAAAAATAAATAAATAAATAAACACCCTCATTCAACACTGTAGAAATATCTAAATTTGTTAAACTATCTTACTCAAGTCAGCTAGTTCAATGGTAGCAAGCAACACAGGAACGTTGTGTACTGACTTTATGAATTTTACTATTTCAAATATTATGTTATTTTCGATGTTTATACTTTTAAAAATGTTTAATACGACAGTTACTTTTTCTCTACAACTACTACTACTACTACTACTACTGCTGCTGCTGCTGCTGCTGCTGCTCCTGCTACTACTACTACTATTACGGTTGCTACTACTACTACTACTACTACTACTACTACTACTACTACTACTACTGCTGCTGCTGCTACTGCTGCTGCTGCTGCTGCTACTACTACTACTACTACTACTACTACTACTACTACTACTACTACTACTACTACTACTACTACTACTACTACTATTCCGCATCTTTTATTCATAATCATATAATCATATTTTATTCCTTTTAAACTTCTATCTTTTGCTCTGCCTCTGATTTTCCCCTTTTTTTATGTCCATGTCGTTTTGTTAAAGAATCATCAAGAGCAGCAACAATAAGAATTGCTGTCGTTATTGTTGTGGGCCATGCTTTGCAGAATAGAGTTATAGCCCTTTACATTCTCAGTTCAAATACCGCCGAGGTTAACTTTGTCATTCATTCTTCGGGGTTGATAAAATAAAGTACCAGTCACGCACTGGGGTCAATTTAATCGACTTTCCCCTCCCCCCAAATTACTGGCCTTGTGCCTATACTAGAAATCGTTATTATTGTGGGCCATGCTTTGCAGAATAGAGTTACGGTCCTTTACATTCTGCGTTCAAATCCCATCGAGGTTAACTTCGCCTTTCATCCTGATGGGGTTGATAAAATAAAGTACCAGTAATGTACTGGGATAATTGCTGGCTTTGTGCCAAAAGTAAAAACAGTTATTTTTGTGGATTAGCAGCATCGGTAGAGCACCGGATAACATGGTTTGCAGCATAGTGTTACGGCCCTTTACGATCTGAGTTCAAATCCCGCCGAGGTTAACTTTGCCTTTCATCCTTACGGGGTCGATAAAATAAAGTACCAGTCACGAGCTGGGGTCGATTTAATCGACTTTCCTCTCCCCCAAAATTACTGGCCTTGTGTCTATACTAGAAATCATTGTTGTTGTTGTTGTTGTTCTTCTTCTTCTTCTTCTTCTTCTTCTTCTTTTTTTTTCTTTTTTTTTCTTCTTCTTCTTTTTCTTTTTCTTCTTTTTCTTCTTCTTCTTCTTCTTCTTCTTCTTCTTCTTCTTCTTCTTCTTCTTCTTCTTCTTCTGTCCTGTTTGGTGAGTGATGATGAAGACGATACTATTTTTGATGTTATTGATTATTATCATTTGGGGTTAATGATATTGATTTTCTGGTGTTCGACGTTGCTCCCATTGTTATTGTTGGTGGTGGTGGTGGTGGCGGTGGTAGTGGTGGTGGTGGTGGTAGTGGTAGTGGTGGTGGTGGTGATGGGGTTGATGATGGTGGTGGTGGTAGTGGGGTGATGGTGATGGTGGTGGTGATGGTGGTGGTGGTAACGGTGGTGGTGGTAGTGGTGGTGATGGTGATGGTGGTGGTGGAGGTAGTGGTGGTGATGTTGATGGCGGTGGTGGTAGTGGTGGTGATGGTGATGGTGATGGTGATGGTGGTGATGGAGGTAGTGGTGATGATGGTGATGGTGGTGGTGGTGGTAGTGGTGGTGATGGCGTTGATGATGGTGATGGTAATGGTGCTGGTGGTGGTGCTGGTGGTGGTGGTGTTGATGATGTTGATGAAGGTGATGGTGGTGATTGTGATGCTGATGGTGGTGATGAAGATGGCGATGGTGGTGGCGGTGATAGTGGTGGTGGTGATGATGATTGTGGTGGTGGGGGTGGGGGTCATGTTGTTGGTGGTGGTGGTGGCCGTGGTAATGGTGGTGATGGTAGTTGTGTTAGTAGTAGTAGTGGTGGTGGTGGTGGTGGTGGTAATGGTGGTAATGATCGTGGTGGTAGTAGTGGTGGTGATGGTGTTGATGATGGATGGTGATCGTGGTGTTCGTGGTGGTGGTATTGTTTTCTCGCTGTTGCTGGATTGTTGCCGTTATTCTTTTTGACATTTTTAGAGTGCGGAGGATTGGCAGTATCGGTAGAGGGTTGGACACCATGCTTTGCAGCATAGAGTTACGGTCCTTTACGGTCTCAGTTCAAATCCCGCCGAGGTTAACTTTGCCTTTCATCCTTACAGGGTCGATAAAATAAAGTACCTGTCACGCACTGGGTTCGATTTAATCGACTTTCTCCTTCCCCAAAAATTGCTGACCCTGTGCCTATATAAGAAACCATTCCTTTTGACATGTTTTACCAAAATTGACATGTAGCTGCAGTTAATGTTATTGTTATTGGTGATGGTGTGTTGTTCTTGTTTATATTCAATTTATGTTGTAGTAGTAGTATAGTAGTAGTAGTAGTGGTGGTGGTGGTGGTGGTAGTAGTAGTAGTAGTAGTAGTAGAGGTGGTAGTGGTGTGGTAGTTGTAGTAGTAGTAGTAATACTAGTAGAAGTAGTAGTAGTGGTGGTGGTGGTTGTAGTAGTAGTAGTAGTAGTTGTTGTTGGTGATGTTTTTGTTGTGTTGTTGTTGAGTCCACTTAAACTTGAATCAGCTATTTGAAATATGATGGGCTTGTACAAATGTGTATGACTGTGTGTATGTCTGATAGTGTGAGAGAATTTGAATGCGTTGGAGTGTACGCGGGATAATACGAGAGAAAAACGGCGAAAGAGAGAGAGAGAGAGAGAGAAAGAAAGAACGAAAGAAAGAGAGAGAGAGCGGGAGAGAGACATTGAGGAAGAAATAGTGATAGAGACAGATATTTGTGAAATATGGAGCTGTCATTTGAGAAAGATAGATAAATAAATAAACACACACACACACACACACACACATATATATATATATACATATACACATTATTCTTTATGTATATGTGTGTGTATTTGTGTATATATATATATATATATATATATATATATATATATATATATATAGGAACGAGTAGGACCCCGACGGCTGAGCTCAAGCCGTTTCGACGGCTAATTCTGGACTGAATTAGCCATCGAAACGGCTTGAGCTCAGCCGTCGGGGTCCTACTCGTTCCTATTACCCACTCTACTACCCTAAGTATTGAGTACTTTGCTGCGTTATGGTCCATCTGGTTCCGTACCACATTTCCTTCGTTATATATATATATACATAAATATAAACGTGCATTTCTAATTTTCTGTTATTCCTTCCTCAAATGGAACCAAACCCCTAAGTATATACATAGAAAGCATCCTGGAATTATCCACAACAATCGCAGATTATGAAGCATATCTATCTATGGGCAAAAAATAAAATTTCCCCAACCATAAGCTACCGAAATAGACATACATAATTTAGACGTTATGCTGTCCAGCAGCGGTTACAACGTCTTAAGAGCAAGTGCACTAGTGTATTAAGATGAAAAATAAAAACAAAAAGATTATCAAACAAAGACTTACGTACATAGAAATAGGTGTATGATATTTAAGTCAAACAAAACATGACGAAAAGGACCAGTAGGACCTGGAAACAAAGGCACACACAAAGATACATATGATAATATATATTTTTTTTTTTTCAAAACAGCCTGCATGGCTGTGTCTTTGGAATATGAATTCAAATTGGAGGGCGCCCAGGACAAATGGCTATGGAAAAACAAGGAAAAAGGGACAATCCTGTGTCCTTAGTCAACCTCTGGACATCACTACAGGTTCGGTATATTAAGGTTGAAACTGTTCATTCAAGTGCACATTGCGCGCAACAAAACTGGTAGAGACAAAGACAAGACAATTTAGGGCTTTTGCCAAATTACACAAATATAGACAAAAATTATCTATGTGCGTCAACTGACAAAAAGGGAGGGAACGTTGTGTAAGGGCTTTACAAAAGGAGAAAAAATAGAGAGTGGAGAGAATTAGAAAAAGAGGAATAAATAAATATGGACTTCAGTCCAGCGTGCAGACAAAGAAGAATAACATCAATATATATATATATGATTTATTTTTTTTGTAGTTTTGGAAGCCTCAACAATGCAGATGGGTAAATCTCTGGGTAACAGAATCCGGTGTTGAAGAGAGATGTAAGGGAATGTAGAATGATATGTATAGTGTGTAGAGGAACGTAGGAAAGAGCGTAAACAATAAAAATAATAACACGAGATAGAATTACCTTGGGAGACATTTAATTGTCCTTATATTTCGGATTCGCATCCATCAACTGGGAAAACCCCCCTGTTGATGGATGCGAATCCGAAATATAAGGACAATTAAATGTCTCCCAAGGTAATTCTATCTCGTGTTATTATTTTTATTGTTTACGCTCTTTCCTACGTTCCTCTACACACTATACATATCATTCTACATTCCCTTACATCTCTCTTCACCACCGGATTCTGTTACCCGGAGATTTACCCATCTGCATTGCGACAAATACAGCAATTTCTACATAGGTAGCACCACCAGACCACTTCACATAAGAATAAAAGAACACATCAACACTGAAGCTTCCTCATTTAAGTAACACCTAGTGAAATGCAAAAACACCGACAAAAACATAATAGTTAGTATAGAAGCTAAGGAAAGAAACCTCGGGAATCTTAGAATTAAAGATGCACTGATTATAGAGAAAACTCACCCACCAATAAATAACAGACTAGAACTCAACACCCAATTTTTAACATGATAGAGCACCTAGCCCCAAACTTACACCTCTCACGTACCTGACTCCTGATGACATGCGTTTGAGTTTAATACCATGTGAATTATCAATTGTAACAGCTTGCTTCATTGTTTACATGTATTTACGTGGCTGTTATCTGTATCGAAACAATTGTTGAGATTCAATATGGATATCATTTAAAACCCTTGGTATATTCAGTATTAAATATATATGTACTGATACCTTCACCGTAAACCTCAAGTGTGCATTGAGCCTTACGGACCTTACCAAAAATAATAATAGGTTCCTCCACTATAATTACACATATATACACACGCACACACATACACACAGACACAGACACACAAACACACAGACACACACACACGCACACACATACACAGACACATACACACACACACACACACACACACACACACACACAGACACACACAGACACACACACACGCATAATAAAATATATTGAACTCCTTTAACCATCTTTTGATCTTATATTATGCATACTCCAGTCCCACAAACTGTAGAGTGCTTCTTATCCGATATCTGCATTGCTTTATTGTACTACAATAAAACTCACCTCCTACATATATATATATATATATATATATATATATATATATATATATATATATATATAGAGAGAGAGAGAGAGAGAGAGAGATCTAAATAACAAGGGCAAACGACACATCTGGATATATGAAGATAAAGATTTGACACATGTGGCATAAAATAAGTGTAAGATGACGCATACTCAAACATATTGAATTCATTTGTTAAGTAGATGTCTTCGTAATTATGTTAGACTTCGGCATGTACTCTCTTTCCTATATTCCGTGTCCATTCACACAATAATCTGCACTTGATAGCATTTCTTACGTATCATTATCAAGCTGATCCTGTTTAGCTCAAATAACAAACACAAACAACGTACTTGAGAAATCACTTTCAGCTGCATTCAGGTTGTAATGCTATATCTGGCAAATTTGAGTTGCTATATATATATATATATATATATATATATATATATATATATATATATATATATATATAGCAACTCAACTTGGTGTCCTTGAAATATGTATAATGAAATAAATATGGTTTTATAAATACAGTTTCCATTTGTTAATATCGTATTTATATATATATAAATGTCTTCTACAGAACTAGAACTGTTTCGTCGGAAGGAAATCTGGGCTTTCCTGATGATTTCCTTCGAATGAAACAGTTCTAGTACTGTAGAATCCATTTCCATATTAAACATTTATACTCTGCTGTGCATTGAGTAACTTACTTACTGTGGTTACCCCCCGATTGAACCCGGGATACACATATCTATATGTATATAGGAAAAAGCATTACCCCGACGGCAGAGCTCAAGCCGTTTCGACGGCTTGAGCTCTGCCGTCGGGGTCATACTTTTTCCTATTTCCCACTCTACTACACTAAGTATTGAGTACTCTGGTGCGTTATGGTCCATCTGGTTCCTTACCACATTTTCTTTCTTATATATATATATATATATATATATATATATATACATATGTGTGTATGTGTGTGTGGGTGTGTATGTGTGTGTGTATGAGTCTGAGTGTGATTATGTATGCTTGCAGAATACTTGGTGTTTCCTAGGTTCAGAAGTTCATGTAAGCCAGAATTATTCTCTCTTAAAGTGTATTCTGTTTAAAAGAACTTAATTCTTCGTGAATGTTTGTTTTGTTTTGATGAAAAGAAGTTATCACAATGTTTATAGAAATACGATATCTAATGCATTTCACTATAGCTGCGCGTTTACCTAATTTGTGTATATGAAATATAGATAATTATTTCTACTTTTGGCACAAGGCCAGCAATTACCCCAGTACATTACTGGTACTTTATTTTATCGACCCCGTAAGGATGAAAGGCAAAGTTAACCTCGGCGGGATTTCAACTCAGACCATAAAGGGCCGTAACTCTTTGCTGCAAAGCATGGCGTCCGACCCTCTACCGATACTGCCAATCCAACGCCCTATCAAATATAGATAATTCATGCATATTAAATAAGCACCACGTTCTTCTTCTTCTTCTTCTTCTTCTTCTTCTTCTTCTTCTTCTTCTTCTACTACTACTACTACTACTACTACTACTACTACTACTACTACTACTACTACTACTACTATTTCTCCTTCTTCACGAACACACACTCACCTACAAACTCAAAACCAAACGCACACACATTTTAGCTCCCATAAAAAACGTTTTATACACCTCAATCTATTTCTCTTTCAATTGAAATTCTATCAAATATTTAAACCCTACCTTCATGACATTTATTATACTCCATTCAAATTTCATATCGAAGTATATAAGTATTATCGATATCTACAGTTCTTGTTGAACAATGATTGAAATTGCCCGTTGTCGCTGCTAATGTTGTTATATGAGAGGTACAATCTCGACTTTTCTATCTGCTTTGCTCTACAGTTACCCTCTAACTATCACTTTTCTGTACATCCTCGGCGTTGTTTTCGATTCCATGTTTTTAAAGCAATCTTTTTTTTTACTCTAGGAATTCTTTCAACACGCTGACGAGTATATGCATATATGTGTGTGTGTGTATATGTGTAATCATCTTACACTTATATGTATAAGTATACAAATATAAATATAAACGGGCAAGCACAGACACACTTACAAAAATACACACTCACAAAGATATATTCACACAAACGTACACACACATACATTTACACACATACACTTACACACAGTATATCAAACGGAATGCCAGCAGCTGATATGCTATAGTCTTTACACCATCCTCTTCCTTCTTTTTACACACACATACATTCACACACACACACACACACACACACACACACACACACACACACACACACACGCATACACATATTGCATGACGGACGGACGGAAGTCGCTGAAATTTATATAGAGAAGGTGGCGTGAAAACGGATGAGCATGTGTATTTTCGGCGTAGGGTTAGGAGTTGTGGAAAGCAGGAAAAACGCATCAAAAATGAAATCACCTCGTTTAAATATATAATTGTTTCTACTTTTAACACGAGGCCAGCAATTATCGCAGTGCATTACTGGTACTTTATTTTATCGACCCCCGTAAGGATGAAAGGCAAAGTTAACCTCGACGGGATTTGAACTCAGATCGTAAAGGAACGTAACTATGCTGGAAAGCATGGCGTCCGACACTCTACCGATACTACCAATTCACCGTTTAGATATATAATATTCAGTAATATATATGAATGTATGAAATTGTAACAATATAGGCTGTATTTAAAAATGTTCATGCAAATACATGTTGTGTGTGCACAACATAATGTGTTCTTATTAGAAAATGTGTTTGATGTAGGATCAAAACTGAAAGTAAAATATGTGTGTATGTGTGGGTGTTTACGTAGGCAACATTTATGGTTTGAGATGACGGCTAAAGGGGATAAGAATTGTGTTGTCCTGCCTCAAGTACTCATCTGATACTTTGATTTTCAGGCGTCTTTATATAGGAATGAGAAATAATGCATATTTGGTTATGAACAACTTAATATCTTGAGATTCTCTCTGTGGGTAGAAAAAGGCCTGCTATTTACTGTCATATATTGTTGACTTCGTTGCAATCCATTGGCTGACGTTAGATGGCATTTGTTTTCGTGTGTTGTGGAAGTAAATCAAGAACTTAAGGTTTCGAATAACAATAATAATCGAAGAAAGATACTAACCACACAGAAGAAGAAGAAGAAGAAGAAGAAGAAGAAGAAGAAGAAGAAGAAGAAGAAGAAGAAGAAGAAGAAGAAGAAGAAGAAGAAGAAGAAGAAGAAGAAGAAGAAGAAGAAGAATGTCAGTAGAATAGAAAGAAAGTAAGAAATATATTAATGTTATCAATGAATCCACTAAGCCATTTCATAAAATACTGACATTGATAGTTGTTATGTTATGCTATTGTCAGTATTTAATTTGGTTTTGTTGTTTCATCTGACATATACCGGGTGTAACAGCAAAATTGTCACGCTCACAAATTCTTAAAACTTCTTAAATCCAATAAACTAATCGATTTGCAATCTTCCGTGTTTCCATATAAGACTTCTCGCCACACTGATACCAGATTTTGCAAGAATCAGTGAAATACCTATTGAGATATTTAGCTAGAAAGAGAACAGGCTGAAATAGTTTAGTGCCAGCCTCACCATGTCTTCCCAACTGAGCAGTGTTGAGCGGGCTAAGATCATCCAGGCCTTTAGTAATGATACCAACATTCATTCTCTGGATTCCATCTTCAAAGTCCAGTCAAAAGCCATCAAGAGAATTGTGAATAAGTTTATGAAAGAGAAAAGTGGAGAGGAAAACTGGATCAGGAGGTCATAACCGCAAGAAGGATCATCATTTCAATTTGGAGCTGAAGAGATCAATAAGAAGAGATCCAAATCAATCCATAAGGTACTTGGCACGTGAGGGATGAGTTTCAGCTATGACTGTTGAAAGAGCGGTGACAGAAGGTTTGAAAATAAAATCGTACGTGAGACCTGAGGCACCTCGTTACTCCAGGACAAAAGGTTAGAAGGTTGAAGTGGGCGAAGAGCATATTGAACAAAGTGAAACATAATCCTGGAGTGATCTTTTACACAGATGAGAACAATTTTACCCAAGATATGCATACAAACAGATGCAACAGCCGCGTTCTGGTTTCAGACCCTCACGAGAGACAAAATGCCATTTTCAGGTGCAAAATCCCTGACAAATTGATGATTTTCGCCTGCGTGGTCTCTGATGGAAAGACGATGAAATTGATCAAGTTTGAGAAGGCTGAGAGTCTGACAGAAGTTTTTTATGTTCAGGTTTTGAAAGATGTACGACCTGGATGCTTTCTAAATATACTGAGGGAAGAGCCAAGGGAAATCCGATCAAGATCGCTAAGGACTTGAAGTTTAAATTCCAGCAAGACGCAGCTACGTATCACATAAGTGCAGTGGCTTAAAAATTTCTCAGGGATGAGAATGGGAGAAGGTTTTGGGAAAAGGACTCTTGACCCCCTTCATCACCTGATTTGAACCTATGAGACTT
>OZ024741.1:320423237-320458237 GCA_964016885.1 Eledone cirrhosa | reverse complement strand
ACACAAAAACAAAAACATGCATACACATACATAAATACAAGAAACAAAAAACTGTTAAACATTGTGTACAACAACAATCTAATAAAAACACAAGGGCCTAACTTCACCCAGGCAGGGGATTTCCCCCACCTCAAAATGATTAAGGCCCCACAGGACACCTATAAAACTTTAAAAAACAATTTTAAAGAGGACGTGGGTCCCCCCTGCGTCGGGCCCATTAACCGCGTCCTCCTAAAAAACTATCCCACCCCCTCCCCAAACACCCACACAACTCCAAGCTCCCCAACCACACAACACACTGATGCCCCCACACTTCCACAAACCAACACCCCACCCCACAACCCATCCCCCACCCTAATGGAAATTGTGCAGCCCGATACCCGGGACGCAGAGAGGTAAGTGCCTTTTCTCTTCACCACCAACATGGCTATGCTAAGAGTAGGCTGTTTAAATGCGCGTGGCCTGGGCTCAACTTGGAAGCAAGCAATGCTTCTAAATGACCTCAGGTCACAACGTATAGATGTGATGGTTATTTGCGAGGCCCGGATCAGCAACGTGCGACAGCTGGCCCCCACCTTTGATGACTTTGAGATGCACGCATCTCTCTGTCAGCCCGGAGGTGGGGGTGGAGTTGTCGTTCTGCTGCAAAAACATCTGGGTCTCGCAACACAGATGGTACATTTGGACCCGGAGGGTCGACTAGTGGTTCTGGACCTTGGCAGTAGTAAAGGCGGAGCGTTTAGGTTGGTAGCCGCCTACGGCTCTTTCGGGTCAATGCGGCCGGACTTCTTCCATCGTCTGGAGACTTTTCTAGGGACGTCCCGCTCCTTGCTATTAGTGGGGGACTGGAATGGTATCCTAGATGCACGCTGGGACTACGTAGGGGCCTGCCCCGATAGAGAGGGGTGTAATAGCCTCAAAGGGTTAATCGGTCGATTTGACCTGGCCGATAGATATCGACTAGATTTTCCGACTGCGCCAACCTGGACTTGGGCAAATCGTAGCGGATCATCTAGGTCGTACCTAGATAGGTTCTTAGTTAGAATTAAGGATAAGGACTTTTTAAGTTGTCCAAAAATGCGCATGGTTGGCTATTCAGACCACAAATTAGTGACCTGCATGGTCAACCTTGACAGAACTCATAGACAGGGCCCCGGTTACTGGAAGCTCAACTTGTCCTTGCCGGCAAGTAGAGCCTACAGGAATCGGATTAGTACGTTAGTTAAAGAACGGTTGACTGGAGCGATCGTCAACAGCAGGTGGTGGGTATCTCTAAAGAGAGAGATTAGAGTAGTCTCGATAGAATTTAGTAAGGTTCTAGCTGCGGATAGGAATAGGAAGGAAAGGGAGCTAATAGATAGAGTAGAAGAGGCAATTAGAAGCGGCGACGTGGCCAGAGTGCTAGCGTCGAGAACGGCTTTGAGCCAGTTTTTCGACGCGAAGCACGAAGGCTGCGTTGTCCAAAGTAAAATACGTGCTCTAGGGAACGAGGGGACCAAAGCTGTTAGCTGGGCCCGCGTGACAGAGGCCAACAGTGGAACTAAATCCACCATCCGGTCTTTGCGAGACCTGGATGGACGGGCGATTCTTGAGCCTAAGCAGATGTGTGAGGCCTTTCAAAGGCACTTTGCCCGACTGTTCGGGAGGGGCGGGGGGCCGGTTGGGAACGTGGACTTCGGTCCATACCTCGACGGCCTGCCGCGCCTCTCGGACAGGGAGGCGAAGTCCTGCGAGGAGCCGATTTCGGCCGCTGAGATAGAGGACGTGCTGAGCCAATGCGGCAAACGCAAATCCCCGGGTCTCGATGGTCTTCCTTACGAATTATATCTAGCTATGCCGGACTTGTTCCCCGATCTCCTCGAGGCGGTCTACTGCAACTGGCAACAGAACGGGAGAATTCCCTGTACTGTGACCAAGGGCGTAGTCACGCTAGTGAGGAAGGACGAGAACAAGGGGGACGAAATAAGTAACTTCAGGCCCATAACTCTGCTAAATACAGAGTTACAGATTTTGGCCAAGGTGCTAGCAAAGAGGTTGGCGCTTGTCGTGGGCAACCTGGTGGGAGATGCGCAGACATGCGCTATCCCGTCCAGGTCCATCCATGACAACCTCCACCTCATGCGATACATCATAGAGAGGGTTGGGAACGAACCCGGCTTTGGTGGGGCTCTGATCAACTTGGATCAATCTAAGGCGTTCGATAGGGTCGACCATGGTTACCTGGATGCGGTGCTAGCGGCGGCAGGCTTCGGACCCGTTTTCAGGGGCTGGATCACTGCTATGCACAGCAGCCGCATCTGCTCTAGGGTCAAGGTGAACGGCCACCTCTCGGAGCCGTTCAAAATCGCGCGGTCCATCCGACAAGGGTGCCCTCTCTCCTCCCTTCTGTATGTGTTGACTCTCGAGCCGCTACTGCGGAAGTTGGAGTTGTTGCAGGGCATCCCTTTGGAACCGGGATTGCGGAAAGCGGTGTCGGCCTACGCCGATGACGTGACAGTAATGGTGTCGACGGCCTCCGAAATCGAGGCGGTCGGCACCTTACTGGAGGAGTACGAAAAGTTCACAGGGGCTAAGCTGAACCGGGACAAGTCGATCGGTTTGCAACTCGGCACGTGGAGGGGCAGACGGATGCCCTCCGATGGCGTCGTCGGACGCTGGACGGAGGGCCCGGTGAAGTTGCTCGGGGTCTGGTTCGGACCGGACCTCCAGGTGGAGAAAAACTGGGCGGAGGTTACGAACAGGGTGTTTGCACTGACCCAGAAGTGGGCCAGTTGCAAACTATCCCTGAAAGGTCGGGCGGAGGTGGCGAACACCTACATAGCGTCCGTCATCTACTACCGCCTGACCGTAGTGCCCTGCCCAAGGGAAACCCTCACCAAGATGGAGCGCGCGCTCTTCCAATTCCTTTGGAAGAGGCGGGCTCCTATGGTGAGGAGATCCATCTGCTGTCAACACCCTTCCAAAGGAGGGCTGGGGATGCCGTGGCTAATGATGCGTAAACACGCATTAAGGCTACGGCACCTCTACGTATTCCTCACCGCACAACCGGTGTGGGCCTCGTTTGTGAGACGAACCTTTCCCAGACTCGTCTCACTCACCGAGCTGCAATCCTGGGTCAAGCAAAGACCGAGAAAACTGGGCGCCTGGCACACTGAGTGTGCCCAGGCGCTCACAGCCCTCTGGCAGGCGGATCCGGTTATCAGTGGAGACTCCACCGCAACATTCTATAGAGGGCTGGTACGCAGCAGGTGCGACGACGCCCTCGGAGAAGCCCTAGACATGGAGGAGGACGAACTGGCCAGCCTGTTCGGTAGGACATTCAGCCCGGGACCTATGGACAACTTCCAGAAGTCCCTGGCCTGGCAGTGCTACCGAGGGGCTTTACCCGTTCGAGAAAGGCTCTACAGACACGGGCGCCCGGGTAGGGACCCCGCCAAAAAGATCTGTCCCAGATGCGTGTGCGACGAGGAAACCGTTGCACACGCATTGGTACACTGCTCGGGCGTAGCCGATCTGTGGGGCTATGTCGAACAACTGCTGTCAAGGGTGGGACCGATCCGGTTGACCACCGAGTCTATTGTAATGATCAAGCCGCCTCCCCCCTTCAAAGATGAAGCAGAGGCGGTGTTTCTGTGCGTAATAGCCATGGCGAAAGAGGTTGTGTGGTGGACGCGTCTGAAAGGACTGAGGTCAGGCACCTTTCTCTCTGGCCAACAACTGGTCCGTTTCTTCCGATATCATTTCGGAAGAAGGATCAGGATGGAGAGAGAGGTGCTGCACCCCAGCCGTTTCTATGAAAGATGGGTGAAAGTGGCGAGAATGGCCCGTGTGAATGGGCCTTCACTCTACATCAGACTATAGGTGAGGAAGATGAAAGACCAAGGGAGCACCCCTTCTCTGTGCTCCTGAGGAGAAGGGTTGCACACTTTTTTCGGGGGTGTGTGCGACCCCCCAAGGCGCCTCCTCTCTATTGAGGATTTTGTTATAAATTTTATTTTTTGTTATATCTTATTTTATTTTTATATTTTGTTATTGCCTCCTCCTTATTGAGGACGCCTTTTTGTGTAAACTCCCCCCTTTGTACTTGTCCCACTTTTGATGCCCTAGTGGCAAATAAAAGAAACATATCTATCTATCTATCTATCTATCTATCTATCTATCTATCTATCTATCTATCTATCTATCTATCTATCTATCTATCTATCTATCTCTCTCTCTATATATATATATATGTATATATCAGAGAGGGTCTGGTAAGATACCAGGTGGGCCATAACGCACCAGAGTACTCGATACTCGGGGTAGTAGAGTGGGTGATGTAAAAAGATTCAGGAGCCCGTCGGGGTCCTGACTCTTTTCTCATATATATATATATATATATATGCGGTTTCGGCTTGTGTCATAAAATAGTTTACTACACCAACAATATATCATCCTGAAAACACGTGCTTCACTAGAAGGTTCTAAGACTCTCCTAGCTCATCAATTTAAATATGAATCGACTGTGTTGAACTTTATTTAGTCTTTGGATTTCATTACACCCACAGCACATATATATTTATACATGACTATATGCCTATATTTATATCCGTCTCGCTCTCTCTCTCTCTCTCTCTATATATATATATATATATATATATATATATATATATGTGTGTGTGTGTGCATATATATATATATAATGTGGAAAACGAAGAATCAGTGATGCATCGAAACACAATTTATTAACGTATTACAATTGTTTCTCCGGCGAACAGCTCGAGGTGCGATCTGTTTGTGGATCGAACCTGACTCTGGATTCGCAAGTTCCCCAGATAAGTCTAGTGATTTCGAAGCAAATCTTTTTCTGCTGGGCTCCGACCCTTCGAATTTCTATAATCTGCCGAAATTCACATGTATGGCATCTAAATACGAAGTATTTTATAACTGGCTGCTGTTTTCATAAGTAGTTTAACAGCAACAAGATTTAGTTACACGTCGGTCTTATTTGGAAAATTATATCCAAGCGACACTACTTTCGTTTAAGTCAGTTCTGATCTATTATGCCTGCTATCAAAAATATTTCTGTTGTGATCATACACTCTCTTTCCTTTCAGACATAGGTACCTTGGTTTGTTTTACTGTTGGGATCAGGAAAATTAGGAGGAGATTTCCTCTCTTTGATCAAAATAACATGGTAATATGTGGTATGAAGAGTTAAAAATTTATCACTGTCCGGTGTATTGATATGTTATTTAAACCCATTCTTCTTTATTCAAGAGAGAATAGTAACAAGGGTGAGCTAGAAATATCTTTGATTCAGTTTGTGTGAATGTGATGAAGTAAATTGTTTGTAAACCAGCTGTATTTTTATTGTGAGTTCCATATAATTCATCTCGATACCAATTTAATAAATTAAACACGGAGTCGAGTACCGTTGATAGAAATAAGTAATTACGACAGCAATATATTGTGATACTTCATTTGTGCACTGTGGGGGAGAGGGCTCGATTTGATTAATTTCTATGTCCTCTTGCAGGAAAATGAATTGCGTCTAGCAATCGGGTTGAATTTTACGCGTTTCCCTTTATTCTAGATTTTTTATTGTTGTTGCTAATGTTGTTTAGGTTAGTGTTAATAATAATTGAGAGGACTCATGATCAAAGATACTCCAGGCTTTATAGTTGATGCCATCTCTAATTCAACTATTGTGTATTCAAGATCGCAATCTACAATGTATTCCACCACTTTTAATACAGTTGAGGCTTCATTTGAGAGATATTTGGTTGCAACGCCGGGAAGGTTCAACGACTGAATAGAGATCCAGAATTAATTCCATATCTAATAGTATTAAAAACAGATGGTGGTGGGGAAGGTTATTTCTTAAGCCCTATGATTCCCATAATACTCACAGAACCTAAAAACATGAAAAAAGAAAAACATCTCTATATGTCAGATCAGTTTAAGTGCCCAAATTTATAGTACTGGACCTTTTGAGCTATATTTCTAGGGCTGTTATATATATCTAAAGCCCGTGATTCGGGCGAAATGGAAAACTTTAAATGTTTTTGTTATGTTAAACGTTGTGAGTACTGGCACTTCCCATATGTATCACTCTGATGTCAGTCTCCACACCTGTTATTATTAAGCAAGTCTGTGAGCGGCCGGGTCGAGAAAATATTTAATGCCACTATGCCTTATAGTATTATTATCGATATCTAAAACACTATTGTGGTCGGTGAAATAATTCTACTTTAGCATTTTTCCCGTCTTTAATACATAGTACAGTCTGTTCTTATATTGAGGACTCATGCAAATGCCAACAGTTGGCTTTGCTCACCTTTGGACTTTTATTCGCTCCATTTACAGGACAAATACACGCTGATAAGATTCTTGTCATATCCTATTATTATTACATCGTTTAACACATTTGATCTCAGTCAAAAGGCCAAAAAGAGATCATTAGGCGAAGATCAAAGTGTTTTGAATGATGTAATAGCAATATATTGCGGTCGATTTAATCGATTATTACCCCAAAAAATGGTTGGCCTTCTGCCTAAATCAAAAACTATTATCACATCATTTAACTGTTAATTATCAATTTTAAAGAAATGTAAATAACAGTTATGGCTCTGACAAACCATGGTCTGGGCAAAATGTAAAGCTTTTAATGTTTTCTAAGTTCTGTTTGAGTATTGTCACAGCTGTAACATATTTAGTTGGTTCTTAGCGACACTTATGTATCAACCTAAATGTTCTGAATGACTATGATTTTAATCACCTGTTTAGACATTCGCTATGCTCCGATGATTCCAGACATCCCTCTGGAAGAAACAATGTCAGCAAATAAATGTATTAAACTAAGATTTGATTGTTTTAACACTTTGTATCTCGGCTCACTTGATAATTTGCATTGAGCCTTTTGTCATACCGGTAACCGGCTAGTAATTAGTACTACCCTCCCATATTTATAATTATATAAATATTATATAAATATTGTTATTATTACTATATATATATTAGCCCTTGTGGCCAATAAAGAAACCATTATTACTATATATATATATATATATATATATATATATATATATATATATATATATATATATATATATATATATATATATATATATATATATATATATGTAGATAAATCTACCAAGAGTTTACGGTAGTGTCCAATCCGTATGAAGAACTCAATGTAATCCGGATATCATGGAAAGAAGAGATGCAATGAAAAATCACTTTCGGTGAAAGATAAACGGAATACAGAGTCAAGATAAAATATTAAAAAAATAATGAATAAAACAATGAAACAGTTCCTTATATTAAACAAAAAAAGTTCATTATTTAACGATCGTTTCTAGGATATATATGTGTTAGAATTGGCATGCATATTCAACAGATCTATGTACAAAATTATACAAAATTATACAAACTATCAAAATTAAATATACATACCCAACACATATATATGCCGTCTTCAGAAATAATGAAATATATTTATTGATAATAACAACAATTCAAAATTTCAGGTCCGTTTGGGAACAGAGTTCAAATTGACCAATGAAAATACAAAAAATTTTATGCAGTTTGGTGTGTGTATATACATGTAATTAACTTCATACACATATTTACATAAAGATATATGTTCACATGCATACGCATGCCAAAAAGATGTATGCAAATACAAAAATTCAAGGCTAATGTCTCTGTAAGTCTATAATCCAATATCTATATCTATATCTTTATGTAAATATGTGTATGAAGTTAATTACATGTATATACACACACCAAACTGCATAAAATTTTTTGTATTTTCATTGGTCAATTTGAACTCTGTTCCCAAACGGACCTGAAATTTTGAATTGTTATTATCAATAAATATATTTCATTATTTCTGAAGACGGCATATATATGTGTTGGGTATGTATATTTAATTTTGATAGTTTGTATAATTTTGTATAATTTTGTACATAGATCTGTTGAATATGCATGCCAATTCTAACACATATATATCCTAGAAACGATCGTTAAATAATGAACTTTTTTTGTTTAATATAAGGAACTGTTTCATTGTTTTATTCATTATTTTTTTAATATTTTATATATATATATATATATATATATATATATACAGTATTTTCCGTTGTGTTGTAATATAAATATTACACACCGTAGATTATCAGCTCACGTAGAGTTTGCTCGACGGTTCCAGTTGTAGTTCCAAAAGTAATCCGGAGAAAAATAGAAAGATTTGAATGGATACAGTTTAGTTGAAAGGAATTTATTGACACGTGTTTCTATAACAGTTACATAACCTAAAACAGCTGCTATCTACAAACTTTTAGTTATGCAGACATTCAATATTTCAATGTTATTATTTACTGTCATTTCATCAGAATAATATTACTGAGGACCTATTTAGTTTTTATAGAGAATATTAGGAGGGAGGGGTGAAGTTGTTAGAAGAATAGTTGAAGGAGTGGTTTTTCGATAGCAGTGAGAATTCTTGGTGGCAGTGAGTAATTAGATTCCCATCTGTTGTTTTGACATTTTTTATAGAATATATTATTGGTTATTTTTCTAAATCTATAGAAGGATTAGAGATAGTAAAGATATGCGTGGTTGGTTTTGTGTTTGCACTTAATTAACATTCAGACTTAAATTTTTCTTTCAAGTGTATGTATCCTTTCACCCACGCATTCACACACAAATATATTTGCACACCTCTACAAAATACATATACTCACAATTCACATATTCATACTTACATATATATACACATGTATACACATATATATATACACACATGTATTCATGTACATACATACGCGCTCATGTGTATACATTTTCATACTCAACTTATCTTTATATACACACGTATAGACACACACATATATACATACATACTCTAGTCCATGTGTACACACATACACATACATACACATCCATATACACATATATACATATATATATATATATATATATATATATATATATATATATATATATATATATATATATATATATATATATATATATATATATATATATATAAGCACTTTAATACATGAATACACTTACATCTAACTATACACATCAAACATATATATATATTTACTTATACATTTTCACATATATATACATACTTATGGACGTTTTTAGACACATTCATTATCGCATATTTGTACCTATTCTCATCAGCATATCTTTCCATTATTAGTGTGGTAATTTAAGGTTATTAATATATGTTGAGAAGAGATTGTTTTTATATTTTTCTAACTAGATTAAGGTTTATATAGTTGGGGGATGTCCCTCTTTTATGTAATATTCGGCTTGTAGTGGGAAAAAAGGGTTTTAGTTCTGTGACGGCAGAATAATGTTCGTTCAATTCTGTTATTCAGCAGTTTCTTCTTGTGTGTGATTATGTAATAAATCTCAAGATTACACAATTTGCAGAAATTTTGGCTCCGGGAAAAGCTTTGGGTTTTAGCTAATTTTTCCCATTTTAGGGTAAACTTCTGATCGCTATCCCTGAGCGTCCAAGCTTTTTCTGCTAAAGTTGTTACATTTCTTTGGCTCTGGTGTTTTATTGAGTAAGAATGCCTATACAATCGAGATTTAAACGATGTTGCCGTTGATCCCACGTAATACCACTCGTTGCCTCCGGATTTAATGGTACACTTATAAATAATATTTTTTTCCAGGCAGTTATTGCCGAGGGGGCAGTTGTCAGGATAGGTGCAGTTACAGTTGTGTACGTTGGGTTTTCTCTGGAGTAGTATTGCGGACGAACTTAGGTGTGGTTTATTTATGTTCTGTAGTGTATTGTCTACTGTTTTTTTTGTGTTCTTTGTACTTAAGTTCGTAGTGTTTTCGTTTAACCTTCTAGTATTGATCTTTTTTATGTGTTGTTCAAGGTTTAACGCTGTAGAGTATGACAGTCTTATAGTGGTAGGGTTTAGGATTTTGTGGTATTTGTGTGATGTGGGAAAATGTCTTTTAATTATTTTAAAGAAGAGTACTGGTAAATTTGTACTAATGGAACTATTGTATTCGGGGTTATACCATAAGTACTCTTTGCATCGCTTTCTATTAGTTTTGTTTGTTGGTTTACTGAAAATGTATACACATGAGCGCGTATGTATGTACATGAATACATGTGTGTATATATATGTGTATACATGTGTATATATATGTAAGTATGAATATGTGAATTGTGAGTATATATATTTTGTAGAGGTGTGCAAATATATTTGTGTGTGAATGCGTGGGTGAAAGGATACGTACACTTGAAAGAAAAATTTAAGTCTGAATGTTAATTAAGTGCAAACACAAAACCAACCACGCATATCTTTACTATCTCTAATCCTTCTATAGATTTAGAAAAATAACCAATAATATATTCTATAAAAAATGTCAAAACAACAGATGGGAATCTAATTACTCACTGCCACCAAGAATTCTCACTGCTATCGAAAAACCACTCCTTCAACTATTCTTCTAACAACTTCACCCCTCCCTCCTAATATTCTCTATAAAAACTAAATAGGTCCTCAGTAATATTATTCTGATGAAATGACAGTAAATAATAACATTGAATATATATAAGGGCGGTGGATTGGCAGTATCGGTAGAGGATAGGACGTCATGCTTTGACGCATAGAGTTACGGCCCTTTGCATTCTGAGTTCAAATCCCGCCGAAGTCAACTTTGCCTTTCATCCTTACGGGGTAGATAAAATAAAGTACTAGTAATGTACTGGGTAATTACTGACCTTGTGCCAAAAGTAGAAACAATTATTACTATATATATATATGTGTGTGTGTGTGCCTGCGTGTGTTTAGTAGTAGTAGTAGTAGTAGTAGTAGCAGCAACAGCAGTAGTAGTAGTAGTAGTGTCTGTTTGCATATACATATATGGATTTGTGGAGTATTTAGACGAAGTAGAGTGTGATAGTACATATACATCTAACTACATATATACATAACCGTGTATATGTCCCCGTATTCCACTGCAGTTATATGCAATCTGAATGGCCTCGTATACACGGACACATCCCAATCTACAAATCTCCATTAACTTACAATTCGATAAATTTATTTTACCATCCCCTCTAACTTCTTCAACCCCTGTTACCTTTTTTTGCCCACAGCCATTTATCATCGTGTACTGAATTCCTATAAATATATTTTCCCAGATAAACCACTTTAAATTATTTTAACATTCATTGTCCCAATAAAACTGACCAGAATAAAAAGTCTTTTGTGTATCTTTCTATATACAGTTTTACTGATTAATTGAATAAAAGCAATCAATAATCAAACACCTATTTTGTAACGTTTTAAAAACAACACATATATATTCATATTAGCACCACCACCAAGGGCGCTGGATTGGCAGTATCGGTAGAAGGTCGGACGCCATGCTTTGCAGCATAGAGTTACGCCCTTTTACGGTCTGAGTTCAAATTCCGCCGAGGTTAACTTTGCCTTTCATCCTTACAGGGTCGAAAACATAAAAGTACCGGTAACGTACTAGAGTCGATTTAATCGACTTTTCCCTTCCCCCGAATTACTGGCCTTGCGCCTATACTAGAAATCATTATTAGTACCTCCACCTATTTCTTATGTTCAAAACACACCCCAATTATTTTCCCTGTGTCTGATTTATCTTACAGTAAATAAACTCACATGCGATTACAGTTCTTCAAGAAAATAGCTCAGTCGTTATTAGACTAATTCTTCCCAATCTCTCTCTATATATATAAAACTGAGGATGTCTGTCTGCGTGTGTGTGAGTTTGAATCCCTAAAACTCGAGAAGCACCCAACCCACTGTTTTCAAACTTTACACATGTGATACTTATGTTTCAGCGAGTGTTCTGAGCAAAAAGAATTTCTAATTTTTTTCAATGCCCTACAGACCACATTAGGCGATTTAGCGATCTCTCTCTATAATTCTTAGTCTTTCTCTTTTTAGATAGATACATATAACGTCGCGCCCTTATAATATCCGTTTATATGTCTGACTGTCTGCATTACGTCACTTTCCTGAGGATGTCTGTCTGTGAGTTTGAATCCCTAAAACCCGACTTTTTTCAAACTTTATGTGTATTACTTATGTTTCCTGGAGTGTTATGCACATATAAAAATTCAAATCTTTGCATTAGGGGAAACATTGCGTTTTTTTTCAGGTTTTTAGGGGTTTTTTGAGGCGTTACGTCAGACTGATTTCCTTGAAATTGTAACTATGTATTAGTCAGTCTCTTCTTCATACCGTGAGCAAAGGAAATCCAACTTTTTTATGGCCTTCATTTTTTCAGCTTTTTAGGGCTTTTTTGACGCGTTACGTCTAGCCGATTTTCCCGAAATTTCAAGGCATATTATGCACATTAAAAAAATTCATTTTCTTGGTCCCCTAAGGCCCGCAATAGATGAAAACCTGCATTTTTCCTGCTTCATCCAGGAAAATCTTAAAGATTATCCAGCCATCAGAGTATTCGGTTTATTTTCTTTACATATTATCCAGGCATACAGTTTTTCCACGATTAGGTCTGTTGGCGTCAGCGTTTTAAAATACCTTATCCCGTGCAACTCCGGGTACCACGGCTAGTACAAAATAAAATTCATATTAATAATTTATCCATATATGCCCTGTTCATACCAAACATTTTCCTATATATATGCTTTTATTTATTTATTATTTATTTATTTATTTTATTTACTTATACATATGCTTTAAAATAGATATAACTCCAAACCAACAAAGATACATACCCACGTCGGGACAGCTATTCAATTAGAAATAACTGTATTATTAAACACACCAACAATTCGGATATCAATAAAGCAAATAAAAAAAAAAGAAAAACAGAAAAAAACGTCCGGCGTCAACTAATAAATATGAAAACCCAAATCAAAGTCAGAAATGAGTCCCATAAAGAAACATATTCCAGAACGTAACGCGACAAGATTAGTCACAAACTTAGTGAAGCCACAAAAACGTTTTCTTTCGGAAATATATTTTACACACTTCGGAAAATATATTTTACACGTATTGAGTACTCATTCAGTTAATGTATGAATGTTTTAAGTACAATTGTATTCTAGAAAAACACCTCAACACACACACATCCACACACACACACACACACACACACACACACACACACACACACACACACACACACACACACACATGCATACATGCATACATACATAAATATATACATACACACATACAAACATAAATACATATACACATATACATATACATATGTACGTGTACGAATGTTATATGTACATTTGTAAATATTTGCCAAATCTACGAACTATCTAATAAAATAAATATCACATCATTGTATTTAGGGTGAATACAAAACAGTACAAAAGAGTTCTTTTAATATCGATTCTGCCGCTTCTTCATCCTCCTTCTTCTGTCAAGTAAACAAAGAAAAAATGACAAGTCATGTTTTGAATGCTAAGATAATACTGTCATTCAAATTTCATCCTACATCACTTCCATACACCTCTTCACTTCCACATCAGCTACTTTTATTTGAACATACACCGAACATAAAAATATTTCCACCTTATATTTCCACCACCAAACCAACCACTCGGCTGTCAAATCATCATTTTATTTTGTCTTATAGTTTTCCAGTTTCCTCAAAGATAGTTTATTTTATTTTGTTTTATTAATTATTATTGATATTCCATGTTTGGTATAACTTATGGTTGTGGTTGTTGTTATTGGTAGCTATTCTGAAGTTGCTGTTATTGATGTTGTTAGTAGCTAAGTCGTAGTTGTTGCTGTTGTTATTTTTTGTATTGGTGATATTGTTGTTGTTGGTGTTGTTTATATTTGTGTTGCTGTTGTGTTTGTTGTTATTGTTTGTGTTGTAGATGGTGTTGTGGTACATGTTAATGTTTATGCAGCTCATGAGGCATTGACTGATGTTATTGGTTGATGTAATTGCCGTAGTTTGTTTTATTGTTTCTACTGTCGATGTTATGTTGATGTTAGTTCTGTTGCAGTCGTTGATTGTTTTAAGTATGTTTATGCATCGTTTTGTGTTCTTCAGTACCTCTTCTTGAAATTTTCTGAATATTGCGGGAATGTTGTGTGTAACTCTATCGTCTTCTCTGTGTGTTGTGAGTAGTGATTGTTTGTATGTAGTTTGAGTAGTTGAAGTACTGTCTACAGAATGACGAGAAGTTGAGAGAATGGTTGAGAGAGGTTGAGAATAAATGTTGTACTTCGGGTGTTTGCAATAGCAATTTCTGAGAGTTGTTCTTGTAGACTACACTGGCTGGGTGTTCTGGCAGTTAATTTTCTAGAAAAAGGTTTTGCCTTATTTCCTCAGGTGGTGCTGAGTATGATTTGTGTAAGGGAATAGCTGAGAATAGAGTCGAAACATTTGTTGGTGTTAATAGCATTTAGACACGTACGTATGGGAAAGTTTTCTTATTAATGTCACATGCTTTTTCTGTGTTTAATGTGAGAATAGTGCAGTATTTAAGTGTAGCAGTTTGAATCTGTATTGTAATTCGAAGAGAGGATGCACTACTATTTAGGATTAATATTTTTAGACTTTTTTAAAATGTACATCGAAAGGCGGGACTTTTGCCTGCTACAACTTCATTTGTGCTTTTCTTGGATTTTAAAATTGCTATAATTTTGCTTCCTGATAATTTAACAAAGTTCTGGTACTAGTAATTGTTCATGTTGGGTAGTGAAGTGATTTCTTTAGGCCTTAGTATGTTCGTGATATTATCTGCCACGAGGCTTCAAAGTGTTTAGATATCTCTATTGCTTTTTAAGATTGATTGGGTTAAAATTATGGTGGAAGCTGTGTAATTTTCGATTTGACGTATTTGTTTGGCCTAGGTTGGAAGATTTTTCACAAGTGATTGATAAAACTTGTAATTGCTGTTGCAGTGTGGATATAAATTTAAAAAATCATTCATTTTTCAATCCTGGTTCTTTCCTTTGCCCAGTGAACCCGAGACCTCGTCATCAAATGTGTCATCTTTTCTAGAACGGTAGTGTGTAATTTAAGGTAGACCCCTTTGTTATATCTAATAGGTTGCACGGGTGCGTAGAGACTGTCTCACTGGTTGTGCTGGTTGAGATTGTTGTTTTTATATTTAGCGTTAGATCAGTGCTGATTGAACAAACCTATGACTAAAATCATTCTAACCATGCCCACCACATTTTTTTAGAAGTATCTAGGGCTATATTATCTATTGTAGCCTTGTAATATTAAATATGGTTGTTGTGGTTGTTATTGTTGGAGAGGTGTGGTGGCTGTTGTTAATTGCGCACTCACTTTAGTCATGTAGACTATGATCACTTACCATCCATCTATGACCATCCTGTGATATTATTCTTCACAGAATATTTTTTACTGTGTATCAATGACTTTTAACAAACATGTCCTCCTCTACTACATTTTAAGACTCAGATTTGGCAGCTATTTCTAGAAGTTCGAGTGACCACGTAGACAATTTTATGATTGCTAATATTGGTATTATGTTGCTGTTTAATCTCAGGTCTGTCCAAATCAAGCTCATTTGTGAGCAAAGGCATTCCAATCATGACCATCCCATTCATTTGAATACCTAAAACCAGATTATCTAACGTATACTTCTTTCCTAAAATAATGTTTCTACTTTTGGCACAAGGCCAGCAATTACTCCATTGCATTACTAGTGCTTTATTTTATCGACCCCCGTATGGAGGAAAGGCAAAGCCAACCTCGGCAGGATTTGAACTCAGAACGTAAAGGACTATAACTCTATCCAGCAGAGCATGGTGCCTGACGGTCTACCGATACTGCCAATCCACCCCCCTACATAATATGATGCAATTCGTGCAGGTTCAGCTACTATGTCTAGCAATTTAAGTGGCCTCGTATTTTTTCATATAGATATGTTGTTATTTTTGTTGAAGGTGGTTTTCTTATTGTTGCTGTGATTGTTCCTATTTTGTGCGTGTTTTTATTGGTGGTACTTATAGTATTTCAATTGTTTTTGAAGTGGATGCTGTTAGTAGAGGTTTTTCTGCACTAGTTTAATTTTAGTGTTTTATTGTATTTTTTTGTTAGCTCTGATTACGCAGATCTCCGTTTAAAGGTATTTGAGACATAACCACCCATCTTTCTCGAGTGTGCAAATAACCTAGGAGAACACTTACGAAGTATCATTTTAAAAATTGAAGGACGTGGTGTGAAGGAGATTTAGAAACTATTTCTAGTAGAGGTTCACTTGAGGGCTTGTAGCTCTTGTGAATATTAATAGATTCACACTACTACTACTACTACTACTACTACTACTACTACTACTACCACCACCACCATCTCTACTACTACTACTACTACCACCACCACCATCTCTACTACTACTACTACTACTACTACTACTACTAATACTACTACTACTACTACTACTCTTGCTGCTACTGCTTCTTTTAGTAACGATGATGACAAAGCTAATACTATCATTAAATCTACAACCACTATCACTATTAACCCAGTCTACCACTACCACCGAAATAAATAGTATTATTGCCAGAACTTGGGAGATATGCTATTATGGTAGTGGGTTAGTAGTATCTGTAGAACGTCAGACACCATGCTTTACAGCATAGAGTTATGACTCTTTACGTTCTGAGCTCAAATCCAGCTGAGGTTACCTTTGCCTTTCATCCTTACGCGGTCGATAAAATGCACTGGGTGTAATTGCTGGCCTTGTGCCAAAAGTAGAAACAATTATTACCACAATTTCTACTGTTACAACAACAATAACAATAGTAACAGCAACAACAAAAACTACGCCTACCACAGCTACGACCTTCATTGAAACCTCAAATCGAATACCCATAATCAATATAAAAGAAAACATCACCAAGTGCAAACAACCACAACAAGAAACTAATAACAATAGCAACAATAACAACAACATGATTAGCTAAGAACAACGAAAACAAAGTGCATGGTAAAAACAAGAATAACTGTTATATTAGGTGGAATAAAACAACATCAGTAACAGCCATAACAATGGCGAAATTGAAAAGCAAAACAACACTAAACATAACGAAACCGTAACATTAAAAACAACTACAGCAACGAAAATAATAACAACAATATTAACAAAAAGAAAAAAAACAATAGCAACAACAACAACAAAAACATTAACAAGAATTACAGACACGAAAATGATAACAACAACAAAATACAATAGCAACAACGGCAAAACAACATTAACAACACAACAACTACAGACACGAAAATAATTGTTTCTACTTTTGGCACAAGGCCAGCAGTTATCCCAGTGCATTACTGGTACTTTATTTTATTGACCCCGTAAGAAGAAAAGGTAAAGTTAACCTCGGTGGGATTTGAACTCAGACAACAATTACAGCAATACATCTCGCAACAATAACTATAACAACAGCAGCAGCAACAACAGCAATAACAACAAAACAACGATGACGGGGACAAGAAAAACAATAGCAGTATCAAGCAATAAGAACAAACATTGCTGTAGAATTCAGAACAAGAACAAGAACAACATTAAGAAAGCGTAAACTGAGAAGCAATAAGACCTTAGCCAGAAGAGGAACAACAAATATGGCGACGACATTACAAGCAACAAAAAATATCGAGAGGAACGTATAGAAAAAAAAACCATCATTAATATCAGCAATAGAATGAAGAGTTATATGAACAACAATAACAGCTACAGCTACGGAGTCTTAATCGTTAATCTATATTCGATATAAAATGATCAATGATAGGAAGTAAATCTTACATAATCCTCATGGGAACCTGAAACTACAATTTGACAGGAGCAGGATTTGAAACAGTACATCAACATCGGAATCCATTGAATTGGTAGCTGACAGATATAGAATATAGTATATTACATTAAAGTATACACACACACACACACACATATATATATATATATATATATATATATATATATATATATATATATATATATATATATATATATATGTGTGTGTGTGTGTGTGTGTGTGTGTGTGTGTGTGTATACACATGCATATAATTACATACATGGACATACATCAAGTAGGTATTGCTTTATGTATTTTTACCCATTCTCTCTCAATATCCCTCGCTTCTCACCGCTTCTGTCTTATTACCCTATCTCTGTCTCTATTTTTTCTCTCTTATATACATTCACGCACCATCTTCATTTTTCGAATTCTATACATTCTACTCACATTTTCCTACCTATCTTTACTTAAGCCGCGCCACCGGACGTTCGCATATATATATATTTTTTTTTGTTTCATTAAAAAATAAGCTAATCCATTGAATTCATCTCATCAATGTATAGTAAGAATGACACATTCATACGTACATACGTGTGAGTATGTGTGTGGGTGGGTGCGCGTGCATAAAAATATAAATATGTATTTTTGTGTACAATAGAGAGACGAAATATTCAATAAATCAAATACATTTTATTCCTTGCCTGCAAGATAAAGTTTTGGACGTTCTTCAATCAATAATAAGCACGGTGTTATGTCGGAATAAGAATTAGCTACGAGCAAATATAGCCTTTTGAGCGAAATTTGTTAGAGAGACATTTCGGAAGATCGTCGTGTATATATATATATATATATATATATATATATATATATATATATATATATATATATATGTATTTATGTACGTATGTATGTACTGGGTTATATGTTACCAGTAGCGCTGAAGAGTGACCTGTGCATGGACCGATCGTCGGTGACTAAACCGGCAACCGCACCAAGCTTGCCTCGTGAGAAGGGTGATTTTGGACAGCGTGGGGAATGAAAAACAAAAGTGGTCAAAGGGTGGAGGAACTCAGGAGAGTCAATGCACTAACAGGACTAAAAAGCCACGTCCGTGATTTTATGCTTAAGTATCAAGCAATGGCATTACTCGATATCGAGTTACAGCTATCATGTATGTATGTATGTTCTTCTGGTTTTATAATTTCACATATGTTTACCAATAGAGAGAGAGAGAGAGTCGGTTTCTAACATAGACACAAGACTCTCTCATTAGAATTTACACAACATCAACTAGGTAGACTTGTATTCATGTCTGCATGCATGTGTAGGTATGGAAGTTATTGTATGTGTGGATGTGTATGTTTTAAGTTGTATGTGTGCATGTGCATACGCTTTGTATTTGTACATGTGTATATGCAGTTATTAGATACAACATTTTTGGAATGTTTTACATATATTTTATTGTTCCATTAATGGATTGTACTTGTAATTTCATAACTAGTTGTGTTCTTTCTGTTCCTGTGAAACCCAGCTTCTCAAGATTTGTACTGAGGCAGTTACTAACATATCCCACTGTCCCAATAAACACTGGCATAAATCTGAAGGTATAGTCAGGGTGGAGTATCTGCAGATTTTTTATTATTTTTGCATAAATATTATCCTTTTCGCTAATCTTTGATATTATGTTGGCATCTACTGGGCAGCTAACTTCCACTACTGTGCATGCCTTCTTTCTATGTATGTATGTATGCATGTATGTATCTATGTATGCATGTATGTATGTATGTATGTATGTATGTATGTATGTATGTATGTATGTATGTATGTATGTGACTTTCAGGAAGAACACAATCTGCAATGTGTGTCAGCAGACGGTCCAGAAGCAACCTACATAAAACTTTCCCTACGACAGAAAGCAATGATATACCACTGTAGTTCCCACAATCATTTCTGTTACCCTTTCCCTTGTACAAGACCACCAATACTGCATCTCTCCAGTCCTCAGGTACGGATTTATTATATATGCCAAACAAAGAGTGAAGATGTTGCAGGAGTCTCTCACCACCATATTGTAGGAGCTCAGCATGTATTCCATCCATACCTGGAGATCATCCACTGTTCAGCTTCGAAATAGCCACTGCAACCTCCACAAGCGTCGGAGGTTCTGCGAGAGCTACTTTCACAGGACTTTCTGGAATGAGATTGAGGAAATCTTCACTGGCGACAGACGGCTGATTCAAAAGATGGTTTTCGTGCTGGACGCGGCACTACTGATATGATCTTCTCAGCTAGACAGCTCAAGGAGAAGTGCATGGAACAAGGCTTGGATCTGTATCAGGTTTTTGTCGATCTGACAAAAGCTTTCGATACTGTTAAAAAAGATGCATTATGGAAGGTTCTCCAGAAACTTGGTTGCCCTGATAAGTTCCTTGCTTTAGTTAGGTGTTTCCATGACGACATGAAGGCTTGGGTTAATGTCGGAGGTAACATGTCGGAGCCTATCTCAGTAAAAAATGGAGTGAAACAGTGGGATATTCCAGCACCGACCCAGTTTGCCATATACTTTGCAATGGTTTTCTGTATTGCATTCAGGAATTGCGAGCATGGTGTTTACATCCGATATCGAACCTCAGGCAGCATATTTAACATCAGGCGCTTTGCTGCAAAGACAAAAGTATTTACATCAATCAAAAGATACCTCTTGTATGCAGATGATTGCGATCTTGTAGCGCACACAGAGAGTGATATGCAGCACATTTTGAATGCATTTTCTGACGCTTGCACTGCCCTAGGATTGACTGTCAATCTCAAGAAAACCGTCGTCATGTACCAACCTGCCCCTGGTAAGCAGTACACTGAACCAAATATCTATGTGTATGGTAAACGACTTGGAGTGATTGATCAGTTTGTCTACCTGGGAAGCACAGTCAATCGATACAGCAACCTTGACAGTGAAATCTCACTTAGGATTAGGAAAGCAAGTGATGCTTTCGGAAAGCTAGAAAGGCGACTCTGGGGTCGGCGAGACATATGCAGGAGGACAAAGGTAAAGTTGTACAAGGCATGTGTGCTCTCTTGTCTTCTTTATGCCTGCGAGACCTGGGTCACATATCGACACCACCTTAAGCAATTGGAGGGTTTCCATCAGATGTGTCTCAGACGGATCCATGGCGTTCACTGGAAAAACCTCATCAGTGATGTAGAGATTTTAGAAAGCTCTATGTGTGACAATATAGAAGCTCTTGTGCTTAAGCAACGACTCCGTTGGAGTGGTCACCTTGCCAGGATGAAGGATTCTAGAATACCAAAACAACTCTTTTATGGAGAGTTGGTTAAAGGAAAACGACCGCCACATAGACCAAAAAAGAGGTATAAGGATTCCTTGAAAGCCTCTTTGAAAGACGCTAACATCTCTGCTGATACATGGGAAAATATTGTTGCTGATCGTAATAAATGGAGAAAGACTGTATATGAGGGAAAAATTGCCTTTGAGGCATCTCGAATCGCATACGAGAAAGTAAAGCGGGATGTGAGGAAGGGCATTGCTGTTGCACTTCCAGACGGCGAGGGTCCTCCTATGGTGCTGACATGCAGCGTCTGTGCGAGACTCTGCCTAAGCAAAGCTGGACTCGAAAGTCATCTTCACAGTCATAAAGTAAGACCAGTGGTTGACTACCAGGCTGCTGTTGGAGATGCTACTCATCATGCTTGCCAAACATGTGGTAGAGAATGTAAATCAGCAGGAGGGCTCAAGCGACATGCAAAAGTACATGAACTCCAACCACAGCCGACTATTCCCAGTGAATGTTTTGGTTGCCGACTCTGTGCAAGACATTTTAGATCATTGGCTGGGCTAAAAAGCCACATTCGATCGCAGCGCTGTTAGTTGCTATCGTGTGTGTGTGTATAGATATGTTTATGTGTGCACGTGTATGTGTATATATATATGTATATGTATATTATTATTGTTGTTGTCATTATTATTGTTGTTATTATTATTATTATTATTGTTATTAATGTATATGTGTGTGTTTATATATATATATGTGTGTATATATGTATATGTATGTCTGTATATATATATATATTTTTTTTTTATTTTTTTTTTTTATTTTTTTTTAAATTTATTTATTAATTTTTGTTTTCTCCTCGTGCAATGGCCATACTCGATAACGAGGGGGCAGCCATCATCATGTATGTATGTTTGTATGCATTTGTCTTTCTTTCTATCTATCATCCTCTCTTTCTCACCTTCTCTCTCTATCTCTCCTTCTCCATCTATCTAATATCTCTGGCTCTGTATATGTATCGATACATATCTATGACACTTACTTCATCTATATACTATTAAAACTCTGTGATTGTCTCTTGTCTGTAATTTAATACAGCCAAATAGGCGCATAATGGGAAAATAGTTTGAAGGGGAGTTGCCCCTGAAATGGGAATACAAATGGAATCAAACAAGTTTCGCATAAATCGGAGCACAGGCAGCCGAGATACGGGTTTCCGAGTACCTTCGTAAATAGAGAAAGCGAAAGATAGAGAGAAAGAGATAGTGGTTGTGAGAGAGTAGATTGAAATAAAGACATAGAGAGAGATAGAGAGAAGGAAACAGAAAATGAAAATGGAAAAGAGAGTGAGAGTGTGAGAGGGAGAGAGAGAGGGAGAGAGATGGGAAGAGAGAGCGGGAGAGAGCTGTAAAAATTATTTTAAAGTTAACATGACCCAACGGGTCTAGTATAATATAAAATGAGTTAGGAGAAAAATTAAATGATAATGCTTGGCCGTACCCGTAAATAAACCAGCAGTTGGTTGAATACCAGACTTGGCATCTTGTGCCAATGTTACAGTGCTTCATAACTTTGAAGCCAGTGATCATCGTGATAAGCGAACTTCATAAAATGTTATGTAACAGAAAGCTATTTGTTTAATTGACAGATTCAAACAATGTATTGTTAGCATTTGCATCGGGAAAGACTCATTTTAGCCATTAAAACGTCCACAAAAACTTCGCTTTACGTTTACTATTATTTATTTATATTTTCCTTGAACCTTTTTACGACCTGGTCATTGACAGAGTTACACAAATCAACAGTTAGTTGAAATGGCAATGTGTCAGCGACTAGGCCGCAAAATATGCGACGGAAATTGTGACACCAAGAAATAAATAGTGAATTTAACTCTTTTTGCGTTGTATTGTTTGTTTATTATTTTAATGGCTAAAATGATTCTTCTACGCTGTAATTACTTTACTTTCAACAGACCGGAAAAATACAACACAAAATGTATTGTTAATTGAAAATCATTCACATTACCATACATCAAACATGGGGATGGCATGATTATACAATTGCTAAGAAATCCAAATAATACTATGTGGCATGACAATATTAAGAGAGCTGCTGAAATGCATATTATGTCAGCTTAAATTGAAAAATAGCATGTGATAAGTGAAAAAAAAAACTGAGACAACTTGTGCACGCTATCAGACCAAAGCACGACGTTCGCATGAAAAAAAGCTATATAAGTGAAAATAAACTTAGAGATGGGTTTAATATTGGCGACTAAAACCAAAATTCTAAATCACTTACAAATGACATCAGACATTTCAATGGTATTGAGCGCTAGTATATATGATAAAAAAAATGCACTAGGAAATTAGTAATAAAACGCTTCAATTTTATGAATTTATGACATAAAAATATTTCCTCGTGTTTCAAAACCGTACAAAAACTGTGATGAAGAATATTGACGAATAAATCATATAGAAGACTGCTCGACATATATACGATGTAAATTTTGTGTGTATTGCAAAATATTGAAATGCAGGATTGCAAGATATTTAACGTTAAAATAATACAGACAACTAATGTTAGTGGAGTAAATTGTTAAATATGTCTTTAATCCTTAAATTGCCTATATTGCTTGAGGTGACCTCAATGTCATGGCTACGGCATCTGCGTTTTAAGGGGCTCTCATTGACATGCGTTTCTTGATCCATTTAGGAAGCATATGTTATACTTGTGGGTGCGTATCCTCCTTGTTTTTTAAGTGTTGCTGACTTGGTATTTCTGCATCTGTTGCGCATCCGGGAGATCTCATTCCATATATAGGCCATTTTGGCTGTTTATGGAAAAGTAGATTCGTGGTGCACAAAAATGTCTCTGCAGACATGCTTCCTGTATAATTTGGTTTATATGGTTCCCTCTTCTGTGACTCTTAGAATAAGGTCAAATAGACATCCAGTGGTGTCTGGATGTTCAAACTCAAATTATATGCGTGTGTCTGTTTTCAAAGATGTAGATCTTGACGGTGTCTTTCCGTGATCAACATAAGGATGTCATCTACGTACCTGGAGCATAAGGATGTCATCTACGTACCTGGAGAAGGAGAAAGAGCGGAAGGTGGTAATTGCAGTGCGCGCCAACTGGTCCATGTACGTGATTGCAAGCAGGTCTGAAAATTTGTTTGTATACTGGACTCTCAAACTGGAAATTTGAAAGAGAGGTTTGAGAAGTCTGGAGAGAAGCCAGGAAATTTTATAAAAAGGACCATTTATGCAAGAAACAATGGGTCTAATTTTTAAGTTGGGCCTTGTTTTATATGTTTTGATAAGAGGGTAGATGTTCAATTGATAAGATGCTAAAATCTATTCCATTGTATTTCACATGTTCTTATATGTGTGTATATATATTATAAAGAAGAGTGATGGTTTTAAGTGTATATCTTTATATGGCACAACCAATATTTCTTTACTTTAATGATATATATTTATCGACAGTCGATTGAGGAGATTCCAGATCGTATTCTTTTAACGAGTGGGGTGGAGCTCGTCAAATCAGACCGAAGAAAGAATGTTTCCATTGGTCTTTCCAATTGCTAATACTATCTGTCTATCGCAAATCCAGGCAGAAGATGCAACGTGAAATAAATGTCTTGCTCAAGAACATAATGTATCTCCCAGTCTGAGAATCGAAATCACAACCACACGATTGCGAATCCAAATTTCTTACTCAGCATCGCGCCTAAGCGCGCGCGCGAGTGTGTGCATGCATTTATGTGTGTTTGTGTATGTGACTTTGTGTGTGCGTATGTATGAATAATTCTGAAGCAGGAAGATATCTGATATATATATATATATATATATATATATATATATATATATATATATATATATATATATATATATATATATATATATATATGTATTGAAATTTCAGTTGGAAACAGAAAAGGTCATAGAAATGAAGAGTGCTCTATGTAAGTATCAGAGCAAAATTTAATGTATAAAATCAATACAATATAATTACCTCATTACCAGAGGTTTCCCGAATGAGGCGAATACGAAATAAACGACTTCATTCGTTCGTCAGACGAGGCAATATAAAACATGGGCAAATACTTAGAAAAACACATCAAGAAAATCAAAAAAATATATAGATAAATGAAATAGAAATTGAAATATATAAAAATCTATCAAGAAAAATAGTTAGGTGTGTGTATGTGTATGTATATACGCTCATAGATGTGCATATATGTATAGGTGCACGTGTAAATGTATGGTTAGAAAGTGTGCGTAATTATAAACATTTAGGGCAAATGTATCTATATGTCTGTATTATACAGACGGAAATGGTTACTTCGTAAAAATAAGAATATAAAGTCGCGCGCATAAAAACGCCTGGACACTCGTACACTTAGATGCGGAAAGAAAGGAGGTAAAGAGAGTATAATAAATAAAAGAAAAGTATCTATTACGATATATTTATAAAAATATAGTAACGATAAATTAGAAATACAAGATAGAAAGAAAAAATTAAAGAAAACAAAAAAAGCGGGGGTACATACATACACAGACACGCGTGTCTCACAAAAGAAATGTAAAAATAATTATGCTTATATACACACGCGCACTTACAGTTCCATGCGTTCGATACGTACATACACACACACACATACTTATACTCGCGCATATAAACCTGTTTGCATGCCCATGTATGAAACTGGGTAAGTAACAAAAGAGGGAAGGGGGGGGGGGAGAAGAAGAAAGAAACAAAAAAATATAAAACCGAAATGTCAAAAACACGGATATAAAGACACTTACACATACGCATAATATACACATACACACACACACAAACACCAGTACACACACGCATACATACACGTACATATATATATATATATATATATACACATACATACACACACGCGCGCGCACATACGTAGTCACTCATGTACATATATAAAAAAATATACACACATTAAGGCGTTCAGCCATATTGAAATGTGGATAAATAAATACAAATATAAAATTGTAGGATAGGCTGCGCAAAAATAAAATAAAAATAAAAATGAAAAATATATCTAGATTGAAAAACACAAAAGACATGTATAATCAGTTAGTAGAGGAAAAAGGGAAGTAAAAGAAGGGGAAGTAAAAAATAGAAAATAGGAAGTGGATCGGAGAATAAGGGGGGGGGGGAGTAAAAATAAATAAAAAAATAAATAAAAGTGAAAATAAATGAAATTATTGACAAGGATAAGAATGAAAGTAAGTCAGAAAGGGTAATTAAAAAGAGAATAATCAGAGTTTATGGAGGATAAGTGTCTGAAAGTGTGTTAAGTTTATATGAGCTGGAAAGCAGGTGTGATTTCATGTGTGGGCAACTGGTAAAAATGTCCGTCTTTGTGTTCAGGCAGGTCTTTGGTGATTTGAGATTTTGCAATATCCAAAATTTTTCATTTATGCAGAGCGTGCATTTTCTTGTTCCTCTAGCATACTTTTTAGATTGGTTCAAAATTGACCAATCTAGTTTATATTGGATGCCTTGGTCTTTCAAATCCCAGATTCTGCTAGCCAGAGCTGTTGTAATATATATATATATGGCGCTGCATGTGTCCATAAATCCTTATGTACCTGGGGAAACCATATGGTGCTCTTCCCCTTCGATACCAGAACAGCTAGTTTCTTCAAGAGAAATATATGCAAAGAGAGAGAGAGAGGGCAAGATAGAATTGAGAAAGATGTATAAACAGGAAGAATCGGAACTGGTACTTTATTTATACGCTTTGACAGTATAAAAGTGGGATTTGAACACAGAGGGCAGATATATATATATATATATATATATATATATATATATATATATATATTTAAAAGAATAGAGGTGTAACACACGAGTTGTGATATATTAGTAAAAGGAAAAGAAAATGCTGACAAATTTTTCCCAGTGAAAAATAGTTTAATTAGGAATAAGTATGAATTAGTAATAAGGATCGGTTAGTATTCAGTTTTAGTTTTAAGTTTTTACCGGTTGCGCATTTCTAATGCTTTTCGAAAATAATTTTGAGATAGAGCGGCCGTGATGTTTGCTCTAATCTGATCAGTTTTGGAAATTCTTCCTGTTTTATGGGAAAAAAGTGACTCCAGAGGTATTAAGATTTGGTTGGTTGTTGAATGTCACGTGAATGAGTACTATAAATTGCGCGCCAATTCGTGTTGCAAAAATTCTTGTAGTCAAAACAATTTTGATTGGTCGGTAGAGGTCACGTGAATGTTAAAAATTGATTTTGCGCCAAATGAAGGTTTGTCGAAGAGTGTCCTTTTTCGCCTGATTGAGAAGTCACTGAAAAATAAGTCTTTTAAGACAAATATGTGTGTGTGTGTGTAGTAAAGAGGTTCATTGTTGTGATAATGGTCAGTAGGGATGTGTGTGTGAATTGCAGTCATGTTGAAAGGTTAACAGTTCAGATGCCTATTAAGACAAATATGTGGGTGCGCACGCGTGTGTGTGTGTGTGTGTAGCAGAGTGGTTCGTGGTAGAGGCATTCGGTCAGTAGGAATGTGTCTGTACGTGTGTAGGGGATATTTTAACATGTTGTAATATATTTTTCAGCTCTTGTCTTATACGGAGAAGTATATGTTTGTGTATATGTCTGTTTGTATGTTAGTGTATGTGTGTGTGTGTGTACATGTGTGTATGTGTGTGTGTGTGTGTGGATGGAGCAGTATTTTTGTGATACTGGTAAAAATGGTGTACATTATTCGATATTTTCAGTAATTTGCAAAAACGATTCTCTCAAAAGAACATCAAAAACATTAATGATAAAAGGGGTGAAATGATGTATATTATTGTCATAACACCAAGGTGTGTGTGAGTGTCCAGATTGTACGTACTGCAAGGGGAATCCATTAGGCCTTGCCGTATGGGAATATTTGTGTACAAATATGTATGTGCCAGCATTTGTCAGCATTTGTCTTTTCCATATATATATATATATATATATATATATATATATATATATATATATATATATATGCATATATATATATGCAGGTTGCACATGGATAACATGTTATAAAATGAGTCCCTCATCAGTGATTTGCCAACGATCATAGATATTTCATTGCATTAAAAATCATATACCTCACGTTGGTGCAATAATAACTAAATTAAGTTATTAGGACAATTAAAACGCGTAAAGCGAGTGAGACAAGTAAACAACAAAGAGGAAAGCTAACCGTAGATAGGAAGGGTACAAGCTACATAGTTATTCTGTCAGCTTAAGCTGGGTGAATATATGAGCGCGTATATATATATATATATATATATATATATATATATATATATATATATATATATATATATATCATCGCTTAAGCCACTGAGGCTTCAAAAGTTGAATACAATGCTTTTCAGTATTTGTTCAGTATCTCTGCGCCCTGTGTTCAAATCCCACTTTCATGCTGTCAAGGCGTATAAATAAAGTACCAGTTCCGATTAGCCAAATGCAGAAACAAAGACGGAAGGCCCATTGTCACAATTCTTATAACAGAAAGAAACGTCGGCATGTTACATATCAAGGAAGCACTTTGGATCAAACGCCTAGGGCCACAATTAAAAAGCCGATCCGAGAGAAGAGAAATGAGATGGTTGGTTTAAGTTAACAAACGATGCAGCAACACACGCACAGACGCACAGTAGCATTCCACCATACGAACATACTACACTGCCAATACAGAGGAACAAGGCAACAACACACGCACACACACATACACACTCAAGCGAGACAACAACACACGCACACACACACACACAGTAATATTCACCAAGCAGGCAGAGAATGGACTGACAGCTAGCGCCACCCCACTCCCACAATTGAAAGAACTACCTCGGCCGCTGACCTCTGCCTGACCGACCCCCATTTCACGCGCACGCGCGCTCTTCTGAATACCTCAGATATTCAAACAACGAACCGCGGAGGATACGTTTCGCACCTTTCCGACAGACCCCCCCCCCCGGAAAAACCCCAGTTGATGGATGTGGATCCGAAATATAATCGGACAATTAAATCTCTCCCAAGGTAACTCTTTCTCGTGTTGTTATTTTTATTGTTATTCTTTACGCTCTTTCCTTCATTCTCTACGCGTTACAGTCTTATACACGCCACGCATCTCAACATACACAGACTTACATCTCTCTCTCCACCACCGGATCTTGTTACCCGGAGATTTACCCATCTGCATTGTCGAGGCTTCCAAACAACTTAAAGAAATTGACCTTATTATTCCACAATGCTTCAAGCAAACTTCAATACTCTCATATATATATATATATATATATATATATATATATATATATATATAAAATAAAGTTAAATAAAAGTCAAATGATTAAAATTTAGCTTCGTTTATTACTGCTATATATATTTCAGTGACAGCCATCTTTGGCTGTGACCTCTTCAGGCAGTTTGAATTAGTATGGTATAGACAAGTACATATGTTGTTTAGGTGTATGATATTGTCAATACTCTGATATGCCCAGTTCCTTGCTGGGTTGTTAATTCACTGGGGAACTGGAGCCTGAAGAGGTCACAGCCAAAGATGGCTGTCACTGAAATATATATAGCAGTAATAAACGAAGCTAAATTTTAATCATTTGACTTTTATTTAACTTTATTTTACACTACTCCGGAGTTACCAAACCAACCTGCGCACTTCGTCGAGTGCTCCAGCCTGCATACTGAGGTGTTGGTATACAACCAACATAAACTCAAAATATATATATATATATATATATATATATATATATATATATATATATATATATGAGATTGATATTTTTAGTTTCAGAAGATCCCGTTAAGGGTGAAAGCAGCGATTCTTTGCTTAAACTTTAATCTGTTATTTTAATAAATAAATAAATATATATATATATATATATGTATATATATATATATATATATATATATATATATATATATATATATATATATATATATATATATAAAAATATAGTAATAATAATAAATTTGAAGACTAAAATCCAAAGAGGGCTCGATAAGGATAAATATATATCAAATATATAAGAACCGTAGAGCCAATATTTATTAAAATAACAGATTAAAGTTTAAGCAAAGAATCGCTGCTTTCACCCTTAACGGGATCTTCTGAAACTAACCAGTTAGAAGATCCCGTTAAGGATGAAATCAACGATTCTTTGCTTAAACTTTAATCTGTTATTTTAATAAATAAATATATATATATATATATATATATATATATATACAATTTGTATAAATATTTCGTATCTCCAAAGAAATACGGTTTTAGGAAGCCGTAGCTATGCAAACACTGGGGGGCTAACGCTCTCTGGTGATGTGCAGCAGAAGAAGGGGGACAACCGTTTATGCATTTCAAAGCCTAACTGGCCATCGTTAGGACGGTCCCTCCCACCCGCTTGCGACTGATGGCCTAGAAGACAGGCGAGAATATATATACTTGCTTCTGCTGGACATCACCAGAGGGCGTTAGCCCTCCCCCCCCCGCTTTTTGCATAGCTACAGCTTCCTAAAACCGTATTTCTTTGGAGATACGAAATATTTATACAAATTGTATAAAGCTATGCTTGAAGCGAAATCTATGTCTTTTTTATATATATATACATACACGCAGACACACACACACACACACACACACACACACACACATATATATATATATATATATATATATATATATATATATATATATATATATATATATACTGTATATATATAAATTGTATCTTGTATTTCAGATATATTCTTGCTTCCGGCTTATATGATTCATACCATCACGCACACTGACACAAACACGCATGCACAAAAAAGCACACAGGCAAACACACAAACATAGATATACATATATATATGTGTATATATATATATATATATATATATATATATATATATATATATATATATATATATATAAAATATTAAACAAATAATGAATAAACAATAAGACAGTTCCTTATATTAAACAAAAAAAGTTCATTATTTAACGATCGTTTCTAGGATATATATGTGTTAGAATTGGCATGCATATTCAACAGATCTATGTACAAAATTATACAAAATTATACAAACTATCAAGATTAAATATACATACCAACACATATATACGCCGTCTTCAGAAATAATTAAAGATTATTTCTGAAGACGGCGTATATATGTGTTGGTATGTATATTTAATCTTGATAGTTTGTATAATTTTGTATAATTTTGTACATAGATCTGTTGAATATGCATGCCAATTCTAACACATATATATCCTAGAAACGATCGTTAAATAATGAACTTTTTTTGTTTAATATAAGGAACTGTCTTATTGTTTATTCATTATTTGTTTAATATTTTATCTTGACTCTGTATACCGTTTATCTTTCACCGAAAGTGATTTTTCATTACATCTCTTCTTTCCATGATATCCGGAATACATTGAGTTCTTCATACGGATTGGACACTACCGTAAACTCTTGGTAGATTTATCTACATATATATATATATATATATATATATATATATATATATATATATATATATATATATATATATATATATATATATATATATATATATATATATATATGTGTGTGTGTGTGTGTGTGTATTTGCCTGTGTGCTTTTTTGTGCATGCGTGTTTGTGTCAGTGTGCGTGATGGTATGAATCATATAAGCCGGAAGCAAGAATATATCTGAAATACAAGATACAGTTTCACTTGGTGATCGTGCAGTATATTCTTTGTTTGTAATCATTGTCATAGCGTGAGAGCAAGTTTTGAGTGAATGCCGGATAAAGCGAAAGAGCTAAAAGCCAAAGATGGTCCAGTAATTTTGCTTCGGTATTTAGATATTTAGAAAGGGTTCAAACAGGAATCTCCTAGTGTGATTTGACATTTCGAAGTAACTTATTCTGTTTTTGCGAAACAAAAATGTGGGATATCGAATCATTTACGTGTTTTAAGGGATAAAGCAAAGAAAATCTTTCGGCTGTTATATTCTCTTCGCTAGTTCATTATTTCTTTCATTCCTTATCCCTTCCTTCTTTTTTCTTTTACATTAGGTCCTGTAAACACACCAGTTATAAAAAGTGTGACACCAAGAAATGTGTATATACATATATATATATACTAGCATTAAAGTCCGGTGTTGCCCGGGGTCAGTAAGTTTTCAAAGTTAGGTTGCACCACCCATTTTATGGCAGCACTTTTTTGTCTGCCAGGCACTGGGTGAATGAATTGCAGACCTGGATTGCCGAAGGAGGGGCTGCGCCAGCAGTGACAATTCAAGTTTCGCCTATGAATATTATCTCTGTGCAAAGAAATGTTGAAATTTATTGTTTCACAGTACTTGCGCAACACGCGCGTAGACGATGCCAGCCGAACAACAGAGCTGCGATGGAGTTGTTCTGCATGGTTGTCTAATGTGTGTTTTCTAAATTTAAGACAGTAGAGAGGGGTGTGATATGGGGAGAGTTAGCTGCTGTTTCTAGCAACTTTAGTGACCTCATAGAGGATATGTGTTTTCGAAATTTAAGACAGTAGGGAGTGGTGTGGTATGGGGGAGAGTTAGCTGCTGTTTCTAACAGGTTTAGTGACCTTATAGAGGATATTATTGTGTATAGTAAATAAACTGATACTTCTTTCTTCCACGTTCGTTGAGAGGTTTTAAAAAAAGAATTATCGCTATTTTTGTTGGTGTTGAATACATTTTATCTGTTGGTTTTGAATAATTGTTGTTTCGTATGAAATGTAATAAGTTCTCTTTGTCATTGAAGTAAATAAATGTTTGACCGTTCCACACTCAAAAACAAACGTTCTCTCTCTCTCTCCCCCTCACTCTCTTCTCACTCTCTTCGGCGTTCCTAAAGGAAATTTGTAAGCATGTATGTAGTTTTATCGAATATTTCCGTAATTGACCTAAGTTAGACCATTTACAACATTCTTACAGACGTTGAGTTGAATCGTTCTGAAAGTGTGCAAATGTATAAACATGGAACATGCACACACACACACACACACATACACACACACACACACACACACACACACACACACACACACACACACACACACACACACACACACACACACACACACACACACACACACACACAACAACAACAATCTGCCTTTTATAGATAATGATATATATATATATATATATATATATATATCTAAGGCGGGTAAAATTCCCAAGATCTATGGACGAATTCTCTCCAGCGGCCTCTGTCCCTCATTATTGCTGTCCTGTCAGGCATTTCCAAGAGGCCTGTGTCTGTTCTTGGGACATAAACATATGTCAACCTCGGTCTCACCCTTCTAGTGTGTCCGTGCAGGGGCTCCCACTGGAGCATTGAGTGCAGTCTCAACTCTGGATGTCGGTGAGCATATCCAGCTAACCCCAGTCTCCTCTGTACTACCTTCGAGCTGACCTTTGAGAGGCTCCCGTACAGCTCTAAGTTCTTCATCCTCAGTGTATATTGATTAATGTTCAGAGCCATCCTCAGCATTCTCGTGTAGCACCCATCCACCATCTGACTGAGTTTCTCGGTCAGTGTCCAAGTCTCAGACCCGTACAGCAGCACAGACTCCACTGCAGCAACGAAGAGACGGATCTTCAGGTCTTTACGAAGGTCCGACTTCCACACCGATCTCAAACTATAGCACGTCGCCCAGGCTTTGCTCTTCCTCTCAATCACACCATCTTCTGTATTCACAATCTTTGCTCCTAGATACAAGTCCTCAACCAATTCTTGCGGCTCCCCGCCTACATTCATAATCTTCTCTGGCTTCTTAATATTCTCTATCAGATACTTCGTCCTAATCTCATTCATTCTCAGCCCCACACTCATCGACACAGTCTCCACCTTCTGCATCAACTCCTCTGCCTCCTTAATTGTGTTTGTCGTCGGCAAATTCAACATCTGATATCTTTATCGTCTTAACTCTCCTGCTCTGAACCAGTGTTACAGTAAAGCCAGTGTTTCTCCAGTGCAAGGCGCATACAATAGTCCACTACGATGATAAAAAGATAGGGGTTCAATGTATCTCCCTGGAGCACTCTAGCCATTATCACAAAGTACTCCGTCATCCCATCAGGTGTAATGACTTAGTCTTTGGTGTTGGTGTAGAGCAGTGATATCAGGTCCACTATCTTCTTGGGGATTCCATAAGCCTATAAGATCTTCGTCAGTCAGTGACGGTCCACAGAATCAAAGGCTTTCCTAAAGTCAACGAAAATAAGCAATCATTTGTCGAACAAGAATGCGTTGTGGTGTTCCTTTAAACGTAAGTCAACTTTGCAATCGACAGAATAGATATTGGTCTTGACACTGTCTACTAGAATCTAAAAGGCGTTGCTCCAGCAAAGCCATCAGCTAAAAAGTGTAACCAATAAAACAGTATAAACAGACACATACACAGACACATACACATACGCAGCTATTCTATTTCATCTTCCATTTATATTCACATCTAAACAGAATTTGTAATTTCCTACAACAAACACACACACACACGCACATGCAAACACACACATCCTTCCATATTCTTCCTCAGTTATAACATACAAACTATGTTTGTAATTACATAACGCACAAAACACTCATATAAATTTTATCGTAACTTCTTCCTCATATATTCACATACGAGCTCTGTTTTTAATTATATAATTCACCACAGAGTATACGAATTGATTAAATTTCTATAAGATTGTGTATATTTCGAGACTTCGTCTAAACTTATTTTGCGGTTATAACGAGGTCACTAAGCTTCGTTGAAAATAGAGTGAATAAGAGCCAAGGATACTGTTTTTCTGTCTGACTGCTTGTATGAGAGTTCTTAATCAGAATAGATCATTGTGATACTGTCGTTTTGGGAATTA
>OZ024741.1:320418237-320420737 GCA_964016885.1 Eledone cirrhosa | reverse complement strand
GGCACACTCCTAGTCTTTTCTGATATCAAAAATAGGAGGCATAAAAGTGGTCAAACTGTGACTAATCAGATGATTTTGGATCTTGTGGGGATGGCGAGTGTGAGTTGATAGTCTCGATAAAACAATGGCCAGACGACTCGAAATTTTTCTCAAATTACAGTCGATCGTATTATAAAAAGAAGAGACACTTTGTTTATGGTAATCCGAGGTGAACTATATTTGAATTAAACAAGTTATGACTACGCCTAGAATGTTTTTGATCATAAATCCGCTAGATAAGGGATGATTGCCGCTAAAAAACAATAAAACAATAACTACAAACATGGTTTAGGAAATAATTCTGAAGTATTTTTTGAATAATGAATATAAATAGGCTGTTTCGTTGAATGTAATATAATGTTGTATGTCTTACTACTTTTGATCTGCGAACAATATTAACAATATGTGCCCGAATGTGCCAATATTCAGAAATAAATTTAATCAAAGAAATGCGGGACTTCTATGTCTGTATATGCATTATACATTTATAAATGCATTAATCTTCTTTTTAATTCGATTCACATCTAGGATATTTCATAGGAATATTAAATCGACGGCGAATACTTCATTTTATCGAGTAAAAAAGTAAGAAAGGCAAAGTTAGTCTTAGTCTTTTATTATAAATCTTTTCACATATGGAAAGTTTTTCAGGAATATTGAATTAGTCCAAGAACTTAACTGTTACGTTATTTTATCGACCACGAAAGGATAAAAGTGTAAGTTGGTCAGGGTAGGATTTGAAATGGGAGAGTAAAGGAGTGTAACACAAGTTCTAATAATTCTGCCGATCGACAGTGATAAAATGATAAAATAGATGTTTCTCATTCTCTTTCTTTCGCTTCCTATACATACATACATGATGGCTCAAACTCTGCTAAGAGTACTACAATCGCTTGTCAGATTACCAGCCACGCGAACCTGTAACATGCTTGCGTTTTCAAGTTTTTTAAGTGAGGAAAGACCCTGCACACAACCAATCCCACTCTCTGAGCATCGAAAACACTACCCAAAAAGGAGAACTGGTCTACATCATCGAATGATTTCGAAGCCGTGGGTTTTTTTTTTCAGTTTCCCTCTCCTAGAAAGGGGTTGTAACAAAAACCGTGGGCCTTTCACTCCCAAGCGAAAAAACTTTTTTTATTTGAATGGCTGTTGACTCTGCTGAGTTCCTCAGCCCTTTGTCGGGTCTTGTATTTCATCCCACAGGATGTCCAAATATCACCCTCCTCACTAAGTTAGCTTGGTGGGGTTGCCGGTTTAGTCGCTGACGACCCGACCATTAGCCAGGTTGTACTGGGTTACATGTTACCAGTAGCACTCGAGAGCGACATACATAAATACATACATACACACATACAGTGGCGGACTGACAAAGTCGTTAGCTTGCCTGATGGCAGGTGGGCCTCGAGGAGGTCGACGGTAGTACTTTAAAGGCCAATATAAAAAGGTTGGTCTCAAAGAAAATATCAGAAGTCCTAGAGAAAGAATAAGAAATTAATATAAACAATAAAAACAAAGAAAGTAGCCGAAATTTAGGATTTCAAGCGGTCAGAATATATGTATAAAGAAAGTGTTTAAGCGCAGAAATGCTGTAATGATAGATTATAAAATAGGGTGGACCTTAAAAGACTGAAACAAAATTGCCAACGACCGCTATGAGGAATTGAACCCCATATTTGCCAGATAGCGGCTAGACGATATCTGGAAGATATGGGGTTCAATTCCGCATTGCGGTCATTGGCAAATTCTGTTTCCGTCTTTTAAAGGTCTTCACCCTATTTTATAAGCAATCTTTATGGCATTTTTGCGCTTGAACACTTTCCTTATACTCGTATCGTATAATCAAATATATATACACTTATATATACATACACATATATATATACACACACAAATACATATAAATATATATAAACTTATATATATATATAAACTTATATATATATATATATATATATATATATATATATATATATATATATATATATATATATATATATTTATATAAGTGTATATATATATTTGATTATACGATACGAGTATAAGGAAAGTGTATATATATATATATATATATATATATCATTTGTTGTTTGTACGAGAAAATAAATAATATTAAAAGTAGTGTCTGATAAATGGTAGAATAAACGAAGCCGGTGTGTGGATGGATATTATATTGATATTTAATGGAAGTCATAAAGCAGGAAAGACGATAAAGCTTTCAGAGATGAATGTTAAGAATTTGAGTTAAAAACAACTGGCAATTTATGTTGTCAACCCCGGAAGGATAATAGGGAGACCCGACCAAAATTTGAACTTGAGGACTTATTAAGATATGCAATGTGATGCTGAAAGCATATATGCAGAGCTGATAAATTTCATATACATATATATATATATATTCCCCAAATTGACGGTTAAGTATTTCTTGATTTTATTTTGAATTAAGATTGTATTGCTTTTC
>OZ024741.1:320360737-320415737 GCA_964016885.1 Eledone cirrhosa | reverse complement strand
TCTTCTGTGTGAGTGCGCTTCGTCGTCTGTGCGTGCGTTTACGAAAATAAATTTGAAGAGAAATGGGAAGGATGAGGAAGGGAATATATTTGTATAGCTGTGTGTAAGATAGAAATTATTGTCATAATATGTAATATGTGTTTGGGTGTTTGTGTGCCTGAATGCATGAGATAGAGAATAATTTGAGAATACATAGAGTGTGAGAATAAGAATAAGTATGAAATTGTGCCGGGGTACACACACACGCTCTCTCTCTCTCTTTCTCTCTCTCTTTAATTTTCAGTTTATTTTTGACCGGCTACCAATAATGACGGGTATGAAGCTGAACGTGTATTTTGGATACTGGATCTGAACATTTCACATCAATGATCCGCAGATAACCGCCTGCTCTTGCATTTTTCTTACCATATTGACATCAAGTGGGCAGTTGACCTCTACAACAAAGTATGTCTTTAATATGTGGTCATAAATAACAATATCTGGTTTATTGTGCTTTAATTTTGTGGCAATTTTTATTTTTAGGTTCACACACAAGCCATAAGTCCCAACATATTTTCCTTTACTTGATTTTATTTTCGTCTTACGTAATGCATTCCTGATAGCTATCACCGCGTGGTTCTTGGGGAGGTATTAACGAGAAGACATTCTTTTAAAGTTAGCAATAATGTGGCTAACACCTTTAATCTTTGTTATGCACAGTCTATATTTAATGTCAACTGATGACCCATTTTAGGCTTTTAGCATGGTTTATCCCCTCTATGGTCTGTGTTTTTCGTCTCAAGTACCCATGTACAATCTTCTCAGTTTGTTTCCTTTTGTTCGAGTATTGAGTAGAGTCGCACTATGTTACTGGGAGAAAGATTGCTATCAGATATTATTTAATGCCTCTCTTCTAGATCAGTGGGTATCGCAATAATATTTTGTCAAAAATGTACATTTAGACTCACAAAATTTCATTCCAATACTGTTGAAAATTGGGCAATGTTAACCCATAAAATTTCAGGTCATCGACAAAGAAAAGATGGGAGATATTGCTGGGTCCATTTTTCTGGCCATTATTTTGTGAGCAGATGTGGTAGTTGCTTTAATGAAAGGGCGAAAAGCAGCACTGACAAGACATCACTCTGAAATATACCTTTTTGATAGTGAATGCTATCAGACCCATTTTGCTCCTTATCACTCCAGAAGTATTAAGATTTGGTTGGTTGTTGAATGTCACGTGAATGAGTACTATAAATTTCGCGCCAATTCGTGTTGCAGAAATTCTTGTAGTCAAAACAATTTTGATTGGTCGGTAGAGGTCACGTGAATGTTAAAAATTGATTTTGCGCCAAATGTAGGTTTGTCGAAGAGTGTCCTTTTCGCCTGATTGAGCAGTCACTGAAAAATAAGTCTTTTAAGACAAATATGTGTGTGTGTGTGTGTGTAGTAAAGAGGTTCATTGTTGTGATAATGGTCAGTAGGGATGTATGTGTGAATTGCAGTCATGTTGAAAGGTCAACAGTTCAGGTGTCTATTAAGACAAATATGAGTATGTGTGTGTGTGTGTGTGTGTAGCAGAGTGGTTTGTGGTAGAGGGAATAAATTCGGTCAGTAGGAATGTATGTGTGGGGGATATTTTAACATGTTGAAAGATATTTTTCAGCTCTTGTCTTATACGCAGAAGTGTGTGTGTGTGCGTGTGTATGTGTGTGTGTGTGTGTGTATGTCAGTTTGTATGTTAGTGTACGCGTGTGTATGTGTGTGTGTGTGTGTGTATATGTGTGTATGTGTGTGTGTGTGGATGGACCAGTATTTTTGTGATACTGGTAAAAATGGTGTACATTATTCGATATTTTCAGTAATTTGCAAAGACGATTCTCTCAAAAGAACATCAAAAACATTAATGATAAAAGGGGTAAAATGATGTATAGTATATTCCTAAAGAGTAAAGTTGTGTACCAAGTCTTGGTCAGGTTTTTGATAGCAGCTCAGCCATCCACCCCAACCATGGGTTAAATAGCCTCACCAACCTGCAATTGGCCAAGCATGGTGGGTACAGCTACATCCCCCGGAGAGGTTAAACTCCATGACAACAACACATGCGATCCTCGTAACTGTCGTGTTATTTTGTCTTGGCTTGTCACTGGAAACATAACTGCATGGAGGGGATGGGTTCTATGTCTGTAGTACAAGCACGTAGCCTCGTCATCTTTATCATGTATTTATGCATGTACGTTTTTATGTATCTATGTATACATTTTCTATCTTTCACGAGAGATAAGGATTATTAATCCCTTTAAAAAATGTATGACATACTTTTTTATCTTGTTATTGTCATTCTCCCCACCCCTTCTCTCTATGTACGCTTTCTTGTTAAAGACGTCTTTTGGACAGGCATCTCAAACCAGCCATGCTGAAGAGATAAGACTTTAACTTCTTTTTCTGTTTATTTCGTATCCTATGTAAATTTACATCCAATTAACTACCAATGTATAATATGTGGCTTCGCTGTAATGTTTTTTCTTACTTTCTCTTCCAATCTTTAATATATCTTTCATTACATAGGGATATGTAAACCCACGTATGCAACAACCATCCTAGCTATAATAGTCCCTATTAGTTTATCACACTCCCATCAGATGCGCCTTAGTTGGCAGTCCACCAACATGTCAGATGACTTGTGAGTGATATTAGTAACATGTAATCCCGTATAATATGTTACACGGTCCACCGAACCGGTGCACTCACCAGACTCGCCTATTGAGGACGGTTGCTAGAAGGCAAACCGAAGATTTGTCAAAAGAAGGGATGAAGCCAACAGGATAAAAAGATATCTAGCTTTACTGCGCATGGATATAGCGATACTTAAGCTAGAAACCAAGTGTTCAATAATATCACTTGATATGCGGGACCTCTTGCTCTAGTCCAAACATCCAACTAGGAGATGGAAAACTTGTCTTGGTTGACTAAGATTAATTTATAACTTCCGTCCGTTTAAATACTTTGCACCTAATATTATCTTTGTATTGAAACATGTATTATCAAATATATGCAATTGTATCACCCATCTTGATCATTTCAGGGCCCAGAGGTGATCTCCTTGCCAGAATTTGCGGTTGTACTACGCATTCAAAAGCCGGTCATATCACCCGTACGTGATCACGAGAGGAGATCAACACAATATATTTTTTTGGATGTGCACTGCATGCCACACCTTTCATAAAACATATATATATATATATATATATATATATATATATATATATATATATATATATATATATATATATATATATATATATATATATATATATAAGCAGAACAAGTAAAATTCAACCAATTTTTCAAAATAAATCAAAATTAATATACAATTATAATTAATCAAAATTAAAAAATATAATATAAATATTTACCTATTCAAGTGGCCCTAACTGTACAGTTTCACGGTGCAAAACATTAAATATCACGAGGATATTAATGGAAAAGCAACGATCATCAGAGAAGCATTTTCCTGTCCTAGGGTTAAAAACCCCAGGAACGACAAAATATATGACCTCACTCCAACTAATACAGGTCTAAAAGGTCGTAAAGTGACCCGTAAATACATTGGTGTATAGTGAAGGCGGGAAATCGTAGACTAGCCGTCTATAATCGCCACTAAAAAAAAGATTTTTAGTAACTAGATAGAACAACAAAGATTTATCTCTACATACTGGAGATTATTGAATAAGGTTAATATATATCTGAGGGTACAATGTACCCCCGGAAATATATAGTGTGTCTATGATTTAAGGTGGTTCTATGGTAATAATTTGATATACCAGAACTTAATAACAAGATAAGCAGAACAAGTAAAATTCAACCAATTTTTCAAAATAAATCAAAATTAATATATATATATATATATATATATTGGTAAAAGGAAAAGAAAATGCTGACAAATTGTTCCCAGTGAAAAATAGTTTAATTAGGAATAAGTAAAAATTAGTAATGAGTATTGGTTAGTATTCAGTTTTAGTTTTAAGTTTTTACCGGTTGCGCATTTCTAATGCTTTTCAAAAATAATTTTGAGATAGAGCGCCCGTGATGTTTGCTCTAATCCGATTAGAGCAAACATCACGGGCGCTCTATCTCAAAATTATTTTTGAAAAGCATTAGAAATGCGCAACCGGTAAAAACTTAAAACTAAAACTGAAACCAATACTTATTACTAATTTTTACTTATTCCTAATTAAACTATTTTTCACTGGGAATAATTTGTCAGCATTTTCTTTTCCTTTTACCAATATATCACAATTCGTGTTTTACACCTCTATTTTTTTAAATATATATATATATATATATATATATATATATATATATATATATATATATATATAGTGGTTGCTAGACACTGCGGCTTTATACGGGATGTTTGTTTACAAACACACCGAGCATTATAATAAATGTTTGGTGAATCCATACGTACATGTATATATATGTGTGCTTGTATGTATGTATATACATACTACTGTACGTCTGTATACATATATGTCTGTACGTATACATACTTATATTTAAGTAACAGTAAGAGTGGGAAATGAAATTTCGTTTCATTTTTTCCGTTTATCGTTTTCGGTGCACCCGGCCGATTAACCCACTCGATATGCAAATTGGGCTACTCAGCCGTTAATATGCATAAGGAAAGTATATACTTTCGGACGTTCAACATTCTGGCAGGAAGGTATACGTTGCTGACGATAGCTAACAAGCTTGAAACTAGTACAGCGTTCCTTTGTCAGTGTTGAACAAACGAGCAACGGTGGTTGCTAGACACTGCGACTTTATACGGGATGTTTGTTTACAAACACACCGAGCATTATAATAAATGTTTGGTGAATCCATACGTACATATATATATGTGCATGCATGTATATATACATACTACTGTACGTCTGTATACATATATGTATGTACGTATACATACTTATATATATATATATTTATATATATTAGTAAAAGGAAAAGAAAATGGTGACAAATTTTTCCCAGTGAAAAATAGTTTAATTAGGAATAAGTATAAATTAGTAATACGTATTTGTTAGTATTCAGTTTTAGTTTTAAGTTTTTACCGGTTGCGCATTTCTAATGCTTTTCAAAACTAATTTTGAGATAGAGCGGCCGTGATGTTTGCTCTAATCTGATCAGTTTTGGAAATTCTTCCTGTTTTATGTGAAAAAAGTGGCTCCAGAGGTATTAAGATTTGGTTGGTTGTTGAATGTCACGTGAATGAGTACTATAAATTGCGCGCCAATTCGTGTTGCAGAAATTCTTGTAGTCAAAACAATTTTGATTGGTCGGTAGAGGTCGTGAATGTTAAAAATTGATTTTGCGCCAAATGTAGGTTTGTCGAAGAGTGTCCTTTTTCGACTGATTGAGAAGTCACTGAAAAATAAGACTTTTAAGACAAATATGTGTGTGTGTGTGTAGTAAAGAGGTTCATTGTTGTGATAATGGTCAGTAGGGATGTGTGTGTGAATTGCAGTCATGTTGAAAGGTCAACAGTTCAGGTGTCTATTAAGACAAATATGTGTGTGTGTGTAGTAGAGTGGTTCGTGGTAGAGGGAATAAATTCGGTCAGTAGGAATGTGTGTGTACGTGTGTGGGGGATATTTTATAACATGTTGAAAGATACTTTTCAGCTCTTGTCTTATACGCAGAAGTGTGTGTGTGTATGTCAGTTTGTATGTTAGTGTACGCGTGTGTATGTGTGTGTGTGGGTATATGTGTGTATGTGTGTGTGTGTATGGATGGACCAGTATTTTTGTGATACTGGTAAAAATGGTGTACATTATTCGATATTTTCATTAATTTGCAAAAACGATTCTCTCAAAAGAACATCAAAAACATTAATGATAAAAGGGGTAAAATGATGTATAGTGTTGTCATAACACCAAGGTGTGTGTGAGTGTCCAGATTGTACGTACTGCAAGGAGAATCCATTAGGCTGCCGTATGGGAATACTTGTGTACAAATATGTATGTGCCCATCAGTGTGCAATGCATGTGTGCGTATATGTATGTGTGCGTGTCGGCACGTTTATATCTATAGACATCAAAAGGTATGCAAATATTTGTATATTTGTGTTGCACCATAGAACATGTGTGTTTACGTATGTCATTGTGTTTATATGTGGATAGAAATGTATGTAGGATGTATGCTTATGTAGGTATGTATGTTGACGTGTGCAACATACATCGGACGCCATGCTTTAACCATCCTTGGAAACTCTTTGAGATAGTACCTAGTGCGCCTATGACTTTGACTTCATGGCAGTTCCAAATCCTTCTTACCTCCCCCTTTAAGTCCTGGTATCGGTTAATTTTCTCCCTCTCCTTCTCTTGCACTCTCGTGTCGAATGGGTAGGCCACATCCACAATCAGGCACGATCTTTTTTCCTTGTCCAAAACCACCTGGTCAGGTCTATTGTGTTCCAGTTTCTTGTCCGTCTGTATCCTAAAATCCCACAGCACCTTCACCTGATCATTTTCTATCACCGACTCTAGCTTATGCTCATACCACTTCTCAGAATGTGGTAAAATGTTTACTTTGCATAGGTGCCAGTGGGTCACCCTGCCCATCACATCATGTCTCCAGCCTTTATAGTGAGTCTGGGCTAGGTGTTTACACTCGGATACAATGTGAGCCACAGTCTCCTCTCTCTCTCCACAGATCCTACACAGTGGGCTAGCCTCCTCCTTGTAAATATGGTTTTTCAGCCACTTCGTTTTGAGGGCCTGCTCTTTCGCAGCCATTAGCATTCCTTCTGTATCCTTTTTAAGGTCTCCTCTTTTCAACCAGTTCCATATCTGTGGATCTCTAAATTCAGTTTTCTCAAAGAAGGTACTATGAAGGGATTTTTCATGAAGGTTGCTCTTTTTCCTTGTTGTTATTTCCTCCTTGGCCATCCCCTGGTCTATTGTCCTCTCCTTCAGTACAATTCTGAGCATTGGCTCCCTACTATCAGTCACGTATTTGTGTAGGTTGTTTTTCTCCATCTGAACACAGTCCTCTATGCTGATAAGACCTCTTCCACCTTCAGATCTCCTTAAGTAGAGTGTATCGACATCACTCCTCTTGTGGAACATGTTGTAGATAGTCAATAGCTTCCTAGTGTTCCTATCCATTTCTTTTTGTTCAGCAACATTTCATATCAGAATTCCCGCACAGTACCTAATAATAGACACAGCTCGGGAATTTACTGCCCTTATGGCATTCCTACTGTTCACATGTGACTTTAATACGCTCCTTACTCTCCGAAGGTATTCAGATCTTATCAATTCCTTCATTTTTTTGTTCTTGATGTCATCAGCCTCCAGAACACCTAAATATTTGTATCCTTCTTCAGTATCAATTTCCTTTATCATCTCACCTGTTGATACCTGGATTCCGTTGCTTCTGCTCAATTTACCCCACTTCATCACACGGACTCCACACTTACTAATACCAAATTGCATACACATATCATTGCTGAAAATGAGGACAGTGTCAACAAGCACATTCAACTCCTTCTCACTCTTCCCGAAGAGCTTAAGATCGTCCATGAAATGGAGGTGATTGATGGTAAGCTCTCCCTTTCCCAACTTGTATCCTGCTCTCACTTTTCTCAGTATAATGATCAGGGGCATCAGAGCAAGGACAAACAACAGAGGGGACAGACTATCTCCCTGGAAGATACCTCTCTTGATCTTCACGCCTCCCAAGGATACTCCAGCTGATGTTAACTCTGTTTTCCAGGATTTCATACTTTTGCTCAACAACTGTCTGATGTTATCTGCCACCTTGAAGATTTCTAGGCTTTTGGTGATCCAGGAATGAGGCACCATATCAAATGCCTTTTTGTAGTCTATCCATCCCATGGCAAGACCAGTGTGTCTCCTCTTGCAATTTCTCATTACCATCTCATCAATAAGTAACTGGTCCTTTGTACCACGGGTCTTCTTTCGACATCCTTTCTGTTCGTCCGGTAATAAGTTGTTTATGTGGAGGTGATGGTAGATTTCCTCAGACACTATGCTTGTTAACAGTTTCCATATTACGGACAGACATGTGATAGGTCTATAGTTGGTAACATCATTACCCTTGGTTCGGTCTTTCATTACCAGAACTGTGCTACCTTTTGTCAACCACTCTGGTACCTCACCTGACATCAAGCAGTCATTGAACATGGTTGTCAGTTTCGAGTGGAGGGATGTTATATTTTTAATCCAATACCCCTGCACACCATCTGGGCCTGGTGATTTCCAGTTGGTTAGTTTTCTGGCCTGCCCCTTAAGAGTTTCAACTGTGATACTCAAATCAGTTTGTTGGTGTGCCTGTTCACTAATCTCCTTTTGTACTGTCTCAATCCACACTGCCTAATCATTATGTTTAACATCTTGCTCCCATATTCCTCTCCAGAATGTCTTAGTTTGTTCCCATCAGGGATCAAGTCGTTGCCTCTTTCTTTCGCTTCATTCTTCCACCAAGGTTCTGATCTTTCTTGTTTGTTGTTTCCTCTCGCTTTTATGCCAAGTAATTTCCTCACCGCATTTGCTGTTGCTTTGAGGATATTGTTGCACTGGTGAAGGTTCCTCGCCTCAAGGTATGGGATGACTTTGTTTACCTTAGCTTTTGTTTCTTTTAACTTTTTCCTGTCTACAAATCTTAGGTTCATAGGTTTCCAACTCTCATTATTCATTTCATCTACCACTAAGTTTTCAATATCAACCCAATCTTGTCCTAGCCCGTGAGCATTCATTTCCTCATAGGCCGTATCTTTGTTCCAGGTATTATTTATTTCAGCATTCAGATCATTGTCTGCTTCGGATGCTTCTTCCGTTCTCTCAACGTCTTCACCTACATTTCCCACTGGCTCGTTTGCCTGGCATACTCCACTCTCCATTTCCAACCTAATCTCTCTGCTGAGTTCCTCCAGTTCCAGCTCGCTTATCCACCCATTAGTTCTTATTACCTGAGCCTGCCCAGCCAATTTTTGTTCATCTAATTTAAATAGACCAATCTCGTTCCAGATGTTATGCATCCGTTTCCTATAGCCTTTTTCCTTGGGGTTATTCTTCAGGTAACATTCCATGACAGTTCTATTCAATTCTTTCGTCCAGTTGGTTCTGGTCCCTTTCCTTCTTCTTCCTCCAACACCAGCAGTATTTGGATGACAGCCAAGTCCCTGCTGCTGGGCCAGGGAGCACCTGCTGGGTGAGAGTCTGTCACATGACATTCCAGTCTCCACTTCACCGTTATTCGAACTGTTTAGGTTCGACATTTAAACATTCATATCGAGGATTGTTGAATGTATGGTTACATAACCACCGGTGATTTCATCACCCCCAGTGATTTGATCACCCCCGGTAATTTTAGCGTGGCACTATCACGCTGTAGACGAACATAAATAAATAAACAAATAAATAGGTAAAAACTTTAAAAAATAAACATAACTTTCATTGTAATGTAATGTTTGAATGTCTGACTTAGTGTTTTTGTGTGTTTGTTTGTTCGTTTGTTTTTCTTTTCTTTACGTTTTTCGTTGTGGCTGTGCTGTTTTGGTTTTTGATTTTTTGATTTTAGCTTCATGAGAAATAGGGCTGTTGCGTTCAAAACTTTTGAAGTTTGTTTTGACTTGTTGCTTATCATTATTATTATTATCAGCTGGCAGTATCGGTAGAGAGTCGGACACCATGCTTTGAAGCATATAGTTACGTCCCTTTATGATCTGAGTTCAAATCCCGCCGAGGTTAACTTTGCCTTTCATCTTTACGGGGTCGATAAAATAAAGTACCAGTAATATACTGATATTGCTGGCCTTGCGCCTAAAATAAAAACAATTATTATCAGCCGAGGTTAACTTTGCCCTTCATCCCCACGGAGTTGACAAGAGAAAGCACCAGCAATGCACTGTAATGTTTGAATATGTGACTTAGTTTTTTTGTTTGTTGGTTTGTTTTTCTTTTCGTTGCTGTGGTGCTGTTTTGGTTTTTGATTTTTTGATTTTAGCTTCATGAGATGTAGGGCTGTTGCGTTCAAAACCTTTGAAATTTGTTTCGACTTGTTGCTTATCATTATTATTGATCCCGCCGAGGTTGACTTTGCCTTTCATCCTTACGGGGTCGATAAAATAAAGTACCAGTAATGCACTGGTAATTGCTGGCCTTGTGCCTAAAGTAGAAACAATTATTATTGTGAGGGCGGTGGATTGGCAGTATCGGTAGAGGGTCGGACGCCATGCTTTCCAGCATAGTTACGTCCCTTTACGATCTGAGTTCAAATCCCGCCGAGCTTGAGTTTGCCTTTCATCCTTACGGGGTCGATAAAATAAAGTACCAGTAATGCACTGGGTATTTTGCTGGCCTTGTACCTAAAGTAGAAACAATTATTATTGTGAGTTCAAATCCCGCCGAAGTTAACGTTGCCTTTCATCCTTACGGGGTTGATAAAATAGAGTACCAGTAATACACTGGGTAATTGCTGGCCTTGTGCCGAAAGTAGAAACAATTATTATTATTATCAGCCGAGGTTAACGTTGTCCTCCATCCCCACCGAGTCGATAAAACAAAACACCAACAATGCACTGGGCAATTGCCGGCCCTGCGCCAAAGAAAGAAAAACAATAGAAACAATTATTATTATTATATTATAGTTTAGATTTGACATCGTTTAAACTAAACACTTTGAGGGAGTTTTAGAGGTACAGCAGCAATAACGTTTTTTTTGTTGTTGTTGTTGCCTCTGACCGGGTCATCAAATTTATATCTTTTGATACCTTCCTCACTTAGTGGGAATACTTCTATATCTCTGTCTTAACAGGAGTTAGTGGGAGAGAATAGCGGCGGTAGCAATAATGATGCAGTACTGGTGGTGGTGATGTGATAGTAGTACTGTAGTGATGGTGTTGAAGTAACAGTTGGTTTGGCTAGATTTTTTTGTGCGGTAGTGGTTATGGTGGCAGTGGTGGTGTTGGTGGTGAAATTATTTGCCTGTTGTCCACGTAGCCATTTTCCTTTTTTTGACTATAACATTTCTGATCCAAAATTAAATATTAAATATTGGGGCCCTATGCAATAATGTGATGCGTTGTCACTTGTTGAGAGTAAAAAAAATGTAATCTTATGTTCCATTTGTAATAAGAATTATTCTATCACAGTTGTTTTAAATAAGTAAAAATCCAAAACTTACGGGGGCGATTCCATAACACTATATCCACCATGTGCGTCTCTTCCCTATTATTATTATTATTATTATTATTATTATTATTATTATTATTATTATTATTATTATTGAATGCTATGGTTGACGGAGGCTCGGCTCTGTAAGGTATTGTAAATTTTGAACACTATATCAATTGTAAATTGTTTAAAACTTTAACGAGCTTGTAGACAAAAACACCCTCCTCCTCGTGAGAGGGGTCTTTCTGCCCGTTATTTGGCCCTTCGGGGTTAAATAACTGCTTATTGGGGTTTTGTACACAATATTTATTTTAAACATAAAAAAAACAACAGGGCTACGAAAAAGAAATTTCATAGGTCACTCCCACGCATTCCGTCTTCTTCTTCCTCAATCATCACTACAGCAGAGAGAAGATTGTCTCTCTCCCTCCCTTCTCTTTCGCAAGCGACGAAAGAAAAGAAAAGTCTCGTGCAAAGCGTGCAAGGTTTCTCCACGACGACGACGACAGCGACGAAACAGGTGTGCGGGATATACGAAAAAGCAGTTCATTCGTCTGACGTCAGGAATAATAGCAGTAGCAGCCGTAATAACAACAGCAACAGTGACAATGAAAACAACAGTAGCAGCCGCAACAGCATCACCAGCAGCATAAACAACAACAGCATTAGCAGCAGCAACACCAACAACAACCACAGCAACAGCGGCGGCGGCAGTAGTCGTAGTACCTGCAGCAACAACAAAAGTAACAGCAGCTCTGACGACAACAACAACAACAGCAGCAAAGAAAATCCAATCTCATTTGCAGGTATTGCGAAAAACTTGGAAACAATCCTCATAACAAATGAGGAATTAGAGGAAGCGAAGAAGATGGTGACAAAGAATGGACACCGAGCAATCTGCAAGGCAGCGGAAAATTTTTCTAAACCCAACAGCACTGTACGGTCATGTACCGTACAGTAAGAACAAAATCCCGTAGGGTGGAAAGAGCCACAGAGGCCCAAATACAAAAAGCCTTGGGGTCTGTGTGGCAGCGGAAAACGCACATCACCCGAGGCAAAAAATATGCCACCGTAGACGTACTTTTTGCCACACCCCAGGAGGCAAAGGCCCAATCCGTAGTGACCCTAAGGAGCGAGGAAATGGTGTTGGTGCCTGCGGGCAAAAGATTGTGAGGGTCAAACTGACCCACGCCCCCCCCCCCCCCGGAATGGCCCCTTCTTGGCTGGCCGCGTCTGTCCTCGTCGGAATCGAGGACAAAACAACTGTACTGCAAGTACAGAAAAAAATAATAGAAGATTGGGTCGGCACCTCCATTGAGATGCTAATCCAAACCAACCAGGAGTGCATCGAAGCTATCCCGGATGTGATAGACTTCGATAACGGCACTCAACTTCCCATAAGTGTTGAGGGCAAACGCCCGAAATGCTTTCGCTGTGGATCGAAGACTCACCTCAGGGCCTTCTGCAACGAGAAGACCCTGAGAAAGGAGAAAACCCCCCTCCTTCCAAAACCGGCTCCACGGCTACCAGCAACAGGACAAGCGGCAACCAGGAACGATAGGTCCGTGGCACCCATACCCACGCCACGGAAATCAAAAACAACAGCAGCAGTGGAAATATTAACAACAACAACAGCAATACCAAATGCAGCTGCAACAGAGACTCCAGTGCAAACATCGCCAACAACAACAATTGAAAGAGTGGAGCTGGTACCCCTCCCCGACCTCACAGTATCAGACATGGAGTGTGAGGTGGGAGAGGGATGGCAAAAGGTCGTAAGAAGGCACAAACGCAGAAGCAGCGCATCGTCGCCTTTGAAAAGGGAGGAAAGAAATGAGAAAAGGGTAAAGTCTACTGCAAAGAGACCCACAGCAGCAACACCACCAACACCATCACCACCCACACTAGCACCACCATCACCACCGGTGACAACCCCACCGCCAACAACACCTTCAACACCACCACCACAAGCACCAACATCGCAAACACAACAACAAAACAGACACACCCAGCAACAACGACAAGAAAATAGAAGAACCACACCCCACCCCCAGAAAAACAAATGCACGGCAATAAATACACACAACAAGAAACTAATGACTTACATAATTGAACACACAGACATTTCACAACAGGACTACATAATACCAGCACCAATCAAAACGCCAACTAACATAAGACTGCTAAAAATAGCACAGAAACAATACACAAACATTAAAACGAAATTCCCCAACGCAGTTGGTGATTTCAGGGACCTAGGAGGATCTATCAACCGAAGAGTATATTCAGAAATTCTCTTAGAAGAGCCGACGACCAGCCGAAGGGACGATTCAACGGTCCCTTCACCAGACGATCAAGTGAAAAGGGATGTAAAAACCATCCCTCCTCTACGAAAAGTACGGTAAGTGGTCTTTCCCATCTTTTCCACTCTATTTTAAACATGACCTCACTCAGAATAGGCAGCATAAATGCGCGTGGCTTGGGGTCGTCATGGAAGCAGGGTCACCTGCTCAACGACCTCAGGTCACTAAACATAGATGTAGTGGCCATCAGCGAGACCAGAATCTCCGAAGCACGGGCCTTCGCACCGATCTTTGGCGGCTACGATGTGTACGCATCTCCCAGCCGTCCTGGATCGGGGGGAGGAGTTGCTGTGCTTTTTCGGAGAGGTTTGGATCTCGCCATACGGGCCATCTTCCTGGACCCAGAGGGTAAGCTGGTGGTGCTGGACGTGACCAGCGGAGACGGGCAAGCTTTCAGGCTAGTGGCCGTCTATGCCCCGACAGGAGCAGGGCGGCCTGATTTCTTCCGGCGTCTGGAGACCTTTCTTGGAACGTCCCGCTATTTAGTGTTAGTGGGCGACTGGAACGGGATCTTAGATGCACGCTGGGACTGTGTGGGATTAGCGGATAGGGGTGGAGGGTGCAAGAGCCTCACGAACCTGCTCAGGCGTTTTGAACTGTCTGACAGGTACCGATTGGATTTCCAGAATGTGCCAATGTGGACTTGGACAAATCGCATAGGGTCATCCAGATCATATCTAGATAGAGTATTTTGTAGGGAAATAGATAGGTCTAGCATAGGCTGTCCACAATTCAAGATGGTCAGCTACACGGACCACAAATTCGTGATCTGTGTGCTTGACTTAGATAGGCTTCATAGACGAGGACCCGGCTACTGGAAGCTAAACGCGTCCTTACCAGCGCGCAAGGCCTACAGAGACCGGATTAGCGAACTAGTTAAGCGGGCGTTGACGGGGGCCACCGTCAACAACAAGTGGTGGTTTGCTCTGAAAAGAGCGATTAGAATAGAATCCATTAGGTTTAGTAAGGCTTTAGCAATAGAGAAAAATAGAGCAGAGGGAGAACTAGTTAGAAAATTAGACGAGGCGCTTAGCAAAGGCATTGCGACCGACGTGCTTGCGGCGAAATTGGCCCTTGACCAATTCTTCACTAAGTACGAAGGCTGCGTTGTCAGAGCAAGGGTGCGTGCTCTCAGACACGAGGGGACGAAAGCCGTTCAATGGGCCCGAGTGGCGGAGGCACGTCGTGGCAACAAAGCCACGATCCGGTCTTTGGTGAACCACGACGGGCGCATGCTACTCGATCCCGGGCAAATGTGTGAAGCTTTTCAGCGACACTTCGCTCAGCTGTTCGGGGGCAGCGGTGGGCCGGGTCTAGGGATGGACTTTAGTGTCTACCTCGACGGACTGCCGCGGCTCTCGGCCACTGAGGCGAAGTGTTGCGAAAAGCCGATAACAGCCGCTGAAGTAAGGGAGGCAATGACTGGCTGCACAAGGGGTAAATCGCCTGGTTTGGATGGTCTGCCCTATGAACTTTACGTACAGATGCCAGACTTGTTCGGAGGCCTCTTGGCGGACGTCTACTGCAACTGGCAACAGAACGGGAGAATTCCCAGTTCTGTGAGCCGAGGAGCGGTGGCACTGCTGAGAAAGGATCCGAACAAGGGGGATAACATAGATAATTTCCGGCCTATAACTCTGCTAAACACAGAGTTCAAGATTTTGGCCAAGGTGCTAGCAAAGAGGTTGGCGCTTGTCGTTGGTGGTCTGGTGGGAGCGGCGCAGACATGCGCCATTTCCGACAGATCCATTCACGACAACCTCCACCTCATGCGATACATCGTAGAGAGGGTAGCTAGGGAACCTGGCACGGGTGGGTCCTTGATCAATTTAGATCAGTCGAAAGCTTTCGATAGGGTCGACCATCGTTACCTAGCGGCAGTCCTGAGGGCGGCTGGCTTTGGGCCCGTCTTCAGAGGCTGGATCGCTGCCATGCACAGCGACATCTGCTCTGTGGTGAGAGTGAACGTTCACCTGTCGGAACCGTTCAACATCATGCGCTCGGTCCGCCAAGGATGTCCCCTCTCGTCCCTCTTGTACGTATTGACTCTCGAGCCATTACTGCACAAACTGGAGACGTTGAGGGGCATCCCGCGCGAACTAGGATGCGGAAGATCCGTGTCAGCATATGCCGACGATGTCACCGTAGTGGTGTCGAACGCCAAACACATCGAGGCGATCGGCACTACACTAAGAGAATACGAAGCGGTGACAGGAGCAATGATCAACCAGGAAAAGTCAGTGGGCCTGCAGCTCGGCACCTGGAGAGGCAGGTCCATGCCGTCCAACAGCGTCGTCGGACGCTGGACGGACGGACCGGTTAAATTGCTAGGGGTCTGGTTCGGTCCGGACCTCCAGACGGACAAAAACTGGGACGAGGTGACGAGCAGGGTGGCTTCTCTCACCCAGAAATGGGCCGAGAGGAAGCTATCCCTGAAAGGTCGAGCGGAGGTGGCTAACGCGTACATCGCGTCCGTCATCTGCTACCGCCTGACCGTCGTACCTTGTCCTATGCCTCGCCTGACTGCGCTGGAGCGTTTGCTCTTTCGCTTTTTGTGGAAGGGACGCGCTCCGATGGTCAGGCGGTCCATCTGTTATCAACACCCGCTACGTAGAGGGCTGGGCATGCCGTGGCTGATGATGCGCAGGCACGCGCTCAGGCTACGACAACTCCCCCTCTTCCTCGACGGTTATCAGGTGTGGTCGCCGTTTGCTAGACGCGTATTTCCCCAGCTCGTTTCCTTGACGGAGCTGCAGTCCTGGGTCTAGCGAAGACCGAGAGGGAGCGCCTGGAGACTGGAATGTCTTCAGGCGCTCACACCCCTCGACCAATCGGGCAATGTGATCGGTGGAAACTCCACCTCGGCGTTCTATAGAGGATTAGTGGAGGGGAAGAGCGACGACGTACTTGGGGAAACTCTAGGCGTCGACGAAAATCAACTAGCCAATCTCTTCGGAAGAACTTTCGGGCCAGGGCCTATGGACAACTTCCAGATATCTCTGGCCTGGCAGTGCTACCGAGGAGCCTTGCCAGTTCGGGATAAACTCTACAGGCATGGAGGTGCCGTCAGCCGGGCATGTCCGAGATGCGCGCAGGGCGACGAAACCGTCCTGCACGCACTCGTCCAGTGTCCGAAAATTGCTGACTTGTGGGTTCATGTCGAACACCTGCTGTCGCGTTTAGGACGGATCCGGCTATCATCTGAGTCCATCGTGCGGATTACCCCGCCCTCCTCCTTTAGCCGGGAAGGGCAGGCAGTTTTTATCTGTCTGGTGGCCATGGCGAAAGAGATAGTATGGTGGACACGTTTGAAAGGGCTGAAGACGAGCACTTACCTCTTCGGTGATGCTCTGATTGACTTTTTCAAATTTCATTTGAAAAGGAAAATCAGAGTAGAGAGGGAAGTGCTCTCTTCCCAGCATTTTGTTGAAAGATGGGTGAGAGAAGCAAGAATGGCCCGAGTGAATGGGCCTACTCTGAGTATATATCTGTAAATTAAAGGTGGAAAACTGGGAGAGGGCACTTGCCTTGGTGGTCAGGGTCATTGTGGCTTTTTACTGGGCTTTCTCCACAAATGTCCCTCCGAAGTCTCCCCCCTATTGGGGAATTTTTCATTGTTATTTTCATTGTTATTTTTGTTACATCCTCTGTTTTTGTTTTTTACACGCAGAAATGCCCATTTGTACCGTCCTGCATTGTCCTGCACTGTCCTTAATGTCTACTTTATGTAAACCCTTGTGGTTAATAAAGAAATCATTATTATTATTATTATTATTATTATTATTATTATTATTATTGAATGCTATGGTTGACGGAGGCTCGGCTCTGTAAGGTATTGTAAATTTTGACCGCTATAACAATTGTAAATTGTTTAAAACTTTAACCAACTTGTAGACAAAAACACCCTCCTCCTCGTGAGAGGGGTCTTTCTGCCCGTTATTTGGCCCTTCGTGGTTAAATAACCGCCTATTGGGGTTTTGTGCCCAATATTTATTTTAAACAAAAAAACAACATGGCTACGAAAAAGAATTTTCATAGGTCACTGCCACTCATTCCGTCTTCTTCTTCCTCAATCGTCACTACAGCAGAGAGAAGATTGTCTCTCTCCCTCCCTTCTCTAAATGTGTCTTTCCCCCTCCCTTCTCTTTCGCAAGCGACGCCAGAAAAGAAAAATCACGTGCAAAGCGAGCAAGATTTCTCCACGACGACGACGACAACGACGAAAAAGGTGTGTGGGAAATACGAAAACCCATTTCATTCGTCTGACGTCAGGAATAATAGCAGTAGCAGCTGTAATAACAGCAGCAACAGTGACGAGGAAAACAACAGTAGCAGCCGCAACAGCATCACCAGCAGCATAAACAACAACAGCATTAGCAGCAACAACAACAGCAGCAGCAGCAACAACAACAACAACCACAGCAACAGCGGCGGCGGCAGTAGTCGTAGTACCTGCAGCAACAACAAAAGTAACAGCAGTTCTGACGACAACAACAACAACAACAGCAACAAAGAAAAACCAATCTCGTTTGCAGGTATCGCAAAGAACCTGGAAACCATCCTCATAACAAATGAGGAATTAGAGGAAGCGAAGAAGATGGTGACAAAAACCGGACACCGAGCAATCTGCAAGGCAGCGGAAACATTTTTCGAAACCCAACAGCACTGTACGGTCACGTACCGTACAGTAAGTACAAAATCCCGTAGGATTGAAAGAGCCACAGAGGCTCAAATACAAAAAAGCCTTGGGGTCTGTGTGGCAGCGGAAAACGCACATCACCCGAGGCAAGAAATATGCCACCGTAGACGTACTTTTTGCCACACCCCAGGAGGCAAAGGCTCAATCCTTAATGACCCTAAGGAGCGAGGAAATGGTGTTGGTGCCCTCCTACTGCGGGCAAAAGATTGTGAGGGTCAAACTGACCCACGTTATCCTCGGGATGGCCCCTTCTTGGCTGGCCGCGTCTGTCCTCGTCGGAAGCGAGGACAAAACAACTGTACTGCAAGTACAGAAAAAAGTAAGAGAATGTTGGGTCGGCACCTCCATTGAGATGTTAATCCAAACCAACCAGGAGTGCATCGAAGCTATCCCGCATGTGATAGACTTCGATAACGGCACTCAACTGCCCATAAGTGTTGAGGGAAAACGCCCAAAATGCTTCCGCTGTGGATCGAAAACTCACCTCAGGGCCTTCTGCAACGAGAAGACCCTGAGAAAAGAGAACCCCCCCCCCTCCTTCCGAAACCGGCTCCACGGCTACCAGCAACAGGACAAGCGGCAACCAGGAACGATAGGTCCGTGGCACCCATACCCACGCCACGGAAATCAAAAACAGCAGCAGCAGTGGAAGTATTAACAACAACAACAGCAATACCAAATGCAGCTGCAACAGAGGCTCCAGTGCAAACATCACCAACAACAACAAGTGAAAGAGTGGAGCTGGTACCCCTCCCCGACCTCACAGAATCAGACATGGAGTGTGAGGTTAGAGGGATGGCAAAAGGTCGTAAGAAGGCACAAACGCAGAAGCAGCGCATCGTCGCCTTTGAAAAGGGAGGAAAGAAATGAAAAAAGGGTAAAGGCTACTGCAAAGAGACTCACAGCAGCAACACCACCAACACCATCACCACCCACACTAGCACCACCATCACCACCGGCGACAACCCCACCGCCAACAACACCTTCAACACCACCACCACAAGCACCAACATCGCAAACACAACAACAAAACACACACACCCAGCAACAACGACAAGAAAATAGAAGAACCACACCCCACCCCCAGAAAAACAAATGCACGGCAATAAATACACACAACAAGAAACTAATGACTTTCATAATTGAACACACAGACATTTCACAACACGACTACATAATACCAGCACCAATCAATACGCCAACTAACATAAGACTGCTAAAAATAGCACAGAAACAATACACAAATATTAAAACGAAATTCCCCAACGCAGTTGGTGATTTCAGAGACCTAGGAGGGACACTCAACCGAAGAGTATATTCGGACATACTCATAGAAGAGCCGACGACCAGCCGAAGGGACGATTCAACGGTCCCTTCACCAGACGATCAAGTGAAAAAGGATGGAAAAAACATCCCTCCTATACGAAAAGTACGGTAAGTGGTCTTCCCACTCTATTTTAAACATGACCCCACTCAGAATAGGCAGCATAAATGCGCGTGGCTTGGGGTCGTCATGGAAGCAGGGTCACCTGCTCAACGACCTCAGGTCACTAAACATAGATGTAGTGGCCATCAGCGAGACCAGAATCTCCGAAGCACGGGCCTTCGCACCGATCTTTGGCGGCTACGATGTGTACTCATCTCCCAGCCGTCCTGGATCGGGGGGAGGAGTTGCTGTGCTTTTTCGGAGAGGTTTGGATCTCGCCATACGGGCCATCTTCCTGGACCCAGAGGGTAAGTTGGTGGTGCTGGACGTGACCAGCGGAGACGGGCAAGCTTTCAGGCTAGTGGCCGTCTATGCCCCGACAGGAGCAGGGCAGCCTGATTTCTTCCGGCGTCTGGAGACCTTTCTTGGAACGTCCCGCTCTTTAGTGTCAGTGGGCGATTGGAACGGGATCTTAGATGCACGCTGGGACTGTGTGGGATTAGCGGATAGGGGTGGAGGGTGCAAGAGTCTCACGAACCTGCTCAGGCGTTTTGAACTGTCTGACAGGTACCGATTGGATTTCCAGAATGTGCCAATGTGGACTTGGACAAATCGCATAGGGTCATCCAGATCATATCTAGATAGAGTATTTTGTAGGGAAATAGATAGGTCTAGCATAGGCTGTCCACAATTCAAGATAGTCAGCTACAAGGACCACAAATTCGTGATCTGTGTGCTTGACTTAGATAGGCTTCATAGACGAGGACCCGGCTACTGGAGGCTAAACGCGTCCTTACCAGCGCGCAAGGCCTACAAAGACCGGATTAGCGAACTAGTTAAGCGGGCGTTGACGGGAGCCATCGTAAACAACAAGTGGTGGTTTGCTATGAAAAGAGCGATTAGAATAGAATCGATTAGGTTTAGTAAGGCTTTAGCAATAGAGAAAAATAGAGCAGAGGGAGAACTAGTTAGAAAATTAGACGAGGCGCTTAGCAAAGGCATTGCGACCGACGTGCTTGCGGCGAAATTGGTCCTTGACCAATTCTTCAATGCAAAGCACGAAGGCTGCGTTGTCAGAGCAAGGGTGCGTGCTCTCAGACACGAGGGGACGAAAGCCGTTCAATGGGCCAGAGTGGCGGAGGCGCGTCGTGGCAACAAAGCCACGATCCGGTCTTTGGTGGACCACGACAGGCGCATGCTACTCGATCCTGCGCAAATATGTGAAGCTTTTCAGCGACACTTCGCTCAGCTGTTCGGGGGCAGCGGTGGGCCGGGTCAAAGTGTTGCGAAAAGCCGATAACAGCCGCTGAAGTAAGGGAGGCAATAATTGGCTGCACAAGGGGTAAATCGCCTGGTTTGGATGGTCTGCCCTATGAACTTTACATACAGATGCCAGACTTGTTCGGAGGCCTCTTGGCGGACGTCTACTGCAACTGGCAACAGAACAGGAGAATTCCCAGTTCTGTGAGCCGAGGAGCGGTGGCACTGCTGAGAAAGGATCCGAACAAGGGGGATAACATAGATAATTTCCGGCCCATAACTCTGCTAAACACAGAGTTCAAGATTTTGGCCAAGGTGCTAGCAAAGAGGTTGGCGCTTGTCGTTGGTGGTCTGGTGGGAGAGGCGCAGACATGCGCCATTCCCGACAGATCCATCCACGACAACCTCCACCACATGCGATACATCGTAGAGAGGGTAGCTAGGGAACCTGGCACGGGTGGGTCCTTGATCAATTTAGATCAGTCGAAAGCTTTCGATAGGGTCGACCATCGTTACCTAGCGGCAGTCCTGAGGGCGGCTGGCTTTGGGCCCGTCTTCAGAGGCTGGATCGCTGCCATGCACAGCGATATCTGCTCTGTGGTGAGAGTGAACGGTCACCTGTCGGAACCGTTCAACATCATGCGCTCGGTCCGCCAAGGATGTCCCCTCTCGTCCCTCTTGTACGTATTGACTCTCGAGCCATTACTGCACAAACTGGAGACGTTGAGGGGCGTCCCGCGCGAACTAGGATGCGGAAGATCCGTGTCAGCATATGCCGACGATGTCACCGTAGTGGTGTCGAACGCCAAACACATCGAGGTGATCGGCACTACACTAAGAGAATACGAAGCGGTGACAGGAGCAATGATCAACCAGGAAAAGTCAGTGGGCCTGCAGCTCGGCACCTGGAGAGGCAGGTCCATGCCGTCCAACAGCGTCGTCGGACGCTGGACGGACGGACCGGTTAAATTGCTAGGGGTCTGGTTCGGTCCGGACCTCCAGACGGACAAAAACTGGGACGAGGTGACGAGCAGGGTGGCTTCTCTCACCCAGAAATGGGCGGAGAGGAAGCTATCCCTGAACGATCGTGCGGAGGTGGCTAACGCGTACATCGCGTCTGTCATCTGCTACCGCCTGACCGTCGTACCTTGTCCTAAGCCTCGCCTGACTGCACTGGAGCGTTTGCTCTTTCGCTTTTTGTGGAAGGGACGCGCTCTGATGGTCAGGCGGTCTATCTGTTGTCAACACCCGCTACGTGGAGGGCTGGGCATGCCGTGGCTGATGATGTGCAGGCACGCGCTCAGGCTACGACATCGCCACCTCTTCCTCGACGGTGATCAGGTGTGGTCGCCGTTTGCTAGACACGTATTTCCCCAGCTCGTTTCCTTGACGGAGCTGCAGTCCTGGGTCAAGCGAAGACCGAGAGGGAGCGCCTGGAGACTGGAATGTCTTCAGGCGCTCACACCCCTCGACCAATCGGGCAATGTGATCGGTGGAAACTCCACCTCGGCGTTCTATAGAGGATTAGTGGAGGGGAAGAGCGACGACGTACTTGGGGAAACTCTAGGCGTCGACGAAAATCAACTAGCCAATCTCTTCGGAAGAACTTTCGAGCCAGGGCCTATGGACAACTTCCAGAAATCTCTGGCCTGGCAGTGCTACCGAGGAGCCTTGCCAGTTCGGGATAAACTCTACAGGCATGGAGGTGCCCTCAGCCGGGCATGTCCGAGATGCGCGCAGGGTGACGAAACCGTCCTGCATGCACTCATCCAGTGTCCGAAAATTGCTGACTTGTGGGTTTATGTCGAACACCTGCTGTCGCGTGTAGGACGGATCCGGCTATCATCTGAGTCCATCGTGAGGATTGCCCCGCCCTCCTCCTTTAGCCGGGAAGGGCAGGCAGTTTTTATCTGTCTGGTGGCCATGGCGAAAGAGATAGTATGGTGGACACGTTTGAAAGGGCTGAAGACGAGCACTTACCTCTTCGGTGATGCCCTGATTGATTTTTCAAATTTCATTTGAAAAGGAAAATCAGAGTATAGAGGGAAGTGCTCTCTTCCCAGCATTTTGTTGAAAGATGGGTGAGAGAAGCAAGAATGGCCCGAGTGAATGGGCCTACTCTGAATATATATCTGTAAATTAAAGGTGGAAAACTGGGAGAGGGCACTTGCCTTGGTGGTCAGGGTCACTGTGGCCTTTTAATGGGCTTTCTCCACAAATGTCCCTCCGAAGTCTCCCCCCTATTGGGGAATTTTTCATTGCTATTTTTGTTACATCCTCTGTTTTTGCTTTTTACACGCAGAAATGCCCATTTGTACCGTACTGTATTGTCCTGTACTGTCCTTAATGTCTACTTTATGTAAACCCTTGTGGTTAATAAAGAAAAAATTATTATTATTATTATTATTATTATTATTATTATTATTATTACTTTCAAAGTAAAGGGTGTCATGAATGATACAAAATCAAACATATGTCTTGTCTCTAAAAACATCACAAGATAGAATTCAGATAACAAAATCGAGCCTTAATCATTATAAGCAAGTGATTGAAATATATTCATACACAGATGTACAAGACATATCAATGTACTAAGACATATCAATACATAGAACTAGAGACAATCTACACTGAAAGTAAGACTACATAATTCGTTGAGGATCTTATTTAATAAAAGATTTAAAACAAAATACCTGATAACGATCAAATATATTTCCCTCATATGTATTCTTCACAAAACCAGAATACATTTCACCAAATAACGGTAAAATTAGATATTTTGAAAGATATATACATATGTATGTATGTATGTATGTATGTATGTATGTATGTATGTATGTATGTATGTATGTATGTATGTATGTATGTATGTATGTATGTAGTGTCAGGTCACCAGTTGGTGCTACTGGTAACATGTATCCCAGTACAACCTGTCTTATGGTCGGGTTGTTGGCGACTAAACTGGCAAACCCACCAAGGTTTCTTGGTGAGGTGGGTGGCTTTGGACATCCTGCAGGATTAAAAACAAAACCTGTCAAAAGGCAAAGGGGCTCTTAAGAGTCAATGGCCATCCAAAATCACCAGGAGAGATGACCCCTTAGCCTTTGTCAAGGCAGAATTCTAGGAGAAGGAAAATCCTGATAAAACACCTGCAACCCTGATGGTATCCAATGATGTTGACTTGTTCTTCTTTTTGGTAAATATCATCTTGGTTAAGAGAGTGGGACTGGCTTTGTGCAGTTCCTTTGCTCACTATAAAAGCTTCACGGCACAGGCATTGCTTTATATCTGGAGATCTCTCTGCACTTGTCGTCACATGGTACCATGGGCCCAGCACTATGTGTCAATAATTGTCACAAGTCTAATGTTTGAACCAGAGTTTTCAAGTCGCTGGCTGGACTAAAAAGTCACACTCGTTCAGTGCATCGGTAGGGGTTCTCCTACATGGATATAAAGTAGTGGCCGTACTCGAAAACGAGTTGGCAGCCACCATGTATGTATGTATGTATGTATGTATGTATGTATGTATGTATGTATGTATGTATGTATGTATGTATGTATGTATGTATATATGCCTTTGTCAAGGCAGAATTCTAGGAGAAGGAAAACTCTGATATAACACCTGCAACCCTGATGGTATCCAATGATGTTGACTTGTTCTTCTTTTTGGTAAATATCATCTTGGTTAAGATAGTGGGACTGGCTTTGTGCAGTGCCTTTGCTCACTATAAAAGCTTCACGGCACAGGCATTGCTTTGTATGTGGAGATCTCTCTGCACTTGTCGTCACATGGAACCATGGGCCCAGCACTATGTGTCAATAATTGTCACAAGTGTAGTGTTTGTCCCAGAGTTTTCAAGTCGCTGGCTGGACTAAAAAGCCACACTCGTTCAGCGCATCGGTAGGGGTTCTCCTACATGGATATAAAGTAGTGGCTGTATTCGAAAACGAGTTGGCAGCCACCATGTATGTATGTATATATATATATATGTATATATGTATATATATAAATCACCGGGAGAGATGACCCCTTAGCCTTTGTCAAGGCAGAATTCTAGGAGAAGGAAAACTCTGATATAACACCCCCAACCCTGATGGTATCCAATGATGTTGACTTGTTCTTCTTTTTGGTAAATATCATTTCAGTTAAGAGAGTGGGACTGGCTTTGTGCAGTGCCTTTGCTCACTATAAAAGCTTCACGGCACAGGCATTGCTTTATATCTGGAGATCCCTCTGCACTTGTCGTCACATGGTACCATGGGCCCAGCACTATGTGTCAATAATTGTCACAAGTGTAGTGTTTGTACCAGAGTTTTCAAGTCGCTGGCTGGACTAAAAAGTCACACTCGTTCAGCGCATCGGTAGGGTTCTCCTACATGGATAAAAAGTAGTGGCCGTACTCGAAAACGAGTTGGCAGCCACAATGTATGTATGTATGTATGTATATGTATGTGTGTGTGTGTCGGGGTGGGTGATGCCTATATATATGAGCTTAAAGTAGCAATATCTCTAACATACTGTAATTTATAATAGAGGCGTATATGATATGTTCATGTACAATAAGCATACAAGTGCATTGCTATGAAGATTGTAAGCCTGATGATGTCATAGCTATATCAGTGGTCATATAAGAATGCCAGACAAGTGTCTCTAGATCTTTATCCAGTGTGGGTGATATTTTTTAGTGAGACAACTTTAAGCTAAAATATGTTTTGCTTTTTTTTTCATATGAAATATCGGTTTCAGATGCTCGTTTGTATATTGAGCAAATTAAACATCACCTGGTGATGCCCATTTGCATATAGTGCAACGTTGACCTGCAAGGATTAATTAGCAGGAGAACTAACATGGCATTGTTCACAATAGAGGTGTATATGGAGGCATATAAAATATCTTTAAATATAATATACATTCAAGAGTCTCGCTATGAGTATTTTACGGTGTGATTTCGTCACAGCTGTCTCAGTAGCCGTTGAGAAAGTTGGACTGTTTTTCTGGATTTTTATGCTCCATGAACATATCCAGTCAATGTTTTATTTTGCTCTCTATGCAAATAAACTTCTTCACCTGATGTTTCATCCATATTTTGTCTCTGGTATGTATATGTTGTCTGTGTATATATTTTAACATTGTCATGTTTAATGAACAATTCCATAATTAATCATGTACTTTGAATGCAATTCGATATAGTGTAGATGTATTGAGGAATAGTATTTTCCTATTAAGCATGTATTCGTGTTCGCCTTCGTTGCTCACAGTTAACCCAAGATAGTATTTTGCACTTATGTCATGTAGTTTAAAGCTTATCTTTTTAAAATAACATTCATAAATCACTTCGTTCATCTGTAGATTGTCATCGGCTATGGCGTTTTTGTTGCCCTTCCGGCTGCTACATATTATTTATAACATACACTCACGCACACAAATACAGACACACACACACAAACAGCACACACACAAATACAGATACACACACAAACACCACACACACACATATACACAAACACATTATATACACTCGCTCTCAAACACTCCATCCTAAAGTAGTCTATCTTAACATCTCTACTCATGAAACATCTAAGCGCTAAAGACGTTGGATATTTCTCTCCCAACAAAGGAAAAAAATTTACGTGGTTATCTGATCCAATATATACAAGCGTCGACAACTTTCTAACAAATATAAAACCAATTTCCCTACTAGAAAAAGCGGGCTACCAAATTTCACAATTGGCGATTACACCTATTCGCAGTTTAGGAATATCAGCAAATGCTGTAGCCTCAGTGCATGGTTGCGTGGAGAAATCTGACCGTCTTGCCTCAGTCAAGGCATAGTCGACCACAAGTAGAGAGCATCGCCTTTGCTATTGCTCACAATCAGGACCACCAACTCACTGTCACGGTGCAGGAAAATCGTCCGTACCTCAATGCCAGGTGTTTTCTAAACAGCATTACCATCCCGCCGCCCATTCCAGGCCGACTAATCGATGCGTAGATCACAATGTCGTAAAAAATGGGGCTACGGCTATAGCTAATAGCCTGAGGTCATTAAGCAAATGGCCTTGCTTCTAAAACAACTCCAGGCTACATACATTTTTACATCCTATTCTTAGAATTGTCATGCTGGGTGGTTAAAATTGTGTGTGTGTGTGGTCGGGTGGGTGTGTGGGTGGGGGGGGGGGCTACATACCATCCGGATACTGTTGGAAGTGGGGTGGTTCGACCTCCATATCTGGTGGGGGTTTTACTTTCGGATCCTCTTTAAAAGCCTACTCGTTTCTTTTACATTAAGGGTTGCAGGTCGTTGGGGAAACCTTTACTAATTTTCTTGTAGGTAGTTGGTACCGAAAGTGCCGAAAATCTTCCCTTCTGTCCCAATGTCTTTACTTCATGATGTAAAGAATGTCAATAGTTCGCCCCCCCCCCCTCCCATCTCCATAACTAGCGCAACGTTTAGTTTTCTGTGGTGTATGTTGGAATGATGCATTATGTTATTGTCTTTCTTAAGCCACATTTTTGTTTTTGTTTTTTGTCTTTTTGAGATTCCTTCTTTTCCACACTCTGAGAAGAGGAGGTTTCTGTATCTGAGTCATTTAACTCAGATGGATGTTGTGATACAAGTGTGCGTGTGGGGATGTGTGCGTGTGTTTTCAAGAGGGGCAGAGGGGGTGGGATATGTTGGGAGTCCCCTGAGATTGTTTTTAAGTTTCTTGCAGTTGTTGATTTGATGGTGGTGGTTCTTTTACATGTTCTTTTATGGTGTTTTGCAGTTTTCTGCTGTTGGTGCTTCTGTTTCTGCTCCTGCTGGTGATGATGGTCTTGTTGGTGTTGGAGTTGCTGCTGCTGGTGTTGTTGCTGCCACAATTGTTGTTGTTGTGGATATTGGTTTTGGTGTCTGGGTGTTGGCAGGAAAGTGGACTTCTTGTTCTCTGTCGTCTGCTGAGTGCTGAAAGCGCTCAAGTAACCCGTTTTCCGACACAGCTGGTAACGTCTGCTCTTAAATCTTGGAAGAGGAATGAAGTGTGGGATCTTACGAATGTCATCTGGTTTGATGTGGAGTAGTACTTGGAGACAGATCCCTGATCAGTTTCCTCGTCTGGGTTTTTCACCTTCAGAAGAGTGTTATTCCCTTCTTGGACGATGCAGGCCAATATCCAGTGGGATCTTGACCCGTAACCACCTTCTTACTAAATACGATGGGTAGGGCACATGCTTTCGCTCCGACAGTGTAGCACGTTTAAAGAGAAATGTTGGCATACTCTCTGGGCTACGCAATATGTTGAATATTGGGCATTACCTCTTTCAGTACCCTTATAATGATTGACCATTTTGTGTTTGTGGACACGAATTTATCGATCACAGTTTGTTTTGGTGGCGGGTGTCTGCCATCACCTCGGAATGGATGGCTACATCAGCACTTGATTTTTCTACTTTTATTAGTTTGGCTGCTTTGTTCAAATATGTTTCTTTTTCTATAATATCCATGACGAACAGTTCAGTTGCTTTGGAAGCTGTGGCTGCAAATTTAATGTAGTTGTTGTTACTGATGTTATTGTTGTTGGTGGTGAATTGGCAGTGTCGGTAGAGAGTCGGACGCCATGCTTTGATGCATAGTTACGGCCCTTTATGATCTGAGTTCAAATCCCGCCGAGGTTAATTTTGCCTTTCATCCTTACAGGGTCGATAAAATAAAGTACCTGTAATGCACTAGGATTATTGCTGGCCTAGTGCCAAAAGTAGAAACAATTATAATTGTTATTAATGATGCTGTTATTGTCGTTTTTATTTTTGTTGCTGTTTGTGTTGCCGTTGTTGTCTATGTTAAGGTAATATTTGTTTTTCTGCTTTTGTAATATTTTTTCTTCTTGCGGTGGGTGTGGTGGTGCCAGTGGTACTGATCGTCGTATTGGTGGTAGCAGTGTTTGCATTAGTATTGCTGTGTTTGTTTTATTTAGCTGTTCTTGTGAATGTGGTGTTAAAGTTTGTAAAGGAAGGAGGTTAATCTCGTAATTTTCCTGTTCAGAAATGTTGCAGTTGCTGTCTTCTTTTTTATCTTTGGTTGTTCACTTTTATGGACAGTTCGTTGTGTTTGTTGTTAGTACTGTTACTGTTGTTATTGCTGCTGTTGGTTTTGTTGTTCAACGCTCTACCGATACTGGAAATCCCCCCAAAGAGAACATGCTTCTTAATTGACATGAGCTCAGTTATCATAAAGATCTGACAGTTATAATTGAGAAACTGTGGCATCTTAAAGCTTGTATAATGCTAGTAATAATAGGTGCACTTGGAATAATATACAGGGAACAAAATATTATTTGGACCAGATACCTGGAAATCCGCCTCTGCAATGGATACACATAATTGCTCTGAGTGGTGCTGGCCTTGTCCTGAAAAAGGCGTCATCAATTTATATAACTAGTAAAGACATTTACTGATTTGTTTATTCTCTTGTGGTATCATTTGTATACGAATTGATTCTTCAGTGTGCGTATTACTAACATCTGTGTGTGTCCCAGGCTGAAATTTGGCAGGATACGGGGAAAAAGTATGATTCAACAAAACTCTCCAAATATCTAGAGGTAGAAATAACTCGAATGTGGAAAATGAAAACTGGAACAATACCTCTAATAAAAGGTGCTCTGGGAATATTTAAAAAAAAACACAGACAAATATATAGCCCAAACCCCAGGACTTACAAATATATACAGTATACAAAAAATAGCACTACTAGGCACTGCACACATGTTTCGAAAAGTATTATCAATACAAAGAAGCAACACCAGAACAATCTACACTACTCATACCCAAGGAACACAGAGCTATGCTCGGTAAAGCGGTAATAATGCGCAATAAAAAAAATGTCTTTATTTGCCACACAAGGCTCACATTAAGGAAACATTAAAGGCGGCACAGGACAATACAGTCTGGGTTTATCTTTGTGTAAAATAAAATTTATAACAGAGACTAGGAAAATAAACATTTAAAACAATCAATAATAGCAATGGTTTCTTTATTAACCACACAGGGCTTAAATTAAGAGGACAATAAAAACGATACATAATAATAATTGTTTCTACGTTAGGCACAAGGCCAACAATTACCCAGTGCATTGCTGGTACTTTATAATAATAATTATTATTATTTTTATTATTTCTACTTTTGACACAATTGCTGGCCTTGTGCCTAAAGTAGAAACAATTATTTCTACTTTTGACTCGATGCCAGCAATTTTCCTAGTGCATTACTGGTACTTCATTTTATCGACCCCGTAAGGCGTGAAGATCAAGGGAGGTATCTTCCAGGGAGATAGTTTGTCCCGTTTGTTGTTCGTCCTGCCCTCATAACCTTGTCCCTCATAAGCTGGGAAGAGGAGAGCTTACCATCAACCACCTCCTCTACTTAAAGATATCTGAAGGTGGAACAGGACTTATCAGCATAGTGGACTGTGTTCAGATGGAGAAAATCAGTCTGCAAAAATATGTGCCTGACAGTAGGGAGCCAATGTTCAAAGTTGTACTGACTGAGAAGACAATAGACCAGGGGATGTCGAAGGAGGAAATAACAACAAGGAGGAAAAGCAACCTTCATGAAGAATCCCGTCATAGCAACTTCTTTAAGAAAACGGAATTCAGAGATCCACAGACATGGAACTGGTTAAAAAGAGATGTTAAAAAAACCTACAGAAGGACTGCTAATGGCTGCACAGGAACAAGCCCTCAGAACGAAGTAAGTGAAACACCATATTGACAAGGAGTAGGCTAGCTCACTGTGTAGGATCTGTGGAGAGAGAGAGAGAGAGAGGGGGGGGGGACTGTGGCTCACATCGTATGTCAACACCTAGCCCAGAATCAATATAAAGGCTGGTGGCATGATACAATAGGAAAGGTGATTCACTGGCATTTATGCAAACTAAACAATTTACTACATTCCGAGAAGTGGTATGAGCATAAGTCAGAGTCGGTGATAGAAAACGATCAAGTGAAGATGCTATGTGATTTCAGGATACAGACGGACAAGAAATTAGAACACAATAGGTCTGACCTGGTGGTTTTTGACAAGGAAAAAAGATCCTGCCTGATTGTAGATGTAACCTGCCCCTTTGACACAAGAGTGTAAGAAAAGGAGAAGAAGAAAATTAACTGATACCAGGATTTAAAGTGGGAGTTAAAAAGAATTTGGGACTGTCATGGGATCAAGGTCGTCCCGATTGTCATAGGAGCACTAGGTGATATCTCAAAGAGTTTTCAAGGATGGTTAAAGAATATTAGTCCAGCCCCCTTTTTTGGGGACACTTAAAAAGGCATGTTTGCTGGGAACAGCAAGAACCCTCCGATACACCCTGTGTATCTGAGGCTGCAGGTAGCGGCTTGATATTCATTTGAACTAACTTTATAGTTAAATAACATAAATGACTGAGACTCAAAGAATGATAATAATAATAATTGTTTCTACGCTTGGCACAAGGCCAGCAATTACCCAGTGCATTACTGGTACTTTATTTTATCGACTCTGTAAGGATGAAAGGCAAAGTCAACCTCGGCGGGATTTGATAATGATAATAATAATGGTTTCTTATATAGGCACAAGGCCAGTAATTTGGGGGAGGGAAAAGTCGATTAAATCGACCCCAGTGCATTACTGGTACTTTATTTTATCGACCCCATAAGGATGAAAGGCAAAGTTAACCTCGGCGGGATTTGAGCTCAGATCATAAAGAGCCGTAACTCTATGCTGCAAAGCATGGCGTCCGACCCTCTACCATTACTCCCAATCCACCGCCCTTGATAATAATGATAATAATAATAATAATAATAATGATCATTCCCTGGTACAGGGCGGTACAGGACGGTACAATTGGGCATTTCTGCGTGTAAAAAAACACAAGATTTGGGGTAATGGAGTGTACTCTGGCTTCGGGTGTAGCGATGAGAAAATCCACTGTGTCATACTTCGATCCTCGGGCTTTGTAGGTTTTCTGTGACCCGACGGGAACCATAGCCCTTTGGACCTGCGACTTTATCGCCTATTCCACCCGGCGCGATTTCTGTCTAAGTGTACGGTAGGAGACCGTACACAAACGTCGGTTTTTCATGACGTTGGATGGGTGAGTCTTACCATGTGTCCGTTTTGTTTTTACCAACACCTTGGCTTGCCTCATCTCCGTGTCACTGACACGTACTCGTTCAACATTTTTGGCAGCCTTCGCGAATGATGTAGCTTGTGCGGCTCCTATCTGTTGTGTTGTTTCGTAGTTACTACTGCTTTTGTTGTTGCTGTTGCGGTTGTTGCTCTTGTCACTGTTGTTTATATAGTTGTCTTTGTTGTCGTTCTTGTTGTTGTTGTTGATGTTGTCGTTCTTGCTGTTGTTGTTGGTGTAGTCGTTCTTGCTGTTGTTATTGGTATTATCGTTCCCGCTGTTGTTGGTGCTGTTGTCATCACTGCAGTTGCCGCCGGCACTGCTGTCGTTGCCGCTGGTGCTGCTGTCGCTCTTGTTCACAACTGTGTTTTTTACTGCTTTTGGTAACGTCCTTGTTGCTGCTGTTGTTGGTGTTGTCATTTTTATTTATATTAGTGTTTTCACTGTTGTTGGTATTGTTGATGGTGCTGGTGTTGGCGATATTGCCTGATGTGTTGTTACGTTTTAAAATTGTTGTGGGAGGAGCAGCGTTATTAGCTTCAACCTTTGAATCGCTGTCGCACGACGGCAAACTGAAAGTTGGGCAGCGTGGCTCCTCCATGTTTTTTTCGATAAAAAAATGTTCATTTAAACACACAAAGGTTAAATATTTGGGCGAAAAGGCCCATATATTATGGGGATTCCTTTCTTAAGGGCAAAAACTAAAGACTTATGCCCATTTTGAAAGAAAAATATAAATAACAAACATATTTAAAACCGTAAAAATAACTAACTTACTCGAGCTCAGGATAGTACGTCCATTCACCTCAACGACCAATAATAATAACAATTGTTTCTACTTTTGGCACAAGGCCAGCAACAGACCCATTACATTACTGGTACTTTATTTTATCGACCCCGTAAGGATGAAAGGCAAAGTCAACCTCGGCTGATAATAATGATAATAAGAAACAATAACAATGTCAATAATTGTCTACTTTCATTTGTTCTGTTGGCAAATCGTCTGACGAGATAATTAGTCGGCATGACTGGTGTTGCAGTCAGTATGTCGTTAGAATAATCCAAATTTACTTAAAATTCCTCTGTAATTACGAAAAAAAGTTGCAAGCGAACAAACAGACAGACTGTTGGTCAGACATTCAGCCATAGACCAAGCAGACAGATGTGTGTATGTATATATGTTTGTATGTATATATGTATGAATGTTTTTAGTCCTGCAGGATGTCCAAAGTCACCCTCCTCACCAAGAAACCTTGGTGGGATTGCCAGGCATTGCTTTGTATCTGGAGATCTCTCTGCACTTGTCGTCACATGGTATCATGGGCCCAGCACTATGTGTCAATAATTGTCACAAGTGTAGTGTTTGTACCAGTTTTCAAGTCGCTGGCTGGACTAAAAAGTCACACTCGTTCAGCGCATCGGTAAGGGTTCTCCTACATGGATATAAAGTAGTGGCCGTACTCGAAAACGAGTTGGCAGCCACCATATGTATGAATGTACATGCGTACGTATATAGGTGTGTATGCATGTAAGGATATACAGATGAATTCTTTCATATTTTTGTTGGCCTCTGTCATTATACGGCGGTCATGCTACAGCAGATCAATGAAATGGTTTAGTAACTCATATAGAATCCATTACATATTTTTGAAGTCTAGCTTTCATATTAAACACATACAGACACACACGCACACACACACACACACACACACACACACACATATATATATATATATATATATATATATATATACATATATACATATATACATATAGGTATATATATATATATATAGCGAAATGTTAACGTACAACGGTAAGCTTGAGCCTGGTTTTACTAGTCTAAACCTGCAACTACCGATCTATCTATCTCTCTATCTATCTCTCTATCTCTCTCTTTCTCTCTCTCTTACTCTCTCTCTCTCTCTCACTCTTTCTCTCTGTGTATGTATCAATCTTCGCAGACGACAATCTGCTAAGGAAATGAAGAAAGTATCTAAGTGTAAAGATATTAGAAGCTCTAGTAATGATAAATACACACAGACAGATACATAAACAAAACTTCAGGACTTCCATATATATACAACATACATAAACTAGCATTACTATGTACCGCACAAATATTACGAAAAGTACTATCGATACAAGAAAAACAACATCAACGAAACCATATATATATATATATATATATATATATATATATATATATATCCACACACACACACATATATATATATATATATATATATATATATATATATATATATATATATATATATATATATTTATGTGTGTGTGTGTTTGTGTGTGTGTGTAAGTGGATGTGTTTAAGAATTGGAATTTAAAATGATTAATTTGCCAATGACATTAAATAATTTTTACTATTGTGCGATCTTGTCGGTTACGTCAACATAAGTCATCGTTATAATCAGCACATTTACCATTATCATCATCATCATCATCACCAACATCTGCATAATCATCACCACCACCACTCTCCTCCCCACCCCCTCTCCGTCTCATCATCATCTTCATCATCACCACCATGAATACATCAATATAATCACTGCAAAATTGTCGACTTTATCATCTTGACAGATGATCAACTTCATTCATATTATCAACAGTACTGGAATGAACCTAAAGGTCTGTTCCTCCATGCTCTTATCTATGAACTGTTCCTAATAGAAATTTTTTATTATTCTTGCTATCTTGCTGATTTTATAAAATTACTGCTGTATTTCCCTTTAGTAGTTTCCCCTTTACTTTACATGGTGGAAACTTTTCTCTGTGTTATGTGTTATGTTGTTATTGTCCTCAATATATAGGGCCCTTGTGGCCAATCAAACAAATCACGTTAGATTGTGAAGATTACCTTGTAGGCTATTCCTAGTATTCTTCGCAGACGTTTTAGTTAATAGTCCCCTGCTGTTGCACGAAGTCTTTCATGTGTATAGATTGGAATGCTATTTGATGTTAGCATTGTCTTATGATATAAGATTATAAGGTGGTGGATTGGCAGTATCGGTAGAGCGTCGGGTTTGTGTTAACTTTGCTTTTCATGCTTACGGAGTCTGATAAAATAAAGCACCAGTAATGCATTGGTGAATTGCTGGCCTTGTGCCAACAGTACAAACATTTATGATATAAGATTGTCATCATCGTTGACGTCAACACCATCAACAGTATATCATACTGTTTCTGAGCTTTGGCGCCACTTTCAACCACTGCAATCTATCAGCATTGAACACTCCTGAATTTCTGTCTTTGAGCGTGGTCTATCCCTTGATGATGCTTATGTAGCTTGTCCTCAGACTGACTCGGAAACGAATTCCTTCCTCTCTAACTTTAAGCACAATGCAAGGAAACCTCTTCCCTCAACATTGTGTTCATGTATATAGAGTGCAATACACTATATTATCGTTTTTCTAAAATGCCGATCGGGTCTATGAAATTGTTAATTCCCCTTCGCGTGCATTTACATATCTCTAACGTTATAGACATCTCCTCCTCAGATGTAGATCCATATTTAGCAGTTGTACAAGTCTAATAGTCAGACGAGAAAAGATAAAAGGCACATCTTTGTGTTATTGTTCACAGATCTATCTTTACAGATATCCAGATGCGTATCAAAGTGTGTGTGTGTGTGTGTGTGTGTGTGCGTGTGTGTTATTCTGTGTGTGTATATGTGTGTTTATGTATGTGTGTAATCTAACTTTAGTTTAGTCTTTGAAGAAACTAAATCCTACTATATGTAAGCCGTAGATTCCTTTCATGTTTCTACATCTAAACTCAAACGTGCGTACACATGCATGCATACTAGCATACACACATGCGTGCACACACACAAATATGTGTGTGTGTATATATACACATGTATATATATATATATATATATATATATATATATATATATATATATATATATATATGTACATATATATATATATGTATATATATATATATATATATATATATATATATATATATGTACATATATATATATATGTATATATATATATATATATATATATATATAAATAATATATATATATATAAATCGAGAGAGAAAGAGATAGAAGGGGAAGAGAGCGAGAGAGAGAGAGCGTCTTCGTTAATATGTACTTTCCTGCCAAAATGCAAAGTGCTCAATACACACCTATTTTAGAAATGTGAGGTGTGTTCTATAATTGTATGATGGTAAAGAGGATTATTTCCGTTTCATGTGATAGACTAACTACTATACGAAATGTATTATATATAGTTTTGAATATTGTCCCATATTGCATGTTACGTCAAAGTATATCAGAATTTTCATCAGTAATCATCGTCATCATCATTGTCGTGACCAAAGGCATCATCATCATCATCGTCGTGGTCATAATCATCATCGTTATTGTTGTCGGCATCCTCATCGTCGCCACTACTACCATCCCCAGCATTACTGCCACTAATAGCCCCCTTCTTCTTCTTCTTCTTCTTCTTCTTCTTCTTCTCTGTCGTTGGCTTCGTAGTTGTCGCCGTCTTCGTCAATGTTACTATCTTAGATACACTATAGTATGTCAGGAGAAAGTAAAAGCCTCTTAAATTTACTGAGAAAACTTCTCTGATGGACTTATATAATAGACTTCCCTAATGGACCTCTCTAATGCACTCACCAGAAAACATGATATTGAAGCTCGGCACAGGTAAACGAAGACATTTTTCCAATAGTTGGACTATCACAGATCTAGGTTCAATTTTCACCTCGATGTAGATAATAACGATTATTTTTTTCACACCGTAAAGGTTTGCTGAAAGAAAAGAAGTAATATTTATCTGTGAATATCTGCACCCCGTAGACTAATTGTATTGCTCTTGGGATTACAACCGTGCACTGTGGGTTAGTAGGCGCGACCAAGGGGTTTATGTGTGTTTGATAGCGATACATTTTTGCCAAAATGTGATGCTATTAAATACAGCCTGTCGCTTACACACCCCAAAACATTAGGGGTAAATTTCAATGCTTGTAGATATAATGAAGGGGTTGGGAGAGATAAATATTGCTAAATATATAGAGGGGTACCGGATGAGGCATTGTCGTAAAATATATAGCGGGGGTAGTTTTTGATGTAAGTTATGACATTTCAGTTCTTGCCTTTTGCATTCATCTTGGGTTCATTTCGCTTATTTATTTTATGACTTGGGTGTATTGTATAATATAATAATTGTCTCTACGTTTGGCACAAGGCCAGCAATTATTCCAGTGCATTACTGGTACTTTATTTTATCGACTCCGTAAGGATGAAAGTCAAATTTAACTTCCGCAGGAATTGAACTCAGACCGTAAAGGGGCGTAACTATATGCTAGAAAGCATGGTGTCTGAGGCTCTACCGATACTGCCAATCCACCGTCATTGTATAATATAACAATGAGCATAAGGATGATATATACGAGGGTTGGCGGAAAAGTCTTCGTCTGACTATGAAAGAGTGATGCTTGAACTATGAAGGAGTGATGCTTGAACTGTAAAATCTTGCATGCATTAATTTCAAATCTACATATTAATAACTGAATTGTTTCTTTCCAGGGACTATGCTGAAGAATAAACCTCACTTGGTCATTCCATTAGAGTATCTTAGTCAGCCTAACAAATGTACAGCCGGCTCTCGTATATATATTATTCTACCTATATAACAATCATTAAAAGCTAGTAATATTCATTATATCGCTCTCTTGTGTAAAGAAAAGAAAAGAAGTATGTAATTAATTTTCACTTGGGTTGTTACGCAATTGAGTTAATGATGTAATTAATTGTGTGATTAACTGACTTTGGTGGAGCTACAAGTCTGATTATTCGTCGGCATTGATGACCTCCAAATTTGTTCAATAATACAGTTGATTTGATTAAGCGTTAGTAAATGGCGAGAATAACTGAACAAGTGAATCATATATACAATACATACTCGCTTTTTGTCATTCATTTTTCTTCTACACATTTATGTACAATATATATACGCAAGCACACACACACACATACACACATACACCGCCCCCCCCCCCATATATATATATATATATATATATATATATATATATATATATATATATATATATATATATATATATATATATGTATACATATATATATGTATACACTTCAATAAATATATGAGTAAGCCGTATTGCAGTAACTTCTTTTATTGTTATATATTGGAGTAATACGTATTTCTGTGGCCGGCTTACGTCATTAAACAATAGCACAAGACGATCGATGGCGTCATCAGATGGTATGAACATAAAAGATTTAGTTAAGTAATCTTTTCTGGGGCACAGCAAACTATAAACAAAGAATTGATATGGTAATGACCTCCGTATGCTCAGACAATTGACAATAATTTGCATTGTGGGTTAGTAGGTGCAACCAAGGCGGTCATGAGTGTTTGACAATGACACATTCTTCTCAAAATTTAGTATGTGATGCTACCAAATACAGCCTGTCGCTTACCCATTCCCAAACATTAGTTTAATATCTTCAACCAAGGATGGATGGTCCCATTTGGGCTCTGATAGCTACTCAGGTTCGAACCCAGCATTGCATGAGGGTAAATCTATTAAAGGGATGTATTGCTATACATAATGTTAGGGTAAGCAGAAATAACAACGAATATAATAGTATATAATTATATTAATTAAAAACAACTTAATTTTGAATAACTACTAAAAATTATTAAAAAATAAAAATTACAAAATAGATGGAAAATAATCAGAATAGTAAATAATTATGAAAAGTAAATAATTCTTGTGTGTGCGAATGTTTCTGTGTGCGAGTGTATTTGTGTGTGTGCATATGTCTGTGAGCGCGTTTGTGTGTAAGTGTACTTCTATTTATACGTCTGTAGATGTGAGTATATTTATGAGTATGTACGTCTGCTTGTACCAGCGAATGGTTGTGCAAATATGTATGAGTATGGATGTATATATGTATATATGTATATATGTACGTGTGCATATATGTATGTATGTATTCATGTATATATGTATTTATGTATGTATTTATGTATATATGTATGTATGTTTATGTATGTGTATATATGTCAGTGTATATATATGTGTATATATTTTTTTCCTTTTAAATGAATTAACGTTGAGTTCAGCCATAATTATGCTTTTTTCTACAGTAGAAATAGAAGAGAGAGAGAAAAAATATAATCAAATGGTCGATAATTCAATCAATTAGTTAATATGTCAATATTTATTTAACTCCCTGAGGTGAAAATGATTCACCGAGAAATTATTGCAAAGTTTGAAAAAGTCAGACGGTTAGCTTCAGGGTTGTCTGGCGAATAAACTAAATGGATTTGACATTCATTGCCCATTGCGCGTCATGGGGTAAATGGTTGTCTTGAAGAGGAACTAACCCACTTCAATTGACCAATACCGGATGTAAACGTTTTTAGTTGTAGTTCTGGGTGCCTTTTTTTGATTTGTTGGCAATACGTCTCTGTTTTGCTAATTTCACCGAGATTCAAAAATCAGAAAAGAAGGAATCTATTTGCCACCTGTCAAATCAGCTATTTTTGATTCCCGTTCGGTTTGGGAAGACGTTTTCGAGATTTCAATTCCTTCAACCAACAGTACGAAACAACGCAGTTTGTCGTATGAAATCCATGTGTGGTCATATATGATAATTGTTTCTACGTTTGGCACAAGGCCAGCAATTAACCAGTGTATTACAGGTACTTTATTTTATCGACCCCGTAAGGATGAAAGGCAAAGTTAACCTCGGCGAGATCATATATGATAATGATTTCTGATTAGGCACAAGTCCAGAAAGTTTTTTTTTTTGGGGGGGGGAGTTTATTAAATCAATCCTAGTACCTGACTAGTACTTTATTTTGTCGTCCCGTAAGGATGAAAGGTAAAGCTAACCTCGAAGGAATTTGAACTCAGAATGTAAAGGGCCGTAACTCTATGCTATGAACCAGAGTATTCGACGCTCTGCCGATACTACCAATCCACCGCCCTTGTAGCCATATAAGATAATGGGATCAAAAAATAGATATATTTGCATTTGTATGTGTGTTGGACTTACAATCATAATGTCGTAGGTACGATTCATGGGCTGGATTATGTGTTGTATTCTTGAGCAAAACACTCCATTTCACGTTGCTCCAGTATACTCAGCTAAAATGACTACCAGCAATAGCTGTGGGTTTTACCCTGCGATGAACCCGCCTGATCTCCAGGAGTGGCTCTTTTACTCTCAGTCGCTTCTCGCCACACAATAAGCATCGGCTTGATGGAGCCTCCGTCTTGAGACAGACTTTATTTATACCAAAGAACCGGAGAACAGACTTCACAACGTCGATGGTTTTTATTTCATTTTATTTATTTATTCATTATCGTTCAGCTTGGGCGCGACCCATTTGCAGAAATGTTTGACGTCCTAATGCGATGCAAATATCAAACAACTGTTGTATAATGATCGGTTTATGCGTCTGAGCTCTTTTGAATGAGCTCGTTTCAATATTGGCTCGCTATTGGTTGTTGTCATTCGTTGTGGTTTCCCCCTGATCATTCTAAACATCAAGGAATTACTTTCCATAAATACATTTTTGGAACTAACATTAAGCCGAACCATATTTGAATATAACCCAATGTTCAGTCTAGTAAATACGTTTTGTTTCACGGAAAAGCATAAAACCCAAAGAAAGATGAATTGAAAGAATACTAAGCAGAGAAATCGTTATATTTGTAAAAGTTCTAACAGAAATGTGTGTTCTGTTTGACTTGATATTTGTTCTGGAGACATTTCCGAAAGGAAGACTTGGGAGACAATAGAAGCTTTCGAGGAAGCCAGACAACTTTAAACGCAATACAGTAGTAATAAGCAAGACGAAAGAGTGATATTTGTAAATGAACTTCAACATTTAGCCCTAATAATTTATTCCCTAAATATTTAACTACATGATTCTTCAGCGTATTTATATGCGTTCATGAGAGAAAGGGAGAAAGAGAGGGACAGAGAGATAGTGAGTGTGTGTGTGTGTGTGTGAGAGAGATAGAGAGAGAGCAGTGGCTAAATAAGAGCCAAGTCTTTCTCAAATTGAACACCTTACAGCTATTAAATGAACTTACACAATCATAGATAGGGAATGAATAGGCGTTGACAAAACATGATTTTTTAATGAATTCATATTTGTGAATTTCTGTCAATGCTTCAAAATTGATACGGGCGAATTCAATATAATTTTAAAATCTACATGGTATATTATATTTTTATAAATGTTATTGTTTTTTTTTTATATTTTAAAAAGCAATACACTTTTAAATGACTTTATTTTTTATCAATAACAGATTTTACATCTTTTATTCACAACAATGATTTAATTCAAAGTATATCAATTTAACAACTAAATATAGAAACATATTCAATACACAAATTCTCACAATATCATGAAAAACTATCGACATTATATAAACATTATCGAGCAGTATTTAATAAAAACAAAACACACTATTAGAGGGGATAAAGAAGTAAGAAATAAAGGAAATGAAGAGAAAAAAGAGTAAAAAAAAAGATAAAGCAACGTAAGAAAGTGAGAGGGGAAGGTAAAGGTACTACACACGTGTCGGAGCGGTGCCTCAGCCGCGTCATGCGAACAAGTGAAAAAGGTATTACCGCGGGGAATGGCTAGAGACACTACCTGCAACAGTCAACCTATCTCACGGGTTCTTTCCTCAAGCGAGCCGCCGTCTTTCTGACTTTACTGCAGTGCGGAGACGCAGGGCGCCAGAGATCTCGACCTAGAGAGATGCAAAGAGGAAGCGGTATTTAACCATAGACTGAAGAGAGTAAAGCAGTTCGTCAGGAGAAAGAGCACGGGTGTGCATCGATAAGGCGTAATGTCTCCGACATCCTCATTAGGTCTGCATGATTGATCCCCAGGCACCCACCTATGGCTTTCAGCAGGATTGGAGAGCCGAGAATGCAGACTGCGTCTTTCGGGGTCAGCCGGGCTCCAGTCAAGAGAGGATCACTTCTAAGTACGGTGTCTTGGAATTAGACTTCGTCGTAGCTTACATTGACGACCTCGGACTTGGATGGGTTGATCTCAACTCCTAGGTGACATGACCTACTGGAGGTCTTCAGCAACAGACTCAGCCTAGCCTCTGAGTGTCGTGTCATCCAACTACCAGACATTGAAGGACGATGTCATCAAAGTCAGCGCGACAAGGAACGGGTCGAGAGTGTCCTCTTCTTGACACCTGTGGCGAAGGTGATTCGTTTGTCAGCAGCCATAAGTGTGCTGGGTGTCTCATAAGTGATATATGTGAGTGGGTGCAACGAGAGAGCACGTCATAGACACGTCTCTAAAACTTGATCCTACCAAACGCCACGGAAGAGGTTACCCATGTCTAGAGTCACTAGAACTGAGGTGACGAAGGAGGTGTGTGATCTACGAAGTGTCTGGCCGCATGGGCAGCCGCCTCACATCAACACTTAATTCCCACACAGAGTAGAGCAGTCAACGACTTATCTGCAGGCTACCTTGGCAGCAAGTCTCCGAAAGACGTTACCACTGCAATGGGCCGTAGTCCGCCGTAATTCTTCATTCACGCCGTTAAGTAATCTATAGATATATAAAAGCGAGGATGTGTGTGTGTCTGTGTACAAATTTGGACACCTAAGGCTTTTACAATTCCCAAGCGAATTTGACCAAACTTTCTGTGCACGTTGCACCTGTCGCTAAGATGGTCATATCACAATCTTTTTTCAAATCAACCCACGTTGAGCAATAAAAAATCAATAGCAAAATTATTTTTTCTAAAGTGCATAATGTAAGGGAGATAACGATGAAGACAAACTCCTTATGGGATTTTCCATGCAAATTAAAAGTTGCAATTACTTTTACATTTTTCGAGCTTTTTTTACCAAATGTGAGGCAGGCATTGCCTATGCCGTCGAGGTAATACAAGAAGATTATTTTTTCTAAAGTGTATGCTGTAAGGGAGAAATCAATCTAAAAACAATCCTTATGGGACTTTCCATTCAAACCGTTGGGACCTACAACTTCTACATTTTTAAAGTAATTTCGTCCACATTTGAGGCAGGCATTATCTATGCTTCCAGGATATTGTGAATTTATAAAAAAAACTATTATTAGAATGAAGAAATCAGTTAAAACAAAATGTTCCTTCATTATCAGTATAGTTTTATGTGTACAAAGATTGCACAAAATATTGAAGATTGCATTAATTATTGAAGACTTTTGACAAGTTGGGGACAAATAATTTTCTTCTTTTACTTCCTAGCTGTATATTCTTAGCATAATTTCAAACCCCGGGCAACGCCGGTTAAATCTGCTAGTTTGATATAAAATAATGTCAGGCTGATTTCATATTTACTTATAATCAACATTTAGAACATTCGTGAATTAGATGCCAATTTTATGAGTAAAAGTATTTTTACGAAGATAAGAGTTACTTTGATCGATCTATCAGAAGTCACATTATTCAGATATTTATAGTAATTAAATTACCGTAGTTAAAATGAGAAATTTGAACAGTTGCATAGTCATTATCGATATGATTTTAATTATTTGCAGCATAGAGTTACGTCCCTTTTCGGTGTGATTTCAAATCCTGCCGAGGTTAACTTTGTCTTTCATCCTTAAGGGGGTCGAAAAAATAAAGTACCAGTAATGTACTGGAGAATTGCTGGCCTTGTGCCCAAAATAGAAACAATTATTTAATACAACGCCTATCCCTCGCGCAATCATTTGCACACACATTCTCGTGCCCACACGTACATATAAACACATACACGCACGGTCACATATTAATATATATAGATATAACGTCGTACGTTGTGGCTCTAGTTCACTAGTTTCTATGGAGCGCTTGCCACACATCTCGGATGTTGTTTTTCGCTAATTTCCAATAGCCGAAATGCGATTCTCGCTAATTTATATATATATATATATATATATATATATATATATATATATATATGGGGGTTAATCACCATAATAATACGAACAACTTCAGCACAACTTAATAGACTACTCTATAGTTAAAACACTTTAAACTTTAGAAATTTTTTAGAAATTGCGCATAACCATAGAAGTTAGGGTCTATTTTGAGACACATTTCAATAGTTAGTAATAGAAACCTCGGAGTTACCTCCCTTCATGCATTAACTCCCCTTAGCCACACACACACTTCCGGGTAGTATTTTGATGTCGATTCTCGAAACGTAACATCCTCCTGTATTGAACTAAAGAACATCAGACTACGATTCTCTAACTGGATTGTCAAACGCTCAATATCGAATCGTCGTGGATTATGTGAGGGGCATATAATCTGAAAAATACACTCCCCAGACTATGAAAATGTCGAAGTACATGAAGTCCATATCATCCCTTCGCTGCGCATTTCCAATATTTTTAATGCTTGCACTATTTTTAATGCTTATATTATTTCTCCACACACAGACTATAACAATCATATAAAGAATTTGTCACCAGATCAACCAACCTAACACTCTTGTTTACCTACTTAAGTGCTTCTACTACACATAACTCTCTTCCACACTATATAAACAAGACGCACGTGCTTGCCACACATATAACCTTTGCACTATATAACCGCTTATTTTCATGTTGTATTTTAACCTGTATTTTTTATTGTATCTTTTAATATGAATGTAATCTCTAAGTGTGTACTGCCACTCTAAATGCTGTAATGAATGTTGACCCACAATATTTGCATATGTATCTGTATGTCTCTTGGGTGAAAAGGAGGTCATATAAGTGTTCATTCATTCATAAATTGCTCCGAAGAATCCAAACCTCGGTTTGGAGGAAACAGTTGTAAGCATAAAAATGTTTTGAACAGTTCTTTGATTCATATATTTCATATAACTGCTCTGTAAATCATCTAATGTTTTTACATTGAGCTACTTAACTTACTGGTAATAAGGTAGTAATATATTACTGCCTACCACTATTTAGGGTTTGTATAAAAATATATATAACTGCAAAAGGGTTTTGTATTTACATAACCATAAATAGTATAATTAATACTATATATATATATATATATATATGTACATACACACACTCACAGATACATATATACATGTGCGTGTGTGAGTGTGTGTGTTTGTGTACGTGTGTTTGTGTGTGTCTGTGCCTCTGTATTTGTGCGTGTGTCTATACCTGTGGTGTGTGTGTGTGTATGTGTTTGTGTGTGTGTCTATGCCTGTGTGTGTGTGTGTGTGTGTGTGTGTGTGTGTGTGTGTGTGTGTGTGTGTGTGTGTGTGTGTGTGTGTGTGTGTGTGTGTGCATCTAAATTTATACATCCGTATACGTTCCCAAACGCATATTTGATTAGACACATACTTAAATGTGTACACAACTAGGTGCATGTTTATGAACAGAAAAACGAATTCAACAAAACTGACAATATTTAATAAACTGGTCTCCATATCTGGAGGTGTAAATCAAATTTAGACTGTTACACATTTAACCTAAAACAAATCTGATCTTATAATAATTGTTCATGTTGTCGTAGGTGTGATAATTTGGGGGACGTCGGGCATAATGTTATTGTAGACGTTGCTGGTTGTTCGGTACACGCATACTACATATATCTATATCTATTTCTTTCTCTTTTTCTCTCTCTCTCTCTCACTCACTCACTTTCTCTCTCTCTCTCTCTCTCTCTCTCTCTCTCTCTCTCTCTCTCTCTATATATATATATATATATATATATATATATATATATATATATATATATATATATATATATATATATATATATATGTGTGTGTGTGTGTGTGTGTGAGTGTGTCTCTGTGTGTGTGTGTGCGTATCCCGGGTTCAATCGAGGGTAACCACAGTTAGTAAGGTACTCAATACATAGTAGAGTATATACAATATTTAATATAGGAATGGCTTCTACAGGACTAGAACTGTTTCATTAGAAGGAAATCATCATCAGAGAGAGAGAGAGAGAGAGAGAGAGAGAGAGGCGGGGGAGGACAAATTAAAGCAAGTAAAAGATATATTGGAAGAATCTACCTAGTACTGGACTGGTAGATATTTTTATCGACCTTGATCGAGATTTGAACGCAGAGCGCAAAGAGCCTGAACGAATACAGCAAATCATTTTATACGAAGTTCTAACGCCACATATGCATACATACACATATGCATATACACACATTTACATACACATGCATGCATACATACATATATGCATACATGCATACATACATGCATAAACACATACATGCATACATACATAGATACATTCATATATTCATACACACATACATACATACATACATACATACATACATACATACATACATACATACATACATACATACATACATTCATATATTCATACATACATTAAATGATTAATAAAAGACGCAGCCGACTCAAACATCAGTTTATAGATTTTATAGATTCATTCTGGAGACATATATGAAGGGATAAAAAAATTAATCCAAGATACAATGTGATTGAAAGAGATATAAACGACTGCTGTCCCTGCATTAAACCAAACACGGTAACAATGATGGTACCCTTGAGACTGTGATAGGAAAGCTTCAAATTAAAAAAGCACCAAGAAGTGACTTTATTGTCGGCTACTGGTACAAAACACTAACTTTCTATTGAATGTAGTTTATCAATTTCAATCAGCAAGCCCTCAAATGATATATATATATATATATATATATGTAGATAAATCTACCAAGAGTTTACGGTAGTGTGAACTTTTTTTGTTTAATATAAGGAATTGTTTGTTCATTATTTGTTTAATATTTTATATATATATATATATATATATATATATATATATATATTATATTTAGAGTATACACTCAAAGAGTCATTTACAATTAATTAGCTCAAAGAAAGAAGCATTTCCGAGCCGTGTAATACAAGTTAATATAAATTAATATATGATAAACACCTAAGTGTTTGTATTGTAAAAGACAAAATTTAGCTAGAATGAAACAAACTAATTCAAATTAATATAGCCTGCCTGTATCGATTTAAAAAATAATAAATCAATAAATAATAAATCAATAAATCAATAAATCAATAAAAATAATAAATCAAGCTGGAAGAACCGAGTACAAAGCCTCGTGCGTTTGTGCTCGTAAACCAGACCTTCAGAATTTTTTCGAGGTGAAGTAACTTAATTTTTATGGGTACCTATTGATAAGTACAGAACATTAATTATTTCGCTCTTATACCTTCGTTTGCGAAACAGGATTTGGATTTTGAAGTTCAGATTGATCTGCGGAAAAGGTTTGAATTTTGTAATTTAAATTTGTCTAGGTACCACGGCTATTTGCCAATATAAGTTTGTGTATATTGATTTATTATTTTTTAAATCGATACAGGGAGGCTATATTAATTTGAATTAGTTTGTTTCATTCTAGCTAAATTTTGTCTTTTACAATACAAACACTTAGGTGTTTATCATATATTAATTTATATTAACTTGTATATATATATATATATATATATATATATATATATATATATATATATATATATATATATATATATATATATATATATATATATATATATATATATATATATACCAAGCTGGTTCACATTAGCAGAAACAATATTGGTTTTTGCCGACTAGGTATCTTTAATTTTGGGAACCAATGTATTAAATTTGAACCTAATGTATAAAATGTATACAGCCTGTCTAAACCTATTTCTCCAGGATCACTGTGAGAAAAACAACATCATCACAGATGAACAAACAGCTGAGAAGAAAGGAATTGATGATGTGTTGAGATCTCCTAATTAACCAAATATGCCGTCAGAGCTGAGGTGACAAAGGAGGAACTTAGTTACAGTCTGGATGGATTACAGGAAAGCATGTGATTGTGTTCCCCATTCTTGGATGCTAAAGACCCTACGGCTTTCTAAAGTCCCAGATACCTTTAACAGAGCTATAGATAACCTCTCTTCTCCTTGGGTCACTATGCTGAGGTTAAATACGGAGAAGAAGGACCACATTGACAGTGATGAAATAGAATATCACAGGAGTATATTTATAGGAGACAGTCTCTCTACGATGATATTTATATTGCCAATAAACCCCTTGTCCTTTATGCTTAGGAAATATGAATGGTATGTAATTGGTTCAATATTAATGTCAAAATCCCAACAAAATGCAAACCTAACAGAACAGACATAATGATATGGGCCAGATAAAAGAAGGTGTGCACAGTTGTGGAAATCAGCTGTCCAACAGATATCTATAGTACTAAAGATTAGTGAAAAGGAGAACATTTATGCCAACTAATGAGAAATCTGCAGGAATTCGATCCTGGCTATAATTTTACATTTATATCTGTGATAATTGGGGCTCTAGGATATGTTACTAAATGTCTCATTATAGGTCTTGAGAAACTGGGCTTCACAGAACCAGAAAGGGTGCGGCTAGTTAGGAAATGCAATTACAGCCCATTAATGTGACTCTCGGACGCCATTCTTTCCAGCATAGTTACGTCCCTTTACGATCTGAGTTCAAATCCCGCCGAGGTTGACTTTGCCTTTCATCCTTACGGGGTCGATAAAATAAAGTACCAGTAATGCACTGGGTAATTGCTGGCCTTGTGCCTAAAGTAGAAACAATTAATGTGACTCTAAAAATATGTAAAACATTTCAGAAATTCAGCACCAATAGAACTGCGTATACACATGTTTAGACACAGAAACATATGCACCTGTACACATATAACTCAATTGTACACATGCAATAACATCTATACCTGCACACACACACACACACACACACACACACACACACACACACACACACACACACACACACACACACACACACACACACACACACACACACACACACTCACACACACACACACACACACACACTCACACACACACATAAACACACATACACACACACATACCGACATCCCTTTGTATTTACCTTGTTGAAGTTGTCTAAATTCCAATGAAAGAGGCCTGTTTCTATGTTAGAAACCGACTCTCTCTATCTCTATTGGTGAAAATTTATAAAATGATAAACCAGAAGAACATACATACATGTATATATACATACCTGATTATGATGGCAGCTAACTCGTGCTTGAATAGAGCCATCGGTAGCAATTTTCAAATACGCTTCTGCATGTGTTTAACACAGATGTTACAGACAATGGCCTTCGGCAGCACGAATCGTTGGCGTTTTATTATGTATGGTCATGTCCCACCCACCACAGTCTTCCCGCTGATTGACATATTTTACCATTTCAATGGTAGATTGTTATACCATACACACCAATGTAACCTGCATCGGCCCTTTTTACAAGGTTCCACTTGTGACTCTTTAATCCAGCTTGACTGGGGCAAGTATTCCCACACTCATTGCATGTCATCTCGCCTTGGTCTCCTACACTTCCTGGCAATTTGACTTTCAAGCTCTTCTTTAAATCTCTTTTAAACCTTTCATAATTTCTTCGGGTTGTTTCAACGTGTATTATCCCCTCATATACAGCTTCCCTCCACCGACTTCGATCATTGGCAGCTTGTTACCAGTCTCTATCGGAGATACCAGCTTTCATTAGATAGATGGTGGCTGCCAACTCGTTTTCGAGTACGGCCACTACTTTATATCCATGTAGGAGAGCCCCTACCGATGCGCTGAACGAATGTGGCTTTTTAATGCAGCCAGCGTCTTGAAAACTCTGGTACAAACACTACACTTGTGACAATTATTGACACCTAGTGCTGGGCCCATGGAACCATGTGACCCAAGGTAGCGTGTGAGATCACTACTCGACCTGCATACCCTTACACAAATATTACATGTCGTCGTCTGATGAACACTTATACCTCCACAGGTGCCTGCTTCCCTGTTCTTGGGCACTCTCATGTGACTCTTTAGACCTGCCATGCTCAGACAAACTCTATTACAGGTCTCACATGTCAGGTAAGGCCGTCTGTCAGTGCCTTCGGGAAGGCCAACATGGATTCCTTTCCAGACATCTCTTTTTAGTGTCGCGTGCCTTCTTCTTGTTTCCTCAAATAGACTCTTGCCACTAGCCACTGCTTTCCTCCAATGCGATCGTTTGCTAGCGCATGCTTCTCAGTGCTCACAAGGGATGTTACTTTTCTTGAGCGCCCCCTTGATGCAATCCTTAAAACGCATCTTCGGTTTGCTTGCGTTTCTTTTTCCCATTTGGAGTCGCCATAAAGCAGCTGTTTCGGCATTCGCTTGTCATTCATCCTTACAAGATGGCCTGTCCAGCGCAGCTGATGTTTCAAAATCAAGGACTCTACACTATCACAGCCACTTCTGTCCAGAACCTCGACGTCACTTACAAACATTTGCCAAGTTATGCCGAGGATCCGACGTAAGCAGTACTGGTGGAACCTCTCAAGTCGCTTCATCTGTCTACGGTAGACCCCCATGTCTCACAAGCATAAAGAAGTGCCGCGAGCACACACGCATGATACACTTTGAGCTTTGTCTTTACCGAAATTCCGTGTTGAGACCAGAGACGCTTGTTCAGTTTTCCAAAAGCATCACTGGCTTTCTGTATCCTGTTTGATATTTCCTCATCAAGATCGCAGGACATACTCAGAGTGCTTCCAAGATATACGAAACTGCCAACGACCCTTAGCCTTGCGTTTGTTTCATGACGACATGAAGGCATGGGTAAATGTTGGTGGAAAGCTCTCTGCGCCGGTGATGGTCGAGAATGGAGTCAAACAGGGTGACATTCCAGCTCCAACGCTCTTTGCTTTGTACTTCTCCATTGTCTTCGAACAGGCCTTCAGGAACTGCAATCATGGTATATATGTTCGCTATCGATCAACTGGAGAGCTGTTTAATATCAGGTGGTTCAATGCTAAGTCAAAGGTTCACTTGTCACTAATCAGGGATTTGCTTTATGCAGATGACTGTGACCTGGTAGTGCACACGGAGATTGATGTGCAGCATCTCATAGATGCATTTTCTAATGCGTGTACTGCATTGGGACTTACCATAAGCCTGAAAAAGACAGTAGCCATGTACCAACTAGCCCATGGGAAGCCATGTTGTGATACCGGCTTTCATTAGAAACATACATACGTGTATACATACATACACACAAACAAACACATATACATACATACATGTAAATGCAAACGCATACACGTACTTGCACACATACAACACTGACACACACCGACACACACACAACTACACACACACAACTACAACCACGCACACACACACACACACACACACACACACACACACACACACACACACACACACACACACACACACACACACACACACACACACACACACACACACACACACACACACACACACAGTACGTTTGGCTTTACATCCGTGAGAAGCAGGCAACTCAGTATTTTTGTGTCGTGTTTGGTGGTGAATGTTTGTTAAATAACTGTAGTATCACAGGAGACGTGAGGATATTGTTTCGGCACGATGTGTCCAACCGTGATACAAACTTTAACTCTTATTGATTGCAAGCCTGAGATACGTGCTTCCAAAGTTAAGGTATTTTAAAGCATACATTAATTTTTTGTGAGTTATCATAGGGTAAATGGTAGGATTGGTGATAAAGGACTAGGGATAATGAGTGTAGTAGTAGTAGTAGTAGTAGTAGTAGTAGTAGTAGTAGTAGTAGTAGTAGTAGTAGTAGCACTAGTAGTAGTAGTAGTTGTAGTAGTAGTAGTAGTAGTAGCTGCAGCACAGCAGCAGCAGCAGTGGTAGTAGTAGCAGCAGCTGCAGTAGTAGTAGTAGTAGTAGTAGTAGTAGTAGTAGTAGTAGCAGCAGCAGCAGCAGCAGCAGTAGTAGTAGTAGTAGTAGTAGCAATAGTATTAGTAGTAGTAGTAGCAGTAGTAGTAGCAGCAGCAGCAGTAGTAGTAGTAGTAGTAGTAGTAGTAGTAGTAGTAGTAATAGCAGTAGTAGTAGTAGTTACAGGCGTGGTGTTACTAAATTGTAAGCAATAAAACGGTAGGACCGAATAGGTCGAGAATGTAATATCGCATAAATTGATTGCCTGTTTTATGAGATTTATGAGATGGGTGAGCATGCATATCTACTTATATATATAACCAGCAATTTCTCTGTCTGTCTGTCCGACGGTGGAAACACGTGCGTAGAGAGTGAAAGAAAGAGACAGACTACGAGAGGGGGATAGCGGGAGGGAGAGAGGGAGAGAGAGATAGAGTGAATAGACGCTAAAACACGTGCTACAGAAACATTACCTTCCTCTCTCCACTGACTTTGGTCACTGAGGCCGAGGGAATCGCGGTGAGTGCGTCATAATGACGTAATGCAGACAGCCAGACATACAGACAGATATTATAAGGGCGCAACGTTATATCTATGTATCTATCTAAAAGGAAAGACTAAGAATTATATAGAGAGAACGCTAAATCGCCTAATGCGGTCCCTAGGGCACAGAAAATTTGAAATAATTTTTGCTCAAAACACTCACAGGACCATAAGTATTACATGTCTAAAGTTTCAAAACAATTGGTTGGATGGTTCTCAAGTTTTAGTGAGCTGACAGACAGACAGACATTCTCTGTTTTAGATATATAGACTAGCAGAAAACCGCCCGAAACTGTCCGACAGTGGAATCACGTGCGCGCGTGGTTGCTATCTCTCTCTCTCCAGCTATCCCTCTCTTTTAGTCTGTCTGTTTCTCTCACTCTCACTCTTTCTCTTTGTAACACACTAACATTCCTCCCCTCTATCGCTGTGACGAATGGGGAGATAGAGGAGGAGGAGGAGAGAGTCACTTCGTCACTTCACCTCTGCCTTTCTTTCTCTCCCCTCTCACTCCCTCATTACGTACAGACATTAGGGCGGTGGATTGGCAGAATCTGTAGAGAGTCGGACACCATGCTTCCTAGCATGGAGTTACGTCCCTTTACGGTCTGAGTTCAAATACCGCCGAGGTTAACTTTGCCTTTCATCCTCACGGGGTCGATAAAATAAAGTACCAGTAATGTACTGGATAATTGCTGGCCTTGTGCTAAAAGTAGAAACAATTATTAGAAACATTGCTTCATTTTTACATATCTAAGCATTAGTAAAATAACTAATCCTTTCAAAAGTAATTTTTCAATTCCAATTGTTATGAACAGCAAAACATTAATAATAATTTTGTTCTAAGAAATATATACACATTTCTGTGTGTGTAATATATATATATACACACAGAAATATATATACATTTCTGTGTGTATATATATATATATAAATAAATGTACGTATGTAATATATTAATAATATATATATAATGTATGTATATATAATATATAATATATATATATATGTTAGTAAATACGAAGAAATATTTATACTATTCCACACACATATAATATATATGTTATGTCGTCGACCACTGATTCCAACAACCAGCGTTCTAGGCCAGCACGTGACACCTGCGTTCCCAGCCATGGCACGCGCGATCTTGGAGTAGTTACCATGGAGATCTAGCCAGACACAGCCGAGTTCTTTGAATTTACAGACAACTTTAAGACTGGTTTTTGGTGTTTTAACCAACTCACTGGGCTGAGCATATAATATATATATATGTGTGTGTGTGTGTATTATATGTGTGTGTGTTATATGTGTGTGTGTATGTGTGTGTGTATGTGTGTGTATGTGTGTGTGTGTGTGTGTGTGTGTGTTATATGTGTGTGTGTGTTATATGTGTGTGTATGTGTGTGCGTGTGCGTGTTTTATATATGGGTGTGTGTTATATGTGTGTGTGTGTATATATAATATATATATACATTATATATATATATTATATATGTGTATTGTGTGTCTCTCTATATATATACATATATATAGGTTTAAGTGTGTATGTGCGTGTCTATGTGTGTGTTAGCGTGTGTGCATATTTGCGTATGTATAAGTGTGTGTATGGTATGTGTGTGTTAGCGTATGTGTCTGTATGCGTGTGTGTCTGTCTGTGCGTGTGTCTGTGTGTATCTGTGTAAGTGTTTGTATGTGTGTGTGTGTGTGTGTGTGTGTGTGTGTGTATGTGTGTGTGTGTGTGTGTGTGTGTGTGTACAGGAATTCATAAGTTTCCTAAAATATGTCTGTATGCTTAATTTTTCTTAAAAATTATAAACTGGTTCTTCCTGTCAGAGATAATAATCTGATTTGAGAATAATGCATCTCAAAATATGAACATGGGTGTATATATATATATGTATGTGTGTGTGTGTGTCTGTCTTTGTGTTTGTGTGTTTGTGTGTGTATTAAATATATATCGACTAGCAGAAAACCACCCACCGGGTGGTTTTCTGCTAGTCTATATATATAAAACTGAGGTTATCTGTCTGTCTGTCTGTCTACTAAAACGGTCGGCACACATCTCCTCTTAAACCGTACGTTCAAATTTCGGTAAAATTGCTACACTTATAGATGAAGGTCCGGCGGAGACATCGGTCAAAAAAAATTTCAAATCGACCCACGCCAAGTGCAAAAATCGAATTTGTAATGTATTGATTTTTCAATTCAAATGTATAAATAGAGATGAGAAACGAGTCATTTCCCTTTTAAGGCGTTATTTGTTTATCTATTTACTTTATGAATAAACTACGCGTACAAAAATACGCGAACAGTTTTCGGGCCTGCAAAATTCATGAGTTCGAAGTTTCAACATTAAGCTTCCATTTTGCTTCATTTCTATTAAAAAGTCTTTTAAAACAATATTTCAGCGCATCGGCCTCGCCATCACTCGAGGCAACGCTGCGAGTGTGTTGGCTTGCCTCAAAATTAGAGAGGTTGCCCAGTACTCGCGACGTTACTGACTTTTGCTCTGGTGATGGCTCCGTTGTTCACCCCTTCCTTTGCATTTTCTTTAATATTGTAGTTTATGTATATA
>OZ024741.1:320348237-320355737 GCA_964016885.1 Eledone cirrhosa | reverse complement strand
GCCAGAACCCTCTACGCGGTGGACCAGGTTGAAAGGACTGAAGACAGACACTTTTCTCTTCCACCAATCTCTGATCAACTTTTTCAAGTTTCACTTGGAAAGGAGGGTGAGGGTGGAGAGATAATTGCTGCTCCTCAGTACATTTGGTAAAAGGTGGGTGAATGTAGTGAGAATAGCTCATGTGAATGGGCCTACTCTGAGCATGCGATGTTAGCTGGTTCATTTGAACATATATCTTTTACGAATATTACCAAGAAATCTTCAACTTCTCTATACAACTTATTATGGAATTTAAAATCCAAGAATATAAACTACTCTTTATCTTGGAATATTGTCTCCAAAGCACCATCTTACACAGCTCTATCCAAATTTTGTAGCCTTTGCGTAGAGGAAATATTCTTTATACTAAAATCTAAGAACTCTATTAATTTGCGGAATAATTTATTTAGTTCTTGTAAACATCGGTTAAACGCAACTTTTATATATATATATATAAAATGTAATATATGTTCATTCTTCCTTACATAATGTTTTTCTCCATCCAAACACCTATAATCTCTTCCCTCAGATTATATATATCAATATAATTCTAATCATCCTAAATATATAAAGTACACTTATTAATTTTAATTTACTCCTTAAAACCTTTACTTTCTAATACTTATATTATCGCACTTTTCAATCCTACCTCCAGAAAATCTTTTATAAAAATGTTTTGAAAAATTCTAAAAATTGCCTTCGAAACACCACCTGGAAATTTTTGTAAAACTTATGATTAAGTTTTTGAAAGGTTCTTTTGAAAGATACGAAAAACCACTATTTTCATATCTTCCATTACCCCTACATCTTCCAATATTCCAAACATGTTTAATACTTATGTATTTTCATATATATCCAATCATTTATATTATTTATATATATGTTGAATAATTATGTCTTATATTTTAGTTATATTTTAAGATGAATTTTTATAACTTCTTATAACTTTCGTAGTGATTTTTATCTATCCTTGGAGTCATTTGAGTTTTTAAAAAATCCTTTTAACTTCCTTTAAACTTCCTTATTGTTTTTATAATCTCAATCTTTATAGTCTTAATTTATAGTCGAAATTGTAAATTGTTTTAATATATACTCCTAATTAAATAATTTTTCGTTTCTAAACTGTCGTAAATCTTCATAAATATTTGATGTTTAAGATTTGACATAAAACTATTAATAAACTCTGGCTAAATATAATTTTGGCAAACTTACTTTAATCAATTAAACTATACTTGTTTTTTTTTTTCCAATGCAAAATACTATACATTCAAATAATTTATAACCTATAACATAAAATACACATCTAAACCTATATAATATTAATACATCTTAATAAATTTTTAAATACTTATTTTTGTAATATATCTTATTGTAATTAATTAAATTTTAATTAAATTTTTAACTAAATTATAACAATATTCTTTTGTAAAGAATTTTTTTATCATTAATTTAATTTTTTAACTTTACCTTTATAAATAATATAAACATAACATAATGAATTACATTACATTCTGACTACTCATCCAAATATAATTTATTTCTTCGCTCATTTCGCCCCTCTTTCTCATTCTCTTTCTTCTCTCTTCCTCTCACTACTTTTTTTCCCTCTTTTTTTCAATATTTTTTTCTCTCTCCCTCTCAATACTTTTTCTTTTCTCTCTCCATCTCAATATTTGTTCTTTCCTTCACTCTCTCTCAATATTATATATTTTCTCTTTTTTCTTCTATCTCTCTCTTTCTCTTTCTATTCTCTTCTCTCTCCCATCTCACTATTCTATCTCCCTCCCTTTCAATATATGTTTTCTCTCTATCTCTCTCCCTCTCAATTTTTTTCTCTTTATCTCTCTCCCTCTCAATTTTTTGTCTCTCTCCCCTTTACATCTATCTTGTCTCTCTCCCTTTTACATCTATTTTGTCTCTCTCCCTTTTACATCTATTTTCTTCCAACAGTTTAATTTAAATAAACCGTTGTTTTTTTCAATTTTTCCGACACTCATTTGCATACTCACTCAGAACTTTGTATCACCCTCAATTATCTCCACTATCCAGCGAATTTCAACCGTTGAGGTTGTCTTTTTTCCGGGTATGTCAATATTTATTTATAAAACAAATCCATATTTTATCTGATGAAAGCGCAACATAATTTACCTTGGTCGCCCTTGAAATATATATAATAAAATAATTACGGTTTTATAAATATAGTTTCCATTTATTAATATATTGTATATTTACTCCACTAAGTTGTTGAGTGCTTTATATCAGTTATAAACATTTTTAAGCTTGTTGAATCGCAACAAATTAAATATAACCTCTGCATATATATATATATATATATATATATATATATATGTGTGTGTGTGTGTGTGTGTGTGTGTGTGTGTGTGTGTGTGTGTATATATGTGTATATACGTGTGTGTGTGTATGTGTATATATATGTGTATCTATATGTGTGTGTGTATGTATGGATATGTGTGTGGGGGTACGTGTACGTATGTATGTGTGTGTATATGGGTGCATGTGTGTATATATGTCAGTATATATACGCATGTATATGTATACAACGTTTCTGTCAGACTAAGAGTGTCTATGTATGTATCTCCCCCATTGATTTGACACCACCAACACATCCACCACACCACCATAAACACCACTACCATAAACAACACCACCACACCCACACCACACACAATAATCAACCACAGATATACGCCAATCTGTCTATCGACAACCCACCACCCCCACACCACAGCCCATCCCAGCCAGCGACCGTCACCATCACCATCACATCCACCCCTACATACACTACAGGCGAAAGTCAATCCACCACCCCCACACCACAGCCCATCCCAGCCAGTGATCGTCACCAATATCTTTTCATCACATCCATCCCCACATACACCACAGGCGAAAACATCACCAATCAAAACAACCCATATTGACCAACATATGAACTTCTGTCTTTATCGTATGGCATGCATTCATTTTCTAATAGCATTTTAAGGGGTCTGCCGAGCTGCGTATTATAGAGTCGGGTAAGATCGAAACAGATTGAACCTTGAGCTGATCAGTGGCGAAACGCGCGTCACCTACCAACAAATGTAATGAAGGAGTAACCAATCGTCCTTGTTATCCTTTCAATATATATATATATATATATATATATCCAGGGAGTGTAACTTGGAGTTACTGTAGGTTCAGCCAGGTGAGCACTCGATGTTTAGGTTCACTTCAGTGTCGAGCTAGACAGAGTGTATTATAGTGAAAAGATAACAAGAACGATTGGTTACTCTTTCATTACATTTATTGGTTGGTGACGCGGGTTTCGCCACTGATCACCTCAAGGTTCGATCTGTATCGATCTTACCCGACTCTGTAATCCGCGGTTCGTCAGACCCCTTGTAATGTTAGTAGAAAATGAATACATGCTATATGATAAAGTCAGAATCGCGTAAGATCGATACAGATCAAACCTTGAGCCGATCAGTGGCGAAACGCGCGTCACCAACCAATAAATGTAATGAAGGAGTAACCAATCGTCCTTGTTATCTTTTCACTATATTATATATATATATATATATATTTATTAAAATAACAGATTAAAGTTTAAGCAAAGAATCGCTGCTTTCACCCTTAACGGGATCTTCTGAAACTAACAAAGTCAATCTGTAAACGCAGAACTGGATATTTCAAAAAACGTTGCAACCGGAGGAAGACAGGAAGACGATACTTTGGTTCGTGGTAACGTTCGCTGGCAAAGAACGGGGAAAAACGAATAATACGTCATTAATAGGAGCGGTGAAAAACAATTACGCGCAAAGACAGAACCACGTTTATGGTATAAAAGAAGTCGTAGACTAATGTTCTCTAAGTGGTGCATAGAGACGTTCTCTGGCAATGAACGAAAAAACGAAGATAATAAGTCATATGTGGAGCGTGGAGAACAAAAGCACGCAAAGACAAAACCACGTAAATGGTATAGCAGAAGTCGTAGACTAAAATTCTAACTAGGAGACCAAATGAATCTCCGCTACAGAGTTAAGAACAAAGTAAATAAATACAATACAGAAGTAATAGAAATAAATAAATACATACACGCAAACAGATACGTACATACACAAGCATACGCAAAACCTTACCATAGGTATACAAAACCACGCACATATAAATATGTGTGTGTGTGTATGCTTGTGTACAAATAAATAAATAATTATATAAACGTATATAAGTAAATAAATACGTATATAACAAGCGCACACACATACCTACATATAAATACACGAATGTTCGGAGACGTAAGTCAACTAAAACAAGAAGTACACATATACACACACCCACCATACGTACGAACCTGCATACTCACTCGGACGCAAAACTCCCGTATACACATAGCCAAACCCTAAATACTAGAATATGTAAAAATGATACGCCATAACAGTCAAATATACGTACGAGAAGGTATACATACCTTCACAAAACATATGGGTAATATATACTTACCTATGCAAATAAGTAAAGGAATAAACAAAACATATACTTAGCTCTCACATCAAGACATAAAATATCCACGTATAGATCGTGCTATCCGTTAGGGTATAACGTGGGGCTGTAATACAGGAAAGTTTTGTGCAATTTATGTTTACAAGCCGAAATTGCCTCAGATTTTTTGTTTAAGATGTGGTCTGTGGCGTAGAGTATTTCCAGGGCCTCAGCGGCGCAGAGGTCACATGGTCTTTTATTTCCATTATACGATCTAGCCCTAGCTAGGATCTCCCAGTGTAACTTATATTGGGTGTGGTTGTCTTTTAGACTCCAGATATAAGCTGAAAGTGACGTCATATTCCTTCTTAGAGGGTAACGAAAAGAATGGGTATGCATGTAAAGACGCTGCTTGAAATTATTGGCGGTTAACTCTATGTAAGCCCTACGGGACGTGGGTGTTACAACCTTACATTTGTAGACAATGTTACTAGAGAGGCATTTCCCGGATAGGGGGCAATCAGCCCGATTCCTACAATTACAGTTAGTACTAACTACAGGGTTGCACGTGTTCCTACGGCTAGGTAGTTTAGCTAAATTTGAAGCTGTGATGTTATGTGCAAGGTTAGGAGTCGTAGAGTAAGAAATTTTAATAGTATTTCTATTAAAAATTTTACTATATTTATGTGTAGGGGGAAAATGCTTCGTAATAAGGGAAAGAAAGATCTTAGTTAATGGTGTGGCCACCTCCATATTATATGGTGGGTTAAACAAACAAATGCGACGGGATCTATTTCTTCTAGGTCTATTTTCATACTCTGTATATGCTACCTTATCGACAAATCCACTTCGAGCAAGAGCTTCATTGTAATAAGTGGAATGGTCGTTGAAAATGCGCTCGTTGGTGGAAAGACGGGAAAGCCTCAACGAAATGTTTCTTACCAGGTTCTTGGTTATGCTGGCAGGATGGTTGGAATGCTTACTTATGTAATTAAGCGAATCATTCGGCTTTCTATACGGGTAATACAACCCATTCAATAAATTGAGGGTAACGTCGAGGTAATTAACGACCGAGAGATTGGCCTCAACCTGTATAGAGAGGTTGAAGCCTTTAAAGAAGGCTGTGAGTTCTTTTCTGAACCTGTCGCAAGCACGAGGTCCGCACTTAGTCATGATCAAAAGACCATCGTCACGGTACAAACCACCACCCGCGTTGGGGAATTCGTCCTTGATAGAGAAAAGAAGGAAAAGGCCAATAAGATCAGTAACCTCCGCAGAGTCACTGGCGCCCATACTCACGTCGAATGGGGTACTATTGGTTTTTTAATCCAAATAGAGACGTCGAAATTAATCACCGACTCTCGGGCATTAAGGATGACATCAACTTCAAAATCCTTAACCACTGTGAGTGTTTTAGCGAAATTGATAGCTCTGAGGAGAAGTGGTAATGTGATGGAGGAGTAGTAATTGTTGATGTCGAATTGGATAAAACGGCAATGTTCCTTGTTACATATGCCGTTGAACCAATCAATCACCGCGAAAGAATTGTTCCACAGTGCGAGAGGGGCCAAACTTCTAATTTCAGGTATAATTCTATCAAGAATCGTTTTACTAAGTCTACCTAAATCGGACTTCGTAGGGTTAATAAGCCGAATAGAGGGGTTGTTCGGAAAATTGGATTTGTGATCCTTCAGGGTAAAGTGGGGAGAGATAGGGTCCAGAGGTTCGGTCCGGTCCAGGATGTTGAGATCAGATGTGATTTTAAACCCAGCATCGTTGATTTCATTGATGACGCACCGATTAGTTTTACGGTAATCCTTAGTTACAGCATTATGTAGTAGTTGATGGTAAGTACTGCGCTCCACTTGATATAGGTATCAAGTTGAGCGCAGTACTGGCAACCTATATAAAGTGGAGCGCAGTACTTACCATCAACTACTACATAATTACCTCGACGTTACCCTCAATTTATTGAATGGGTTGTATTACCCGTATAGAAAGCCGAATGATACGCTTAATTACATAAGTAAGCATTCCAACCATCCTGCCAGCATAACCAAGAACCTGGTAAGAAACGTTTCGTTGAGGCTTTCCCGTCTTTCCACCAACGAGCGCATTTTCAACGACCATTCCACTTATTACAATGAAGCTCTTGCTCGAAGTGGATTTGTCGATAAGGTAGCATATACAGAGTATGAAAATAGACCTAGAAAAAATAGATCCCGTCGCATTTGTTGGTTTAACCCACCATATAATATGGAGGTGGCCACACCATTAGCTAAGATCTTTCTTTCCCTTATTACGAAGCATTTTCCCCCTACACATAAATATAGTAAAATTTTTAATAGAAATACTATTAAAATTTCTTACTCTACGACTCCTAACCTTGCACATAACATCACAGCTTCAAATTTAGCTAAACTACCTATCCGTAGGAACACGTGCAACCCTGTAGTTAGTACTAACTGTAATTGTAGGAATCGGGCTGATTGCCCCCTATCCGGGAAATGCCTCTCTAGTAACATTGTCTACAAATGTAAGGTTGTAACACCCACGTCCCGTAGGGCTTACATAGAGTTAACCGCCAATAGTTTCAAGCAGCGTCTTTACATGCATACCCATTCTTTTCGTTACCCTCTAAGAAGGAATATGACGTCACTTTCAGCTTATATCTGGAGTCTAAAAGACAACCACACCCAATATAAGTTACACTGGGAGTTCCTAGCTAGGGCTAGATCGTATAACGGAAATAAAAGACCATGTGACCTCTGCGCCGCTGAGGCCCTGGAAATACTCTACGCCACAGACCACATCTTAAACAAAAAATCTGAGGCAATTTCGGCTTGTAAACATAAATTGCACAAAACTTTCCTGTATTACAGCCCCACGTTATACCCTAACGGATAGCACGATCTATACGTGGATATTTTACGTCTTGATGTGAGAGCCATGTATATGTTTTGTTTATTCCTTTACTTATTTGCA
>OZ024741.1:320324593-320343037 GCA_964016885.1 Eledone cirrhosa | reverse complement strand
GGAACCAATATCACACCAAATGCTCATGTAGACTTTCTACTGTATTACACCATTTGTATATTGTTACACAAATAACAAATTATATAAAAATGAGCACCTATATACGTGTGTAAATACATTAAGATTAAACCAAATCAAATACGAACTCCCACAAAAGTAAAGTATCCATCTAATTTGACCTAACACACTTGGTCCTGAATGATCAATGAAGAGTTAAACCACACAGTAGTTTCCAAGCTGTATAATTAGATGATAGGGGGGGTTTTCACTTTTTGTTACTAAAATCAAACTTGTGGAGTTATTAATGAAGAGCTGCTTACTGAATAGTATTCTCAACATGTATAACATGTTCATTTAGAAATTATTAGAACCTGTAAAATACTCATGTATTAACACCTGGAATATTATATCACAGGACTCAGTTATACATATATATCACTAATATATATATAACACTTCTTGTTTATATATATATATAAACAAGAAGTGTAAGTTAACAGGTTAAGATCAATTTTGTTTATCCATAATCGCTGTTATATATATTTTGGTGATAACCATTATGCAACAGCTATGACTTCATCAGACAGCTAGAACTTGAACAGAAAAAGCAGAAAAAACATAATGTTGGAATAAAGTTTACAGCTGTTTTTTCGATCTTTTGATATGCTCAATCCAGTATGGTGTTGTTTTGTCAAAGAACTGGTGACATACATACACACACGCGCACATGCAGGCACTCACATTCACACACACACAAACACACACACACACATATATATATATTTATGTATGACTAAAATAAACAAGGATAAACGCTCGATAACGATGCAATCCAATGATGATATATATATTATTTTAACGCTTGATATAGTACCAAACTGTTTTAACGTTTTCATATGATTGGTTTTTGTATCGAACGATAGAATGAGAGAATGATGAAAAGGAATAGAGTAGAATAAGAAATAAAAGAGGCCAAAAATATGTTTCCAAAGGAAAACAGCTTTGTAGAATATCCATCATTTTAGAAGACAGTATTTTCAAACAAGACTCGTGGATCAAAAGGAGATAAATATAGATAAATTGAGAAAGTTGAATAAGTGTGTGTTGTGTTTGTATTTACAAAGTTGTACTGTTGTCTATGTGTGAGAGTGAGAGTGCATGCGCGAAGTGACCAGCTTAGGGAATGACAAAAGCTGAACTAGTAGGTATGTGTCAACTATTTTAAACACATATGAGTACACATACAAACAAAGCGTTCCTTACGTCTTACCGATCAGTGACATATATATATTTATGTGTGCATGAGCGCGTGTGTATATGTGTGCGGGGGATGTGCAATTATAAACCCACAGAAATACAAACACACACACACCTTTATATTACTCTCTCTTTATATATATATATATATATATTTATTTATTTTTAACTAATTTGACCTGGGAGGGAAAGGCCCTCAATTGTTGTCAGAACACCTTTCTAGGAGAGGGAAACTCTGAAAAAGAAGCTGCGTCGGAAGCACCTGTGATGTTGACCAGTTCTCCTTTTCGGGTAGTGTTTTCGAGAGAGTGGGATTGGTCGAGTGCAAGGCCTTTTCCCACTTAAAAACCCTTCAAAGCACAGACATTGCTTGTTCAAGATATGTCACAGGCTCGTATGGCTGGCGGTAGCCTAAAGGTGCACCAAATTCTATAATCTGACAAGCGATTGCAATATTCTTAGCAGAGTTTGCAGCCATCATATATATTTCTGCGTGGTTATTAGCAGCTCGACAAATTTTTGTCGCGTAAAGGAAAGGTAATCATTTTAACATGTCTTTGATGTAAATATTTTCAGATTTATACAATAAATATAGCAGTAAATTATATTTTAAACCTCAAAAAGTAAAACATTGAAATTAATAATTGTTTCTACTTCTGGAACAAGGCCAGCAATTACCCAATACATTACTGGTACTTGATTTTATCGACCCCGTAAGGATGAAAGGCAAAGTTAACCTCGACGGGATTTGAACTCAAACCGTAAAGGAACATAACTATGCTGGAAAGCATGGCGTCCGACCCTCTACCGATACTGCCAATTCACCGCCTTATTGAAATTAATAATTGTTTCTACTTTTGGCACAAGGCCAGTAATTACTCAGTACATTACTGGTACTTTATTTTATCGATCCTGTAAAGATGAAAGGCAAAGTTAACCTTATTGAAATTAATAATGATAATGAAATATATATATATATACATATATCATATGTATAAATATATATCATTATTACATATACATCGGTGGATTGGCAGTATCGGTAGAGGGTCGGGCGCCATGCTTTCCAGCATAGATACGTTCCTTTACGATCTGAGTTCAAATCCCGCCGAGGTTCACTTTGCCTTTCATACTTACGGGGTCGATAAAATAAAGTACCAGTAATGCACTGGTTAACTGCTAGCCTTGTGCCAAAAGTAGAAACAATTATTACATATACATGTATGAAATTAATAATAATAATTGTTTCTACTTTTGGCAGAAGGCCAGCAAATCACCAGTACATTACTGGTACTTTATTTTATCGATCCCGTAAGGATGAAAGGCAAAGTTAACCTCGGCGGGATTTGAACTCAGATCGTAAATGGACTTAACTACGCTGGAAAGCATGTCCGACCTTCTACCGATACTACATATATACATGTACGTTCACATGCCTGCACACGCATAGGTATATATATATATATATATTATGTATATATATATATATATATATATATATATATATATATATATATATATATATATATATATATATACACAAACACACACATATATATATATATGTATGCGTGTGTGTGTGTGTGTGTGTGTGCGTGTGTATGTGTCTGTGTGTACAGACACATTAAACTGGCATTCCGACGGCTACAACGTCGAATGTTCCACTTGATACGATTAACAGAACAAACACTACGTGAAATTAACTTGCAAGTGTGTCAGTATTCCACAGACATGAGTATTCTTAACACAATTCGCACGGACATTTGGCATGACATAGTGTGTGATATGGCTGCTCCTATCGAATTACAGGTACAGTGGATTGGAGTAACGGGAAATACAGTGTCTTGTCCAAGCACATCGCACCACAGACAATCGAACTCACGACTTTACGATCTTGAATCTAATAACCTGACTTCTTAGTCACGCGCCTTCAGACATATGTATGACTAAATAAATAAGTATATATATATAACGAAGGAAGTATGGTAAGGAACCAGATGGACCATAACGGCTATTTCTGGACTCAGAAATAACCATCGAAACGGCTTGAGCTCTGCCGTCGAGGTTAAACATTTTCCTATATATATATATATATATATATATATATATATATATATATATATATATATATATATATATACATATATATATACATATATGTGTGCGTATATATATATCATATACATTTATATATATGTATATTGAATTTTCAACCGATAAGGTATGAGTTTCATGGGTACGTCTCTCTCTCTCTCTCTATATATATATATATATATAGTTATGTAATAAACAACATTAAATAATTATTTCATTTACCAGTGGTTTCTTGAAGGCAGATATTTATATCTGTCTTCAGTCGTCAGAATGAATAATCCATATTTAATAAAAACACCATGTTATTTATTCATGCTGACGACTGAAGACAGATATATATATATATCTGCCTTAAAGAAACCACTGGTAAATGAAATAATTATCTAATGTTCTTTATTACATAACTAATAAGCTCTGTAGCCTACATAGAGTATTCGTTTTTCCCGTATCTTTCCGACAGAAATACTTCATTTATATATATATATATATATATATATATATATATATATATATATATATATATATATATATGTAGAAGGTAAACAGAAACAACAACACAATCGGTACAGTATATGGAAGGTATCTATTAGGTTAACGCTTGATATAGAAGGAAGGGAGTCTTAACGTTTCGGACGCTGGTCCTTCATCAGAAGAAAGAATGAGAAATAAAATAGATTAAGGGGACGGGTAGGATGGAATTGAAAAAAATGTCTTTAGAAAGAAATAATAGGTCCATTCATGTTGACATCTCTTGCAAAACTGTTGGTGCTGGCGCTTTATGTATGATCTGTTTACCTTTTACATACATATATATATATCAACGCTTACGTGGACCTCTCAAAATTCGTTGGATTTTCTGATTGGACTTTCACCTCGAAACTGGATACCAACCCGGTGTACACGTGAACTTCCACCAGGAAATCTTTCGTATCTTTGAAATTTTCTTTGCTTCTTGCATTTAAATATTCCACGACTCTCTAACACTTGTCTTCTACTACATTCTTCTCAGCCGTCTATTTTTCACTCCCACCCTAATTCAAGTTTTTCCTGGATCGTCAATATATCCAGGAAAAACTTTAACCGTTAAGTTCTTCTTTCCTGGTTATGCCAATATTTATAAAACAAACTTTGTATTTTATCTGATGAGGGCGTACCAAAGTTTTGGTACCCTGGAAATATATATAATAGAATAAACATTGTTTTATATATATAATTTCCATTTATTTCATATCATTGAATATTATACTCCAGAAAACTTGTCGAGTGCTTTAAATCAGTTATAAACATTTATATTTGTTGAATTACCAACAAATTGAATATCCCCTTTGCCTATATATATATATATATATATATATACTTAAATGAATATACGTATGTCTGCTTGCATGCATGTATGAATGTAAATGCGTATGTATGTTTCTATGTGTATATATGTATGTATATATGTGTATATGTGTGTGTATGCGTGTCTGTTCGCGCGTATGTATCTCTATATATATATGTGCGTATGAATAGGTATTCCAGCAAGCATTAAAAAATATTTAGTGAAAATATCGTAGCTGTTATTTCATCTTCAACGTTAAATATGTTATTTATGTTCAAATTCACTCTAAGTACCTATAAACATTTTATTTAGTACAAATATTGTAGTTTTAATTTGAAGAAAAACGGCTAGGGAAACTCCTTTGATATCATCTTTAAAAACCTCATAACATCTCTATATACAAAACTTATGTGTGCGAAATATTTCGTATTACTTGATATCAATTAAACTTAAGTGAGTATTCAATTCTCATCGGTACGAGTTCAATATATTCTCCTGATACAAATGTTCACACGCACCCACACATATATATAAAGTGTGTATCATAAAGAATCATTCGATTATATTTAAAACTTTTACAAATGCTCAATATATAATATTACTGTATAAAAGTTATAAAAAAGAATAAAACTATATACTTAGAAAAGTATTGTACATGTTGCCCTATGATTATATGTTCTTGTGTTTAAAAAATATAGCCTTTTAAAATATATTTTTCATAATACATCCTACACACACATACGCACACACACATACACACACGCACACACATACACGCGCATATGTATATATATGTGTATGTGTACACATCTGAGCACCACTTTACTTATGTAATCCATAGTTAGAATAAAAACCAACATCACTAATGACACGGCGATCCTTAGTCATTAATTCATTAAGTAACATAATTATAAATAGACATTCTAACGCAGGGCAAAAATTATGCAGGCTAATTTGCGACGCAAAACACCGCTCGGTTAAATTACACCGCTACATGGTTTTAAATTTCCCGCGAGAAATCGGAACACTGAACGCGATATCGTCAACCAGTATTATGTTCTCTACTGCTGATCTGCCTTTATATTGGAGCCAGGAACCGGAGTAATATTAATAATAACTATGTTTTTTTATATTCTTCTTCATCACCGTAATTCGTGAAGAGGTCGTACGGGCACCATATTGAGGTATAGTGTTTCTAGGACATTTTTAAACGTAGCAGTGCCTATCTTTCTCCATGTCTGAGTGCTGCAGATTTCTTCCGGAGAAGGAGAGTGAGAGAAAGAGGAAATAAGAGATAAATATAGCGGAAGATTCGACCCTAGTTCCTCGATAGGATGAAAGGCAAAGTTGACCTCCGTCGGATTTGAACTCGGGGAGTACAGAGAGTCGAAAGGAATAACACAACGGATTCAATCCAAAGTTCTAATGACTCTACCAATGCGCTGCATTCTTTTTTCATATTGCATATCCATTAATGCGAAAACTAATTACTATTTTGGCCTCTGGACTATTTTTACTTTTTGCTTTCTGCTTTTATCTTTATTCTCTGTCTGTATATTATTTAACTACCAGCAATGAACATTCCCCTAACAATTACACGAAATAATAATGATACTAATAATTGTTTCTACTTTTGGCACAAGGCCAGCAATTATTCCAGTGCATTACTGGTACTTTATTCTATCGACCCCGTAAGGATGAAAGGCAAAGTTAACCTCGACGGGATTTGAACTCAGACTATAAAGGGACGTAACTATGCTGGAAAGCATGGCGTCCGACTCTCTACCGATATTGCCAATCCGCAATGATACTAATAATGGTTTCTGATTTAGGCGCAAGGCCGACATTTTGAGGGGAGGGGAAAGTCGATAAAACCGACCCCCAGTGCATTATTGGTGATTTATATATTTATATATATATATATATATATATATATATATATATATCTTAGTCTTAGATTCTTCCGCTCCGTTCGGCGCATCGAACAGTAAGTACTCGCCAACGGTTACGATCAGCGGCAATTTTTTCGAGACCGTGCCAGGTGATGTTGACTGCCATCAGGTCCTTCCGGAACGCTCATCGTCAGGTGATCCTTGGGCAAACCTGCCTCCGTTTACCGCCAGGCGAAGTCCAGTTCATCGCTGTTTTCGAATGTCGTTCATTTGGAAGACGCAGAATATGGCCAGCCAGACGGCACCGACGCTCCGTGACCACTCTCTGTAGCGTCCACGACTCGGCTCTCCGCAGGATCTCCTCGTTTCCCACTCGGTCGTGCCAGGACACACGAAGGATCTTTTGCAGGCACCACTGGTGGAAAGTGTTCAGCCGTCTCTCTATTTTTGCCGTACTCTTCCAGGTCTCGCTCGCATAAAGCACTGTCGGCAACACGATGCTCTTGTACAGGCGGAGCTTGGTCTTGGAGCTAATGCATGATGACGACCAGACTGGGCACAGCCGCTGGAAAACTGCGGCTCCTTTGCTGATCCAACAGTTGATGTCGAGCTCCGCGTCGCCGCTGCTTGTCAGGATGCTGCCTAGATAGGTGAAGTGATCATCTTCCCCGAGTTGCTGGCTGTTCTCATGACCTTGGTCTTTTTGGTGTTGATTCTCAGACCGATCATTTCCGCACTCTCTTGTAGGCATGTTGTTAGGGCCTGCAGATCTGCACTGTTTTCAGCGATCAAAGCGAAGTCATCGGCGAATGCCAGGTCCCACGGCCTCGACTGGGATTCCTCGACCGAGTCCTTCATCCATTCGCCTTACTACGAAATCGGCTGCCAGCAGGAACAACAGCGGAGAGAGAATGCAACCCTGTCTGACTCCGGAGACAATGTCAAAGAACTACGTCACACCGGATTTATTCCGCACGCAGCAGCTGGAGTTTTCATACAGGGCCTTGAAAATGGTGATGTATCTTGCAGGAATGCCGTACAGTTGCGCAATATTCCACAGCGACTCCTGGCGTACACTCTCGAATGCCTTCTGGAAATCAATAAAATTGACCGCCTAAGGCTGTTGTAGCTCAACCTATTGTTCGAGAATGTTGCGTAGTGTAAAGATCTGTTCCATGCAAGATCGATTTTTTCGGAAGCCGGCTTGTTCCTCCCGGAGCACAGAGTCGACAGCCTGCCGGAGTCGACGCGGCAGCACAGTGCAGAACGCCTTGCCTGGGACTGACAGCAATGTGATACCACGCCAGTTATTGCAGTCTGTCAGGTTTCCCTTCTTCAGCAGTTTGACGATGACACCGCGCTGCCATTCTAGGGGAACCCGACCAACCCTCCAGCAGTGGTTCATCAAGTCTGTCAACGCTGTTATCGTGCTCTCCTCACCGAATTTGAGCAGCTCAGCAGAGATCTCATCCAGTCCGCCTGCTTTGCCGTTCCTCAAGTGGCGAATCGCTCTCTCGTCTCTTGCTTGGTGATATGGTCCGCGCTTGAGTACCTCAGTGGTTGCTGGAGTCTCTGCGGTCATGTCTATCAGGGCGACCGGATTTGGTTGGTTCAGCGTCTCCCGGAAGTGCTCCATCCACCTCCGCTCCTGTTCCACTCCAGTGGTCAACGTCTAGCCATTTTTGTCCTTCACTGGCATGCTGGCACCGCTCGACATTCCTGTCAACTCCCTCACGATGCGGAACAGTGCTTTTGTATCGTTTCGACCAGCAGCTTCCTCTGCCTCAGAACCCTTTTTCTCCAGCCAGTCACGTTTGTCCCGCCAGCAGCTTCGCTTTACCAGTCGGTCGATTTGGCGGTATACGGCATCTCTTTTCTTTTGGTCTTCCTCCGATCTGGAAGAATCTCGCTCGACTTTTGGGTTTTTTCTTCAGTCAATTAGGTCCCACGTTGGTTCTTGGATCCATTTTTCCCTCCTCGTTGCTCGTCTTCGGCCAATAGTTTCTTGTGCTGCCTCAGTCACCGCTGTCGTGAACATCGTCCATTGATCTTCCAGATCTGCAGCCTCACTCAACTGTTGGAGTCGGTTTTGTAGCGCCAGTTGGTACAGTCGCGCTTGACCGGGAAACTTCAGTTTCTCCACTACATATGGCTTTGGTCTTTTCTGTCGTGTCCGTTCTTCAGGCGCAGATGAAGTTCCGCACACAGTAGGTGATGGTCTGAGTCCACGTCCGCACCTCGGTACACTCTGACGTCACGTACCGAGGACCGCCAGCGCTGGTTGATACAGATGTAGTCGATCTCGTTTCGGATTTTCTGGTCCGGAGACTGCCAGGTAGCCTTGTGTTTGAAATAGGTGTTGCTAATGCACAAGCTGTTGATGGCACAAACCAGCTGCAGTCTCTCGCCGTTGTCTGTGGTGACTGCAGCGGAAACGAATGGCCCAGTGACCTGTTCCAGTCCCTGTCTGTTCCAGCCAATCTGAGCATTGAAATCACCGATCAGTAGTTTGATGTCATGGCTGGGCAAGTTATTAAATGTGTCCTGCAAGTTATTAAATGTGTCTATATATATATATATATATATGCAGAGGTTATATTTAATTTGTTGGGATTCAACAAGCTTAAACATTTTTATAACTGATATAAAGCACTCAACCGTTCAGTGGAGTAAATACACAATATATTAATAAATGGAAACTATATTTATAAAACCATATTTATTTTTATTATACATATTTCAAGAGCAACCAAATATGTATAATAAAATAAATATGGTTTTATAAATATATATATATTTGTTTTGCAAGGTTTTTGGTATGAAACAAATATTATTATACTTGGAGAGGGTCATATTGTAATAATATTGCCAGAAATAATAACAGAACACACTCACTGTTTGGTTGGTTTTCGCTTCTGTATTTGTATGTCTCCATAGTTAATTTATTTGGCAATCAATGTTTATCATTGATTGAGTAACGGTTAAAAATACAGTTATAAATATATATATATATAGTCTATCAAAGTTCTTTCGCTGCTTGATAAACAGATAGATAAATAGAGAGATGGACCTATAACACGTATGTAGCGAAATTGACAAATGAAAATGGCGTAGACATTACAGTACAATACAATACAATGGGAGGAAACATAATAGTACCACTGATGATGCTACAGATGTGCAACGAAAGAACTTTGATAGACTCTCTCTCTCTCTCTCTCTCTCTCTCTCTATATATATATATATATATATATATATATATATATATATATATATATATATGTGTGTGTGTGTGTGTGTGTGTATTTTTAACCGTTGGTCAATCAAAGATAAAGATTGAGGACCAAATAAATTAACTATGGACATATAAAAGATACAGAAGCGAAAACCACCCGAACAGTGAGTGTGTTCTGATATTATTTCTGGCAATATTATTACAACAATATGACCCGCCGAGGTCAACTTTGCCTTTCATCCTTACGGGATCGATAAAATAAAGTACTAGTAATGTACTGGGTAATTGCTGGCCTTGTGCCTAAAGTAGAAACAATTATTACAACAATATGACCCTCCTCAAGTATAACAATATCTCTCTCTCTCTCTCTCTATATATATATATATATATATATATATATATATATATATAAATCAGGAAAGAAGATTGACATGTTTTGCTATACAAAAAAGGTTTTTAATCTCATTGCTGACAATTGTTTCTCTGAACTGGTAGGTCTAGAGATCTCTATTCGCTTGTTTTCACCTTACTCGATCGCCAATACAAAATTATAACCAGTCAGTTCTTCGGAGCATGCGAGAATGAAGAGGATATACAGGCATGAAAGGAATATACAGGCTACTATATGAAGTAGTAATGGCATTCAGTTAGAACAATAACAACAATTACAACAATGCTAGTAATAAATTATTTGAGGAGACCCTGACATTACATTAGGTGGAGGGTATAGTGTATCTAAGATTTCGGCGTGTAAAACTAGCTGACATGAAGCAGAAGTATAAGGTTGACATGTAAGGAGTGTCGTAGGGTGTATTATATCAATTTTAAAGATAAGCCGGTGTTTATCAACAGTGTAGGTCAGGTGGCCGTAATGTTCAGTATTTATCTGACCGACGAAGTATTTATCATTGAGTAGAATTTGTGTGGTCTACATTAGATGAGAATACAGTCTTTCTTTTCATCTTCAATAACATACATGAATGGGACAACACTGTCAAAGCTAAATAATGGGCAAGTTAATACAGAGGTTAAGGAGGCAATATATATATATATATATATATATATATATATATATATATATATATATATATATATATATATATATACATATATACACACACATATATATATATACACACGCACGTGTACATAGACATATACATACACATCAATATACACTCGTACAAATACATACATACATACATGCAAAGAGATAAACATGCTGACTGTAATTATGGCAAAAGGAAGGTAAAGTTACATTGTAGTAGTGATTTGAGAAATTCTAGGATTTAGGATCAAGTGATGGCAGCAGCTGAGAAGGAATAAGTTTATGGGTTGATGAGGTACTTACAGACATTTGTGTGGTATAGAACTGTGAAGGCTCGAGTGTACTTAATGAGTATATTTCTGTTGTGATTTATGCAGGGTAGTGGGTATCCTAGTTTAAAGCTATGTTATGTTGGTTCGATTCACGGAGGTTTGAATCTTATGAATTTAGTGACAATTCTATGTCTGCAGAAGATAGATCTTTCTAACTTATTGTTAAGTAGCCTTTTTACATTTTTGAGGATATACATTAGTTCTAGATCACATAGCCCGCAGTGGGACATACCTGTACTATAGGTTTTAGCAGCCGACAACTTCGACCAGTTAATACTGTAGTTAGTGTTGTTGTCCTTCAGTTCCCATATTTTTTTGGCGAGGGTTGTGGACTACACCTAAGTGGACTGCATATAACTATTATTTGTTACCCCGTATATATATAAATATATATACATTTGTATATATATATATATATAGAGAGAGAGAGAGGGGAGGGGAGCCAGTGGTGATGGCGTAGTACATAGAGAGAGGGGGGAGAGCCAATGGAGATGGCGTTGTACATATAAATATACTTACACACAGACACACACACTTGCGTTGTTTAGGGAGGGAAATATATGTGTTGGTGATGTTAATGATGTTAATGATTGTTGAAGTATGGGGATGTGCCTTGTGGTGACGGTGGAGGTGTTGTGTGCGACAAAAAATGTACAGGATCGAATTATACGATGGGTTACAGGTTAAAAAGTGACATAGGGATCACGGGGAAAACAAGGTTGTGAACATATAGCGATGTGTGTGGTCATGGTGGTGGTGGTGCCGATGGGGTGATATGTTCAACAATATATTTACATGATCTGATGTTACGGTTTTTTTTACAAGGTAAAGCTGACAGAGAGGGCAGCTATAACACAGTCGTTCTGGGAGTGAGGGATGATATGTGTTGGTGATGTTAATGATGTTAATGATTGTTGAAGTATGGAGTTGTATCTAATGGTGACGATGGTGGTGTGTGCGACAGTATATCTACAGGATCGAATTTTACGAAGGATTGTAGGTTAAAAAAAGATATAAAAAAAGATATATATATATTTATATATGTATATATATAGTTATACTTGGGGATGGTCATATTTGTGTAATATTGCCAGAATTAATAACAGAACACACTCACTGTTTGGTTGGTTTTCGCTTCTCGCTGTCTTTTATATCTGCGATCTAACTTACTCGGTCCTCAATGTTGCCATTGACTGACCGACGGTCAAAAATAATACAGATACAATATAGACACAAACACATATATATAGTTTACATAATTTACATAAATCTTTCGTTGCACATCTGCAACATCGTCAGTGGTGTTATATTTTTTCCTCCTGTTGTGTTGTATGTCTACGCCATTTTTTATTCAGTCTGTCTATATATTTATTTATTTATTTGCTTGTTTGTTTATTTTATTTTGTCTTCTTTGCGCATGCGTTTGCGTGTGTGTATAGTGTTACGTTTGCTGTGTGACTAGTGTGTATAGTGTTGTGTCTGCTGGGTGACTAGTGTGTGTTTATGTGCTTGTTGTTATTGTGCTTGTGTATGTATTTATTTATCTTATTTTATTTTATTTTATTTACTTATTTATACTTCTCTTAGGTCAGTATTGTTTGTTTGGGTGTTGTTGTTGTTCCACTCATTCTTTCTGTTTAGCTTTGGTCTTCTAATTTCTATTTCACTGGCCTCTCTGATTTGCCTATCTGCTGGGTCATTCCTATGTTTAGATATTATTCTAATTTCTATGTTGTCTATGTTACCGTCATGTTGTTGTCTAGCATGTTCGTATAGTACTGACCCGTTTTTTCGTCCTTTTAGTTCGCCCCAGTGTTGGTCTATCCTTTCACCTATGCTACGAGCTGTTTCGCCTATGTATGTTGTTGTCATGTTTCTGCAAGTACCCTCTGTACATCTTATGCTATAGACTACGTTTCTAGTTTTACAGTTTATCCGGGGGTTCACCTTACATATGATACATTTCCTATTGGTACAGTGGGTTTTCTTAAAGGGGTAGGTTTTGCTGATCAGGGATTTTATGGTGGTTCCTGGCTTTTCTACCACCTTTATTTTTAAGTAGTTCTTTCTCAGGGCCTTTCTACACTGGTTAGATAATTTCCCTCCAGGGGTGGCGTCCACAAACATGACACTCTGATATCTCTGGTTGTCGTACCATAATGTGGCCTTCCCTATCTTATGTCTAGCCCTATCTAAGCTATTCCATGATTTGCTCCTGTATAATGGGCAAATTCCTTTCATGTCCAGTTTTATGAGGGTCTTATACTTTTCCATGGCTCCTTCGTATGCTCTAACTCTGTCTCTTTGGTTGTAGCCAGAGAACTGCATGCGGTTGATGAAGTGTTGGATGTGTCTTTCCATTTCTGTTGGGTCGCACATGCTGGACACATTCTTCATCACTCGTACCAAATCTGCGATCAGAATATTAAACTTAGCACTACTGGACATTGCTGAGTTTTTGAGTATCAGGTATTTGGAGGCCATGGGTTTAGCATAGTGTGAGTGGAGAATTTGGGCTCTCTCGTCTATAGTGTTAATCGAGAGTTCCGTGTCTAATACAGGTAGTCTATTGTTAGGGTGTTTGGAAGGGAAGTCGATAGTTACAGTTATACTCTGGTGTATGGAATTAGCTATCTGCTGGATGCTTTCCATCGGGCTACGTTCTAATTCAAACTTGTTAGTGCTCTCTAGTGGGGGTGTTCTTATAACTATATTGATATCGTCTACATAACGAGAGTACATGATGAGGTCTATGGAGCTTTCATTAAGGAGATCTTTAAGTCTCCTTTCCCACCATACCATGAAAAGGTTGGCAACATCACCAGCTATGCTGACGCCGATGCTGACACAAATATGACCCTACCCAAGTATAACAATATTTGTTTCGACACACGATTTCATATAATAAACCTCGCTAAACTAATTCATCGCCGCTTGTATATATATATATATATATATATATATATATATATACATACACACATGTATATATACATACACATACACACACAAAACGCAACAGATACAAAAACACACTCATACTCATACATTTACAAAGTCTTATTGAAGTCAATTTGAAAGAGCGTGTTGTGGTGGAACTAATTCTAAAGCAATTCATGTATACAGTCAATCGTAATAGCGATGAGATAATGGTGGAGAGACTGAGGTATATAGTTAGATGTTAATGTGTGTGTGTATATATATATATATATATATATATGCATTTTACATTCATTTCATTTATTGATTTATTGATAATTTATCTGAGTGGCCCGAATCTTCCATATCGAACTTTTCGGTTATTTGGTTGATTGTAGACATATTCTACGTGTGACGGTATTTTAACGATAGTTATAGCTCTAATTTATTTGAATTATAGAGCCCTCTGCCGATCATCTCGAATTTTGTTTATCGTGAACTCGTGCGCCGATTTTTCGATACTCGATTATTCTACTATATTTAGCTCTAGACTTAGCTATTGACCAGTTAATTTTATTGTTCATTTTCTGTCGATTCTATTAAATGATGAATAGCCCCTGTTTATTTTAACATGTCTATTGAGCACTCTTATTCGATATGTGTTTTTGTCACATTTTTCCGAATATTTTTGCGGATATAAAGGTTATCTCCCTTGCTGAAATCCATGTGCGTATTTTTAGCCTGGGTCTTATCTTTTTATCCATTCGGACGAAGCTCGTTGATGAAGTAACTCCAGTCCCCCATTTTCTGTAAGGCTTATATTTTTATATGAGCTGATAGATGACGGTTTAAGGATTTACAGAAACCCAAGAAGCTAGATATTCCATCTCTCTAGTGGGTCCGGGTATGCATTTTACATTCATTTCATTTATTGATTTATTGATAATTTATCTGAGTGGCCCGAATCTTCCATATCGAACTTTTCGGTTATTTGGTTGATTGTAGACATATTCTACGTGTGACGGTATTTTAACGATAGTTATAGCTCTAATTTATTTGAATTATAGAGCCCTCTGCCGATCATCTCGAATTTTGTTTATCGTGAACTCGTGCGCCGATTTTTCGATACTCGATTATTCTACTATATTTAGCTCTAGACTTAGCTATTGACCAGTTAATTTTATTGTTCATTTTCTGTCGATTCTATTAAATGATGAATAGCCCCTGTTTATTTTAACATGTCTATTGAGCACTCTTATTCGATATGTGTTTTTGTCACATTTTTCCGAATATTTTTGCGGATATAAAGGTTATCTCCCTTGCTGAAATCCATGTGCGTATTTTTAGCCTGGGTCTTATCTTTTTATCCATTCGGACGAAGCTCGTTGATGAAGTAACTCCAGTCCCCCATTTTCTGTAAGGCTTATATTTTTATATGAGCTGATAGATGACGGTTTAAGGATTTACAGAAACCCAAGAAGCTAGATATTCCATCTCTCTAGTGGGTCCGGGTATGCATTTTACATTCATTTCATTTATTGATTTATTGATAATTTATCTGAGTGGCCCGAATCTTCCATATCGAACTTTTCGGTTATTTGGTTGATTGTAGACATATTCTACGTGTGACGGTATTTTAACGATAGTTATAGCTCTAATTTATTTGAATTATAGAGCCCTCTGCCGATCATCTCGAATTTTGTTTATCGTGAACTCGTGCGCCGATTTTTCGATACTCGATTATTCTACTATATTTAGCTCTAGACTTAGCTATTGACCAGTTAATTTTATTGTTCATTTTCTGTCGATTCTATTAAATGATGAATAGCCCCTGTTTATTTTAACATGTCTATTGAGCACTCTTATTCGATATGTGTTTTTGTCACATTTTTCCGAATATTTTTGCGGATATAAAGGTTATCTCCCTTGCTGAAATCCATGTGCGTATTTTTAGCCTGGGTCTTATCTTTTTATCCATTCGGACGAAGCTCGTTGATGAAGTAACTCCAGTCCCCCATTTTCTGTAAGGCTTATATTTTTATATGAGCTGATAGATGACGGTTTAAGGATTTACAGAAACCCAAGAAGCTAGATATTCCATCTCTCTAGTGGGTCCGGGTATGCATTTTACATTCATTTCATTTATTGATTTATTGATAATTTATCTGAGTGGCCCGAATCTTCCATATCGAACTTTTCGGTTATTTGGTTGATTGTAGACATATTCTACGTGTGACGGTATTTTAACGATAGTTATAGCTCTAATTTATTTGAATTATAGAGCCCTCTGCCGATCATCTCGAATTTTGTTTATCGTGAACTCGTGCGCCGATTTTTCGATACTCGATTATTCTACTATATATATATATATATATATATTTATTTACAAATATATATATGTATACATATATTTACAAATATATATATGTATACATATATATATATATATATATATATATATATATATATATATATATATATATATATATGTGTGTGTGTGTGTGTGTGTGTGTGTGTGTGTGTGTGTGTGTGTGTGTGTGTGTGTGTGTGTGTGTGTGTGTGTGTGTGTATGTATACATATATATATTTGTTTGTCTCACTCTCTCTCTCTTTATCTATATAAATAAATAAATATATATATATATATATATATATATATATATATAAATATATATATATATTTATTTATTTATATAGATAAAGAGAGAGAGTGAGACAAACAAATATATATATGTATACATATATATATATATATACATATATATATAATAATATATATATATATATATATGTGCGTGTGGTGTGTGTGTGTGTGTGTGTAGAAATAGAGATAGAGGGAGGAGAGAGAGAGGAGAGAGAAAGAGATAGAGAGATATATATATAGTCTAAGAGATACCTAGATAAAAAGATAGCTTGATGAACACGTAGATAAATAGAAAGATGGACCTATAAATACATATGTAGCGAAATTGACAAATAAATGTAAACTATATTGTTTCCGTTTATCTAAGCCCTTACAATATTTAGAAATCTATCATTTCATCTCATCTAGCAGTATTTGCTCCCATCAACTTTCTGGGAAAAGTGTTTCTAAGAGAAATGGTCGCAGTGGTAGTAAGTTCATAGCAGTAACAATAACTTTCCAATAACCATTCGTTGGCATCCTTGTTTCTAATCGATAACAATAATATTGTTACGTAGAAATGCGCCCCGCTTAACAATAGTAATCGATTAGGTTTAGTGAAGATAGATGGTCGGCGTATGAAAAGCTGTAGCGCTGGAGGAGAGGCGCATGCGTAGCAGTTTCTCCTAATTCTCTTAACTACACAAGCGCAAACATCTAAATACACAATAGTAAAATCGTTAAAACATGTACGTAAGTTTGTACATTTGTATATATATATATATACACACACATATATAGACACACACACACACACACACACACACACACACACACACACACACACACACACACACACACACACACACACACACACACACACACACACACACACACACACACACACATATATATATTTATATAAATATATATATATATTTATTAAAATAACAGATTAAAGTTTAAGCAAAGAATCGCTGCTTTCACCCTTAACGTGATCTTCTGAAACTAACAAAAAGTGAATACTTAAAAAACTAACAGAAGTGAATATTTCAAAAAACGTTGCAACCGGATGAAGACAGGAAGACGATACTCTGGTTCGTGGAAACGTTCCCTGGCAAAGAACGGGAAAAAACGAATATAATACGTCATTATTTGGAGTGGTGAAAAACAATTACACGCAAAGACAAAACCACTTTTATGGTATAAAAGAAGTCGTAGACTAATATTCTCTTAGCTGGTTCATAGAGACGTTCTCTGGCAATGAATGGAAAAAACGAAGATAATACGTCATATGTGGAGCGTGGAGAAAAATTGCACGCAAAGACAAAACCACGTAAATGGTATAACTGAAGTCGTAGACTAAAATTCTAACTAGGAAACCGAATGATTCTCGGCTTCAGAGTTAAGAATAAAGTAAATAAAATACAAAGGTAATTGAAATTAAATAAATACATACACGCATCCATATACGTACATACAAAAGCATACGCGAAAACACTCGCCATAGGTATACAAATACACGCACATATAAATATGTGTATATGTGTGCGTGTATACAAATAATTAGATAAACGTATATAAATAAATAAATACGTATATAACAAGCACACACACATACCTACATGGAAATACACATATGTTCGGAGACGCACATCAACCAAAACACGTAGTACACATATACACACATCCTACATACGTACGAACCCGCATACTCACA
>OZ024741.1:320302093-320319593 GCA_964016885.1 Eledone cirrhosa | reverse complement strand
GATTCCTTCTTGTTTTGGTTTTGTTGACTATTCAACTGGTTTGAGAGTTTAGTTCTACGTCTCATAAGGATTTTCCTATCTCTGGGAATAAGATTTTTGTGTCTGTTTGCATCTTTCTCCGGGACACACTTTTTGCATACGGTGTGTATCGTTGTCATGAAGTGTTGAAATTGTGTGTTAGTGTCTTGTGTGGCGATGTTTGCACTCCATGTTTGCTTCCGGATTTCACTCTTAATCTTCTTCCAGTCAGCCCCGTAGAAGTTAAGGCTGGATAGCGTCCCGGAGCTTCTTGGTGGTTTTGTCTCTGTTGGTTCTCTTGGACCACATATCATTAGCTCTACCAAGTTATGATCCGAGAGAATTGTTGGTGTCACCTTTACATTGTGGATGAGCACTTCGTTGTTTGTAAAACAGAGGTCCAGGACATTTTCGCCTCTTGTTGGGAGGAGTATTGCTTGCTCCATGAACAGCCCGTGTGTGAGGGCCAGCAGGGATTCCGTCTGTCTCTGTTCTATTGACGTCATTCCAGGGAGGAGGTGGCCCTCAGGCCATTTGACCTTTGGTAGGTTGAAGTCTCCCAGCAGTAGGATGTTGAGACCCTGGTCCAGTTTGTCAAGGACCTCTTCTATCCTACTTAGGCTATCCTCAAATTTACCCTCATGACTGGAGGCATCGGGCGGCCGATATGTGACACATATTACCGTCTGTAGTTGCTTCATATGTATTATCAGTGTGTCACAGACTGAGTTTGAATGTGTCAACAGTACAATTGGTGTGACATCTTCACGGATATACAGAGCAACCCCACCATGAGTTCTCTCCTTCCTGTCCGAACGAAATACAGTATATTTCGGTATATGTATTTCTGCATCTGCTATACTGCTTGTCAGGTGCGTTTCGGTTAGTGCCATGCATAGTGCTTGATTGCTTATGGCTAAGTCTCCCAGGTAGGAAATTTTACTCATGTTGCTGAGTTTCACCAGGCCCCTGACATTCAGCAGCAGCACTGGTGTGACTTTTGGGGTGCCAGTAATGGCTGTCGGTATGACACCTGGTCTGGTGTCAGCGGCGGCCACTCTGGGTCCCTTAACTGCGGTGGTCTCGAGTGCTGGTGTGGATGACCCTGGCTCTGGAGACGATGCAGCCAGGTCAGCTGTCCCACAATCTTCTCTGCCATCACTAAAAAAATTTTCTGATCTGCTGCTGCCATCTGTATCTCGTCGGCATGTGCGTGCCTTCTCCTTGTTGGTGCAGCACGCGCGACATCAGCATACTTCTGGAGCGGCTTATTTCGGCTTAGGCTGGGGCATGTTGCGCGAGTATGATGGGCATAGTTCGTTTGAGACCTAGGGTGGGCGAATCTGCATCCCATCCCTGTCTCTCCATGCCAGCATGTCCCGTTCTTGAAAAACTTGCACATTACTTGGGTTTTTTTGCTCCCAGTGTCTCGGTGCTTTCTGTTCTTTCTTTGAACAGTTGTCCACTGGTCCCTCTGCGCTTGGTTCTCCTTCGGAAGGTGATTTCGCTTTTCACCTTTGCCCTTAGCTTGTTGGTTGCCCGGCCTGCCCTCCCTGCCTGTAGCGGAGGGTATATCATTTTCTTTCAGGTCCGTGCTTGTGCTCTCCTCCTTTTCCTTTTCCCCCTCTTTTTCCTCTTCCTTTTCCCTCTCCTTCTCCTCATCCCTCCCTTCGGTTTTCTCCTCCCTGAGGACACGGCTTAGCATCGCCATATGAGGCGCTATGAGGACATACGCCTTCTCAATTTCTTTTCTCTTTCTCTCTATCTGTACCAGGGTCCTCAGAAACCCATGGCTCTTCAGGTTCTCCGCCATCTTTTTGCTTGGTGGAGACCCATCAGCCATAGTCCACCCCTTGATCAAAACCGCTAGTTCAATCTTCGACCAGTTTCGCTGACTCCTGATTTCACTTTTTTCCTGCATGCAGTCCATTTCGCTGTGGAGGGGAGAAAGAGAGACAGTGGGAGGTGTAGGGTAGAGGTTAGAGAGGGACAGAGTGAGGGAGGGAGATAGAGATATAACTCCAGCGAGAGAAAAAGAAAGAGAAACAGAAGAAAAGAAAAGAAAAGGGGGAGACAGAAGAGGGGAGCGAGAGAGATAGCGGGAAGAGTCGGGGGGGTCAGAGGGAGAGAGAGGAGATAGATAGATAGAGAGAGAGAGAGAGAAAGAGAGAGAGAGAGCTCGTTGATCTAGAGAGAGGGAGAAAGAGAGCTCGTTGATCGAGAGAGAGGGGGAGAGAGAGAGAGAGGGAGAGAGAGAGAGAGAGAGAGAGAGAGAGAGAGAGAGAGGAAGGAAGGAAGGAGAGAGATAGAGACAGCGTGAGAACGTGAGCAACAGCAGTTCACAAATACAAAAATAAATTTTTAAATTTAAATTTAAATTAATGAATGGAAGAAACCGGAAACATAGAGATATAGAAACACGATGTAAATGTCTGTTTACAAATACACGAAGTTATTGCAATATCAGCATATCATACAAGAAACAACGAAATCGGGTCAAATACAGATAAGATTATACAAAATCAAACAAGATTATATCAAATTAAATTATGTTACTCAGAAAAATCAAAATTAATACAAGATCTGCTTAAGTTAAACAAAAATGCTCTGTATGGTAGACAAACAAAAATAGAAAGCACGTGTATGTGTTGTCTCCTATGAATGAATCATACAGTGAAAATAAACATGTTCAAAACGGTAATATATGTAAAATATACTTCAAAATAATTGCGTCAAAGCACAAAAACTTATCTTTTTTGTATGTTTTCCTTGTCCTCTGAAGAATTAAAACCATACATAAATCCGATTACTGTCGATTTAAAATATATATATACACGCGCATATATATATATATATATATATATATGCGCGTGTATATATATATATATATATATATATATATATATATATATATATATATATATAAAATTTCAGGTTATCAATAATGTAGTGATAATATATCGTTACGTTAGAGATGAACAGCGTACGTGTAGGTTTGCTCAACGAGTAGAAATTCTATTCCGGAGAAAATGTAGAAAAGATGAATATAAAATGAAAGTGCTTTTTTTAAAAAAGGAATATATTAGGTATTGACATATGTTTCTGTAACAGACGGAATACCTATGTACCGCTGCTTGCGTAATCATATAATGTTAGCAAGTATTCGATAGCAAATGTATAAACAGTTGTCACTTCTTCAGAGATTTTGGATAAATTGGATAAAATCAGAAAGATTGAAGTATTTATATTAGTAATAGAGGAAGAAGAGAGGGGATAGTATATGACAGATGGTAATTGAATTTACTGCTAAACAAGTATATAAAGGGTTTCTAATGAGAATACGATGAGTAAATGGTTTATTTTATCTAAATAAGAATTTTTGGGAGTGCCAATTTTAATCTATACTTGACCCATTAGACATTGGACAGGGCTGGTCATTTGGTGTAGTAGTATTAATTATAAAGTGTCAATTGGGGCAGGGGGAGATTTCGATTGCTACTGAATAAGATCAATGCTAGTAGCCAGCTGGTATATGCATTAGGGAATTGAATTAAGAAATCAGAAATCTCATTTTATCTATAGCAGTTTATATTATAATTTTGTAAATTATGTAATTTGGAATTATTTTGTATTATGAAATCCAAAAACATTTTATTAAATAACAGAATAGAGCGATCGTTATACTGTAACTATCGCTTAAAATCTAGATTTTCATATTATAAATACTACCAGGATTGAACGCCTGTCTCCATCTCCGTTTGATTGTCAAAATACATATTAACATTCTCTATTAGTCTTAATTCTATCAACTCTTCTATTATTTACCATTTAATATAAACTGCTATAGATAAAACCAACGTTCTAAATATCTTGCCAAGCTTGGCAAGATATTTAGAACGCTGGTTTGAGACCTTTATTTGCCTCTGAAGAAGAGATATTATCTCGAAAATTAAGGACATTTAAATAAATCTAAGGTAAAGGACGAATTGTCAACAATATCTTTTACAATTGCATTCTTTTTTCCATGTCCATACCTGCATTGTTTTGGCTTTATTACACATATTCAAACGTTTATATATATATATATATATATATATATATATATATATATATATATGGTGATAGAAAGAAATAGAACGAAAAGAAAGACAAATAGAGAGAGAGAGAGAGAGAGAGAGAGAGAGAGAGAGAGAGAGAGAGAGAGAGAGAGAGAGAGAGAGATGTAAACATATATGTTACTATGTGTATATATCTAAAAGTCTTAAGCCTGCCTTCAGCCAGAAGGCTCATTTGGCCGGTGCTTATCCCGGTTTCATAGCTAGACTCCCCCCTGGACAGGACGCCAGTCCAACGCAGGGTTAAACCCACAGCTATTGCTGGTACTTATTTTCAGCTGAGTATATGTATCAAAAGGAAATGGATTTGTTTTGCTCAAGACCATAACACAACCCAAGAATCGAACCCACGACATTGTGATAGTAAGTCCAACACCCTTACTACTAGGCCCCGTGCCTCCACGTGTATATATATATATCTATATAATTAATCATAGATGCATATACAACGAGTTCAATTCTACAAGTTACTTGTATATGTGTGTGTATGTGTGTGTCTGTATAAAGATACACTGTACAATATAGATTTCTGCTTCTTCGCCTTCTTTGTCCACTTCAAACTCTATTTTATCCGACCCCTCCACAAGCTTCAGTGTGATATTCTTTCATTATCTATCACTTATACAAAATGACCGTTCACAAATACAGTAGGGAGACTCCAACACCAAACTAATATCTACTTCAAGGTTCATGCTTGCGTCGGATCGAAACATGTCTGGAACCAGTGACCTAATTTCGCACATCTTCCCTGCACTTCTCAAGTTATTTGCACGCTGAGTGACCAAACACCTAAGAAAGGAAAGAAGCAAACATTAGTCTTGAAAATACTTGTGGAAATAAGTTGAAACGGCTGCCATTCAACCTCTTAACTATACATACATTCATATAAACATACCGACATAATTAATACATACATATATACAATATATACCTACTGGAGTCTACGGATCGAGTGCTCAATCTGGTGAACCTACAGTAAGTGGACATTACAATCTCTCTCTCTCTCTCTCTCTCTATATATATATATATATATATATATATATATATATATATATATATATATATATATATATATATATATATTATATATATATATATATATATATTTAGGGAAGCAGAAAATTGCTTAATGTAATCCAGTTCGTAGTTAAGACGGTTTCAACGTACGGTTAGGATAAAAGAGAAAACACAGGTAAGCATTAAAAAAAAGGATTTTATCCAGGTATTTACGACCGTTTCATTGGTAAATGCAACCTTATATTGCTATACTGCAAATAGCAGCCACTCAATAATAATTGTTGTACACGTCCAAATTTTCAAAATAGTGAATAAGTTACTCTTAACAAGATGAAATCCTTTTTTTTTAATGCTTACCTGTGTTTTCTCTTTTATCCTTTACACTCCAAGATTGAACGTGATTCTTACAAACTTCTGGAGTTACCCCTAACCGTACGTTGAAACCATCCATGAAACTGGCTGTCTTAACCACGAACTGGATTACATTAAGCAATTTTCTGCTTCCCTAACTATAGACTCCTTATCGGTTGAGCAACCACCTAAATATACAGTGCTACTATGGAAAAGCATTACATAGGTATGTCCCTAAAGAACATTCCTATACCTTTGAGAAAGCATTATACCCTCGGGGTGATACAGCGAACAAACGACTTCATACGCTGGGTTAGATGGAAAACTTTCCATTTCGACAAAGGACGTAACGGTCGCACCGTAGAATGCAACAAGGAAATATACGGCTTCAAATCATGTAGGAACCCACCTACCAACCCTCAACTGGATGCCTTTGAACAGGACTTACTGAAGATGATTATGAATATCAAATTCAAAAATCGGAGGAATAATAAACTCCAGATTGACATGAATACATTCCTAAAAAGCTGCGAACCACCAATGGAATTATTGTCAAAGCGGACAAAACCTCAAAGGTGTATGCGATGGATATTAATACATACAATAGCTTCATACGGAAGGAATTACATAGGAAATACAAAAAACTAACGAGACGGCACTAATAAACATCAACAACGAGGCACACAATATAATCAAACACCTAGGAATAGACGACAGAACGGAGCCACTTAGGCGAGTACCCCCACATTTAATCTCAAGGACCATAAGGTAAATTTTGATTAGAATCCCACAATTAGACTTATATGCCCGTCCAAATCGGACATTGGGAAAATTAGTAAACATATATTAGACAGAGTGATAGCACAAATGAACAATAAACTAGTAATTAAACTATGGGGTAACACTACCGAAACAATTAAATGGTTTAACAATATAGCTAACAAAGAAGTATCTAAGTTTATACAATTTGACATTAACGACTATTACTCCTCTATATCCCCCAACACCTTGGATAAAGCCTTAGCATTCGCCAAAGCCAATTCTGACCTAACAGACGACGAGATAAAAATTATATTAGCTGCTAGGAAAACAATAATTAAATTTGAAAACGCCTATTGGGAACGTAAGGATAGATTAAATAACTTCGACATCACGATACGGGCTAATGACTCGGCTCAAGTCACAGATTTAGTAGGTATTTACATAGCCCATAATTAACAGAGGGAGTTTAGCGACCTTCACGGTAGAATCTACAGAGACGACGCCCTTCTCCTAGTTAAGAACCTAAATAACCAGAGCATAGAAAGACTGCGTAAGAATATTAGAAAGACTATCGGGAAACTGGGCCTTAGCATAACGTATGAATATAGAACTAAAATAGTTAACTTTCTAGACACGATGCTTAACCTAAATACGTGACTTATAAGACCTTTTCACAAGATTAATGAAAACTTAGCATACATCAAGTGTAATTCGAACCACCCACTATCCATAATTAAATCCGTTCCGCGCAGCATATCCCTTAAAATCTCCCGCCTCTCGTCTAACCAACAAATCTTCGAGGAACATGCAGAGTACTACAATACCGCACTAAACAAGGCACGCCTCTTAGATAGAGTAGAATATATAGATGAAAGCCTCCGCAAAGCACACAGGAACACGCATAACACAAACTCCAGAAACACACACACGCACACATTTACGCATAGAACTACAAATTATAATGAAAATAGAAATACAACATCGAAATCAAGCAGGTCATGCAGTAGAAAATATATTTGGTATAACCCCATATTTAACACCTCTATTAGTACTAACCTACCCTCTATCTTCTTTAGAATAATAAATAAGCACTTTCCAGATTCACATAGATACAGCAAAATCCTTAACACTAAATCTATTAGACTATCTTACTCCACGGCACCAAACATAGAGGCACACATTAAGATGCTTAACGTTAAAAAGATACGTAACAACACCAGAACACAAATTTATAGCAATAACAATACAATTACCATTGAACGCAACATAATATCTAATGCACAACCACCCACTAATAGGCAAACAAGACGCAACACACTTGTACAGGCATCGCAGCCCACTAATAATGCCAAGGTTGCCCATGACAAGAATTGTAATTGCCATCTACCTGAAACCTGTCCATTACATTATTCTATTCTAAAGGGCTCAGGATCTCTTCCCCTTTGAGCACATTATTTACAGGGAATAACGACGGCCTATGCCTCCGTTAATTTATCGTGATATTTCGCTCCTAACAACAGCCTTTCCTATCTCTGTTTGGTTGAGCACTCTCTCTGAGTGGCTTTGGGCTGCCCTTTCTAGCAGTTCGTCTCTCAGAGGCCACTGGTTCACTGCCCTTAAACACGCTGTGACTTCTCTCTCCCACGTGTGGCTGGACAGTCAATTGTAAAATTCTCTTAGTGTTGTCTGAGATGTATAGCCTTACACACGCTGATGAACCGAGACTAACATTTCTTTCAACAATTTCTCTGGCGAAACATATCTCTGGATTTGTACGTGTGTAATATAGTTATAGAGGTATTTATTTACGCTTTAATTTATATTTTTAATTATCGTGTCTATAGTCTGCCTTTCATAGGTTATAGATTCCATACACTGGTGGTTTTTTCCCTGTATTATTGATAACGCACTATATATCTCTCTCTGGTGTGTTACCTTCTCAACATATTATATTCTAAAGGGCTCAGGATCTCTTCCCCTTTGAGCACATTATTTACAGGGAATAACGACGGCCTATGCCTCCGTTAATTTATCGTGATATATACACACACATATATATATATATATATATATATATATATATATATATATATATACATATATATATATATATATATATATATATATATATACATATATATATATACATATATATATATATATACATATATATATATATATATATGTATATATATACATATAGATATAGTTATATATCAGCACAAATCAAAATGGAACTTTGAAAAGTTAGTCTGAAAGAAATCGGTTAACGCAAAATCTAATAAGACAGTCATGCCTGTTTGTGAAAATCTAATGATATTTTAAAAATAACTATGATTTATTTTGTATGAGCTAATTTATTTTCGTTGCTTGTATATGAAACGTGCTTGTATATGGAAAAACAATAGGCACATTTTCAAATCTTTATTATTATTCTCTTTCACGCACCTACGTATACACACACACACACATACACACATACATACTTATATACTCATATATATATGGGATATATATATGTATATATTTAGACATAGTCACAGATACATATGTCAGTGTGGCTTCCTTCCACACTGTGGCTCTATGAAAAAATTAATTAAGGAAATAATTATTAATCAGAGCTATTTAAAATTATAAGTTTGACCCTTCTAGCAGTGAACCTACCTGCCATCCGGCCTATCCTTCACACCCTTCTACTTTGACTGCTTCTAAGCCCCTTTTGAATTCATTTCTGGCGGCGATCACTGTAGAAAATTTACTCCTAACTGAGGGAGTCTCTTGAGAAGCTCGAAGCCTCATGGATTATACCAGGATTGGACATTTCCACAAAGTACGAGGGAAACTATCGATAGTCGGGACTAGAAGAACTTTGGTAAAGTTTATATACACTTTTTCTTCAAACTTGCATTTTAGACTTACCTCCGTTTCATTAATTATTTGTCTAGTTAATTTCTGCGGGTTAAGAGGAAAGACTAGGTAAATTTTATCTGACTGTTCCTCACAGAGGATAGTCGGTGACATTTATCTGTTATTTCTTCAAAGTTACACTTTAAACTTAGCTCCGTATAAATAATTATTTATCTAGTTAATTTCTGCGGACTAAGGAGAAGAAAAATGGGATATATTTTGTCTGACTGTTCTTCAAACTTAGTAATAATAAAAATATGTGAAGACTAAAATCCAAAGAGGGCTCGATAAGGATAAATACAAATCAAATATATAAGAACCCTAGGGTGAAAGCAGCGATTCTTTGTTTAAACTTTAATCTGTTATTTTAATATATATATATATATATATATATATATATATATATACGTCTTATGTAACTGTATATATGAGGAATATTATTATTGTGAAGAAGGATGATAACTCTAAGTGGTTAAGTCTCCATGAGCAGATAATGGGTTGGCTCCCTTGCCATCCACGGTGTACATGAATAACGAGGGGAGACATTGTGGGGCATAAATCTGGACATTCCTTGCTAGCCTCAATGCCGTTGTTACCACTGGAAATAACGACATTGTTTGGAAGTACCGAAATAGGCTAGCTGTTATATTCCCGCACTACAAGCTCTATCGACATTTCCATTTCCCTTGGATAACAATTTTTTCCCGACAGCGTTCTAATGAGCATTTCTTGATTTGCAGAGTACAATCGGTTCTGTTCGTATTGTTTTTGTCTATTTTGATAGCGCCTAACCCGATCAGATTTCGCCTTAATTCTTCCATCCGTACATTTAAACCTTTCATCTTTATTTTGTACTTCATGTCCATGCGTCGTTGCTCCCCTACTTTGCACTTGTTCCATCTACCTCTATACCATGCATCAATTTTACATAGATCTTTTCTGAGATCAGCTATATCATCTTCCAATCTTATCTTCCATCAGGGTTCCTTTCATCTCCCCTTTCCGTCCACTTACTACCTAATAGCTCACCCATTCCAAACCTTTTCCACTGCTGAAGCATCAGTTCACCCACATCAAGTACTCCTCTTTCTGTTGAAAGAATGTGATACTTCATTGTGATTTTATTACATTCTTGGCTATATTTCCTTCTACCTCCGGTTTCATTGCGTCACATTACTTTTCTGAGGTTATAAACCTCTTGTTTATTTTGAGGTACAACTGCATGATGAGGACCTGTGGATACCTGTACCCTCTGAGGTAAGCTGTTAACAGCTCCACTCCCGAACACTTGCCTTGGCCCCGACGGCTTCACCTCCGGTTGACTCAATGAGACTCACATCAGGAATTTCACCTCCCTATCAGTTTGAATTCATATTTCTTCTCGTCATCATTTTCATGAGTTTGGCGTTTATGAGGTTTCACAGCTACTAGTGCTTTTATTGTCCACACCACAACTAGAAAGGGCACCGATCAGGTCTAACAGTTCCTTTCTGGCCTTTTTGCTGCCGGTGCTATTGTTGTTGTTGTTTCCAACAACACATGTATGTATATACGTTTAGTATTGACGGGCATGCGAGTGAGTACTCAATTATTTTCTTCATAAAGGCAAACTAAATTGTTCGATATTTGAAAGCATTTTAACACTCATGAATTTTATTCATACAAACAATGCTTACAGATAGCAATAACAATATTTCAGTGTGTAGTGTAAGTTATATTTGTTATTCGTTTGTCCATTATGATGTATGTAAGTAAATTGGCTGACACTTATCATAAAGGAGCAATGAATAAAGAACTTTACTCTCAATACACCTTGATATATTGATAATCTTACTTTGTATATGTAAGGATTGTCTACATGAACAATATACAGAAATACTAATTAGCTCCCCTATGTCGAGCTTTTTACTTACTTTTATCATAATGGGGATATGAGTATATAAATGACACACGCACACTCCTATGTATATATATATATATATATATATATATATATATATATATATATATATATATATATATATATATATGTGTGTGTGTGTGTGTATATACATATATATATGTATATACATATATACATATATATATGTACATATATTCTTATACTTTGGGAGAGTCATGCTGCCAATAAAAACACACGCATCTATTGGTTTTCACTTCAATTTATTATAGATTTCCAGTTGGTTGGTTGGTTGGTTCGATAACCAGAAGGTTGTTGATATATTTTCAAAGCTCTTTTATCACACATTCTGTGACCTCCTCAGTGACTAGGTTTTTATTTTTTGTGTCTCTCCTTTGTTCTGCCCCGCACAACACACAAAAACAAGATGATTCTCTATTTTCTATTTTCTATTTTCAATTTCTTTGTCTCTTTTCTCTTCTGTTCTCTGTTTGGGTTCAATTATATAATATAATTCTGCAAATAATTGTTTCTACTTTTGGCACAAGGCCAGCAATTATCCAGTACATTACTGGTACTTTATTTTATCGACCCCATAAGGATGAAAGGCAAAGTTAACCTCGGCGGGATTTGAACTCAGAATGGCAAGGGCCGTAACTCTATGCGTCAAAGCATGGCGTCCAACCCTCTACCGATACTGCCAATTCAATAATACCCGATGAAATCGTTTAATCTTAAACCATAATCATAATCTATAAAGCTCAGTGTGTGGTCATGCTCCTTTCTTATAGAAATCTACGATATAGAATTTCTTCAATTGAAATTTACAATTCAGTATTCGAAATAGTTTCGATTGCGTCTTGGCACATCTCATTTTTTCAATTTCACCCACAATTACGCAAAAAATAGACAAAACTCAATATTTTACGATTTTTCTCTGTCATTTAAACTGCTAAACTCTTTCCGCTACCATTCAAAATCTATACAACTTCATACTTTCTGCTACTTTCTCTTTCCAAGCTTGATGGTGATACTGTCCGTTTTACCCTGTCATATCATCTGCCACCCTCTATCTACAACCCACACATTTTGCTACTTTCTCTTTTATACTTCAAATTATTACATTTCATACGAAACGACAATTATTCAAAAGCAACAGATACATTTATTCAACAACAAGCGATAAATCTTTTTTAAAACCTCTTTTCCAAACGCATACAAACACACACTCACTTCAACAACAACAACAACAATCTGCCTTTTATAGATAATGATAAACAATAATATCCTCTATGAGGTCACTAAACCTGCTAGAAACAGCAGCTAACTCTCCCTCATACCACACCTCTCCCTACTGTCTTAAATTTAGAAAACATATCTTCTATGAGGTCACTAAACCTGCTAGAAACAGCAGCTAACTCTCCTCCATATCACACCACTCCCTACTGTCTTAAATTTAGAAAACACATATCCTCTATGAGGTCACTAAACCTGCTAGAAACAACAGCTAACTCTCCCTCATATCACAACCCTCCCTACTGTCTTAAATTTAGAAAACACACAGACAACCATGCAGAACAACTCCATCGCAGCTCTGTTGTTCGGCTGGCATCGTCTACGCGCGTGTTGCGCAAGTACTGTGAAACAATAAATTTCAACACTTTTTTGCACAGAGATAATATCCATAGGCGAAACTACAATTGTCACTGCTGGCGCAGCTCCTGCTTCCAGGTCTGCAATTCATTCACCCAGTGCCTGGCAGACAAAAAGAGCTGCCATAAAATGGGTGGTGCAACCTAACTTTGGTAACTTAATGACCCCGAGCAACGCCGAGCTTTAATGCTAGTCAGATGATAAAGCTCAGCCACCGAAATATGTATAATGGTTTCGCGGAATTAAAACTCTAAAGTAAATGTTACAGTCCGGCCTTCTATTGTTGTTTTAATGTATGTATAGATAGATAGATATCTTTCTTTATTTGCCACAGGGTCGTACAAAAATAGAACATTACAAGACGTGATGGTGGGGGTTTTAAATAAAAATCATATAACTTTAACATTAATAAATAACAATAGACTATAAAAATAAAATAACAATTGAAATCCCCAATAGGGGTGGGGTGACGTTACTGCAGGGTTGTTTTACACCCCGTGGATAGAACAACCCTCAACACCAGGAATACGTTTTGTAGGTGTTCCCGTCTTCCCTCTGTCTATCTTCCTCAACCTACAGGTTTATATACAGAGAAGGCCCATTCACTCGGGCCATTTTCGCTACATTCACCCACCTTTCAGCGAATTTACTGAGGTGTAGCACCTCTCTTTCCACTCTCACCTTCCTCCTGAAGTGGTACTTAAAGAAGGGGATAAGTTGTTGTCCAGAGAGAAAGGTATTTGCCCTCAGTCCTTTTAACCTCGTCCACCATATTACCTCTTATGCCATAACCATCAGACAGAGGAAGACCGCCTCTCCTTCATTCTTAAATGAAGGTGGCGGGGTGATCTGCACGATGGACTCGGCTGACAACTGGATGCGTCCCACACGTGACAGTAGCTGTTCGAAATAATTCCACAGGTTGATCACCCCTGGGCACTGAACAATTGCGTGCAGAACGGTTTCGATGTACTGCTCGCATCTTGGACAGGATCTTTGCCAGGGCGTCCGTGCCTGTAGATTTTGTCTTGAACTATTAGAGCTCCTCGGTAGCACTGCCAGGCCAGAGACCTCTGGAAGTTATCCATAGGCCCTGGACGCAAAGTCCTCCCGAACAGACTGGTCAGTTCGTCTTACTCGATGCCTAGAGTTTCCTCGTGAACGTCGTCGCACTTATCCTCCACTAATCCCCTATAGAATGTCGAAGTGGAGTCTCGGGTGATTTCCGTTTCCTCTTATAGATAGATAGATACATACATACACATGCACGAGTGCACACACACACGCACACACACACACACACACACACACACACACACACACACACACACACACACACACACACACACACACACACACACACACACACACACACGCATATATATATATATATATATATATATATATATATATATATATATAGTATATACATTAAACGGATCATAAATATGGAACAGTATTATATATATATATATAGTACCAGTAATGAACTATATTATATATATATATAAAGTACCAGTAATGAACTGGGTAATTGCTGGCCTTGTGCCTAAAGTAGAAACAAGTATTATATATATATATATACGAGGGAGAGAGAGAGGAGATTGTGATTCCCCATTTTGCCTCAACTATATACTACTCACACACCATGTTCAAATGAATTTGAATAAGCCGCCAATTAGAATGAGAATATATTGCTAATATATTTATTCTCTTTTATATCGCATTTCTGTTCAGTGTACTAAGATATATCTTGGTTAATTAAGTGTTAATATATTTAATGAGGAGAGCATTAAGGATCTAGCTTGAAATATTATACAGTGAAGCAAAAGTAAAAATAAAAGGCATATTATTTAATTACCAATATTATTTTTAATAACAAGTACAATTAATAGCACATATGATTACGTTTTATTCTGACCCCATCAAGGAATCATATCTTTCAACTTCTTAACCGAAATAGATATCGAATAATTATAAATAACTGTATTAGTTTGCACATTGCTTGACGTAGAAAGAATTGTTCAGAGTATAAATAAATCAGAGACGCCATCTGTAGTTACACACTGAATGCTTAGAATTCATGTATAATCATACTTTTTCTGCATTATGTTTGTTTATTATGTGTAGAAGGTTGCCTCGATGGGAAAGCTAGTACACTTATTCGTTTGTTTATCGCTTATGAATTGACGTAATCGACGCTAGTCACTTTGTATTCTGGAAGATAGCGTAATATATTGAACGTTCCCTGGCTGTTGTGTTCAATAAAAAGGTTTCTGGCAGCATGTTTAATGCATGAAACATTTAAAAGCTAACTAGAAATAATTGTGTGATTAAGAAGAAGCACAATATTAGTCAATGTGTAGTATGATTGTCATAAATTATTGTAATAATAAGGAGTGGACCACTAAGTAAATATAATTTGCTGAAGTAAGAAAATATAGAATTGTTTAGAAAATGAATGATTCAGAGACTTTGTTGATATACTTGTAGACATGTTAGCTGGACTGTATTGAAATGCAGGCCACATCATGGATGCGTGCATGAAACGTCTTTGTCTATCGGACAATAGAGAACTATTTGTTGTCAGTATTGTGCTGTCTACCCAACATTTGAAGGCCTCAACCCATTAAATCTCCCTGATATAAAATATTCTACGTGCATATATTTGATATCCAAGGGGAATACTTGTTGAGAGAATTAGTTACACCATATATTATGTATGTTTTCGCAATACTGACTAGCAGTCTAGATGTGAATAGAATCCACGTCCGTGAGTGCAGCACTCCCATTTTCACACTTAGGCAAAATACATATTAAGAATTTATTTTTTTTATAACGTTTGCCACAATCATATCTTGTTTGTAATGCTCACAACCCTCATTTTATACACTAATTGCATTTGACTATTTATCCTACTGAAGTTTTTGCATATTCAGATATTTTATTGTATGTATATATCAGCAAATTCTGGCAATGTGTTTTCACTATACATTCCTATAGTGGTTTGTTGGGCACAAATATATGTGTTGTTATCATACACATTTTATTTAATCTTGTTGCACATTCTTCTTCACATCTATCGGAATCTTTATAAAGTCTATGAGCAGCTATTCAGTAAGAGTGTAGGAGCGCCATTTTCTATAGAGAATTTTAATGATATAAATATAAATAAAAACACATCTGAAATATGTGTTTCTTTCGGAATCACTTTGTTTTGTAACATACCGACTAAGTATTTCTGTATCCATTTATGTATTCATACATACTACACTCACAGAGGCATACATACACACACACACACACACACATATATATATATATATATATATATATATATATATATATATATATATATATATATATATATATATATATATATATATATATAGCTCCTTTCGTTTCATAACTTTTTGTATTTACCGCTGTGACCCTACCTGCTTTGGTCGATCTGTGTACCCTCCACACTTTCGCATCGACCCTCCCTTCTCTCTTCCATTCTCCTCCTCACTCTCGTTTATTTTCTCTTTCCCCCTCTCTCTCTCTATCCATCCGGTTTTGATTGTTGACATGTTTACACGTACCGTGGTGGCCTCTCTGTCCGCAATCTTTGCGGCATGTTTTTACCACCGTTGTAAAGAAACCTTTCTGGATTATCTCCCTTTCTCTTCTCACTTTTGGTTGCCCGTGTCTCTCTCTCACTTTCTCCTGTCTATGTGAGAGGCAGCACGATTATACCAGCTCTGAGTCGTAGCTGACCAACAGGCTAACGTCTCCCAGGTTGGCCACAACTTACTTTCCCTATTTTTCCACGGTTACTTTTTTGCATGTTTCTTTCACCTGTGTCTTCCCCCGATGGGATCTGTACACTTTTTTCTTCTAGTCCTTTCCTATTTTCCCCTTCTTCCTCTCTCCTCATCTTCTTCCTCCTTTCCCTCTCTTTCCTTTTCTCTCTCCTTTTTTCTCTCTTTCTCTCTCCTTTTCCACTTGGCCTTTTGATTAATAAAAGGCCCCGGGCGCACTTGAACTACACCGATTTCCTGTAATTCAGCGCCGAAACATCGGTTCGGGATACATTTACAGCTGACGATGGAAACTCCTTTCTTCCATTCTTCCCCTGTTCCGTCCTAACCACCATACTAAACCTTGTTTTTAGTAACCACACAGCTCCTTTCGTTTCATAACTGTTTATATATATATATATATGTGTGTGTGTCTGTGTGTGTGTGTGTGTGCGCGCGCGCGCGTGTGTGTGTGTATGTGTGTGTGTGTGTGTATGTATTGTATATAGATAAATAGATAGATAGAGAGAAAGAATGGGAGAGAGATATATATCAATGTGTACGTGTATATATATATGTGTGTGTGCATGTGTGTGCTTGTGCGTGTGTGTGTACATATATAATCATGTGCTAATGCGTGGGTATTTATATAAACTGATTCAAGAAAGCGGCGGTATATTACTTTATGTATATTACTTTATTTGAGCTTGAGTGGGTAAATGCTTCGAGATGTCCTTCGTAAGATATGTCTATAGAGATGGAAGTCCGTTAACAATATGTTTAGAGTTAAGGAACAAATGAAAGTGTTGTAGAACCACAGGGAGAAAATGTACAACTACTATGATGTGGTGGCCTGTATGTGTTCCTACAAATATATAAAGATAAAGATGTGAACACACACACACACACACACACACACACGCTCACACACACAGCCACACACACACATACACACATGCACATATATATATACGCCTTCTCTTGTGTGTGTGTAT
>OZ024741.1:320287093-320297093 GCA_964016885.1 Eledone cirrhosa | reverse complement strand
CAGTTGCTTGATAAAGGTTCGTATTTGATTCAAGCTTGGGTTGAATGCTAATTCGAGTATCTCCGGCGTTTGTGGAATAGATGATATTATATCTTCATCTACGTTCGACTCAGATAATTTCAAAGTGTTCCTGTCATCGCGAGAGTATCTAAGCATTGACTGTGCGTAGGTTTGTACCATTAAAAGAGAGAACTGGATTTGACCTGCCCTCCCGCTTCATACCTTTTCATCAGTAGCTTTTTGTAGCTCAGCTATTTTAGCATTCTTAATCTTTTTAAGTGAGGACTGTACATACTATTTATAGGCATTCTTTTTAGTTTTTGAGTTTTTTATCCTTAATCCAAAGCCTGTGTAGGTTGTGCATCTCGTTGATAATGTTCTAGATATGAGTTGATTTCATCGAACCAGGTCTGGTATTTTCTCATAGGAAATCCTATCATTTCTATGGAGCCTACAAAGGACGCATATTTGAACGCTTTCCAGGAAGCCTCAATTTCATCGGAAATCTGGACAGAGTCGAGGAATGAGTCAAGGTTTTTAGAATGTTCCAGCCTCTTATCAATGGATCTCAAAACACTCACATCAACATTGGATGAGATAGGTGGCTTTTGAAGATGCATTTTTCTGAAGATTGAATGAAACTTATTGCGCAGCAGTGCATGATCAGATACATAGCAAGTATAGTGACAAGAGTGAATGATTTTTAAATGATTTAGGCCACGCTTGTGTGATTACATAGTCAATCATGTGCCAATCCTTAGCTCTAAGATGGATCGCTCATATCTTATGGTTTTCAGGTTGTTGATGAAATTTCTTGAGTGAAAGCAGCTTAATCCCATTTGAGTCCATAGCTCCAACTCCATTAAACCCAAGAACGTCATGCCATGTTTGATAGTAATTTCTAACTCTAGTATTGAAATATCCCATTATGATGAGCTTAATTATTTATGGAACAGTGGAGACCGAAGCTAATCATAGTCTGAAGCTAATCATAGAATGTTTCGATATCCTGCTGAGATGGATGGAGAGTTGGGCGTAGCAATTCACTTGTGTAACAGAGGTGTTGTTAGCTAGATACAGAGGACGAGTTGTGACACGATCACTGACACATTTGGAGAATGATGTTAGGAATTTGGCAATGTCAGATCTAATGATAAAATCAACGCCAGATTGACGATCGTCTTCTTCACTTTTTCCGGACTAGAAGACTGTGTACCCGTCTCCCACTTCTTCCATTTGGGATGTGCTAGGAAGTCGGATCTCACTTATAGCACAGATATCAATATTATATCTATTGTGTGCATTGTAGATGAGGGCTGATCTTCTATCCCAGAGTATTCTAATAGTCCAGGAACCAAAATTTAAATGTTTTGTTTTTTCGACCGCACATTTGGATAACAATACAATCGTGGTTGGCTGCCAAGTTGACAGATTAAGCAATTATTTAGGGCTCTTTTTACTGCCGCCAACCTGTGTATGGAAAACAGTGCTAAGTCTAAAAGGGTCTGCTTTATCAGCATCAGAGGACATGAAAGCACATATTGCTTATGTTTCTAGCATGAACGGGCATCATTTACTGGTAGTCACTGTGTATAGCTCCAGCTAAGGACTTACTGTAACACATTTTACTTGTGCTCGTGGCTTTGCTTTTACGCCAGTGGGATTAGCATTAATAGTGCGATATCAAATAGACAGAACTGGTAGAGATGTTAAGCTACCCACCCAAATGAATTGTTTATTGTGGAAAAGATTGTGTTGGACCAGCCACACGTTTTCTGAAATGTTGATAACAAAGGATGGGTGAAAACCTTGTCACAAACCCAATGAAAACACCACATCAGGTACCGGATGGTCGTTGTCTCTCAAACGTTCGTTTGCCCTTTGATGGGTTTTGCTTTTCATCCCGCAGGATGTACAAACATCACCCCACCCCCTTACAAAGCAATCTTAGTGCAATTGCCGGTTTAGTCGCCGATGACTCGACCATGTAAAAGATTGTCAGGTAATATATTATGAGTAGCGCACATGGGTGACCTCACACACACACACACCTACTCATACACACACACACACCTCCGCACACACACACCTACTCACACGCACGCACACACCCACACCCGCACATACACAAGCATACACACACACACCTACTCACACACACACCGGCGCGCACACACACACGCATACACACCTACTCACACACACACAAACACACCTACTCATACGCACACACATACACACCTACTCACACGCACCCCCCCCCTATTCACACACACACGCACACACACACACACGCACACATATATATAGTAATAATAAAAGTAATAATAATCAAATATACACATATACACATCTATATACGTACATACACGTGCATACCCGAAAACACACGCCATGCATGCATAAACATGCACGTACATTTATATATGTATATGTAATTATACGTATACACACATACACACACACATATATTTATATGTGTATTTGATGTATACGTTCGTATGTGTGCGGTTATATGTGTCGCGCTTGTTTACGTGTACGTGCATGTTTATGTATGCATGGCGTGTTTTCGCGTATGTACGGATATAGATGTGTGTATGTATATATTTAATTATTATTTCTTTTATGATTTTAATAACCTCTGTCATTTTCGTTCAACTAATTTATTGTGGATTGGCAGCATCGGTAGAGGGTCGGACGCCATGCTTTGCAGCACAGTTACATCCCTTTACGGACTGAGTTCAAATCTCGTCGAGGTTAACTTTGTCTTTCATCCTTACGGGGTCGATAAAATAAAGTACCAGTAATGCACTGGTATAATTGCTGGCCTTGTGCCAAAAGTAGAAACAATTATTCTTAACTCCGAAGCCGAGAATCATAAATAGAATATTAGTCTAATGACTCCATCTATACTATAAACCTGGTTTATACAGTGTGTGTCTCTGATCGTCCGATGATTTGATCATAGACACATAGCGTGTTTAAGGTCCGGTGACGCAATTTCGAGTGATTAGCGGCCTTTAGACTCACCTGATCAATGAAACAATTGTTAATACTGTAAACAAAACCCTTTAAAACCATGTTATTCTTCACTCTTTCACTACTTTTACTCCAAGAATGATCTGCATGGGAATTCTCGCAAAGTCGCTACCTAACTAAGCAAACCTCTTGTTGAGTCAAACACAGCCGTACGTTAGAACTATCCATAGTACATAGTACTCACAACCTCTAACTGGATTACCTAAATCGATAACTTGTTATATCATATATATATATATATATATTTATTAAAATAACAGATTAAAGTTAAGCAAAGAATCGCTGCTTTCACCCTTAACGGGATCTTCCGAAACTAAAAAAAATCAATCTGTGAACGCAGAAGTAAATATTTCGATGAACGTTGCAGCCGGAGGAAGATAGGAAGACGATACTTTGGTTCGTGGAGTCCTGAAAACGATAAACGGAAATAATGAAACGAAATTTCATTTCTTACTCTTAGTACGGCTGTTTTCGGTGCCACGCCGATTAACTCACTCGATATGCAAATTAGGCTGCTCAGCCGTTAATATACATAAGGAAAGTATATACTTTCAGACGTTCAATCATCTGGCAGGAAGGTATACGTTGCTGACGATAGCTAATAAGCTTGAAACTAGTACAGCGTTCCTTTGTCAGTGTTGAACAAATGAGCAACGATGGTTGCCGAACACCGAACGGCTTAATTCGAGATGTTTGTTTACAAACACACCGAGCATTATAATAAATGTTCGGTGAATCCATACGTACATGTATATATGTGTGCATGCATGAATATATATATATATACATACTACTGTACGTCTGTATACATATATGTATGTACGTATACATACTTTTAATCAAGTAACAGCCGTACTAAGATTGAGAAATGAAATTTCGTTTCATTTTTTCCGTTTATATATATATACATATATATATATATATATATATATATATATATATATATATATATATATATATATATATATATATATATATGTATATATATATATATATATATATATATAAAAATATGTATATATATATATATATATATATATATATATATATAAAAATATGTATATATATATATATATATATATATATATATATATATATATATATATATATATATATATATATATATATACATATTTTTATATATATATATATATATATATATATATATACACATATATATATATATATGTATATATATATATATATATATTTACATATGTATATATATATATATATATATATACATATATATATACATATATAAATATATATAAGAATATATATATAAATATATTTTAGAAAGTGAGGTTTTTTTTACAAAATGAAAAATAAGCGAGGTGTCCTACACGAGTGAAAGTATAAAGAAAAAAAGATGAAATCGAAAGTACCCCCACCACCCCCTCCCCTAGTCTATGATAGATTTGGCGGACTCCGCCCTTTATAGCAGTTGGCTTAGACCCCGGATACTTGCCCCCTCTTTCCGACCGCTCCCACTATTCTCTGTGCCCTCTATATTTCTTAGTGGCACTTATGCCTTATTTTTTCGTTTCAGTATTTCTTGCTTCGCTTTTCTTCTGGGCGGGGTGGATTCTGAATTTATTTCTCCGTTTTCTACCTTTATTTCGTACGAACTTTCATGTAGCTTGTTTTAGATCTTTTAGAGTTAGCATTAGTATATATTTTTCTCGGGACTCAGAATTATTATCTCGTACAAGTTCACTTTGCTGCACTGGGTCGTTGCTGGCCCGGGATGGAAACCTTTATTGTTTATTTCGTGGTAGTCTCTTTAGTATTTTGGCCCCTTTTGTTGACCCGTCACCGTATCATTTACGTACTTATACCTCTTAAAAGGGTCTTTGCCTAATCCGTCCCACCTAGTTCTTTTACTTATTTCGTTATTTCTTTATTTATTTATTTCTTTACTTCTTTCCTTCTTTCTTTATTTTATTCTAGCCTAACAATAGCCTGACATCTAGGTCGTAGAATTTAATTTACCTTACTTTTTTCTTTCCTTATTTGCTTTTCTTCACTCTCAGTATTTTTTCCTTCCTATATTTCTACCCCCCATTGTTCTACCTACCGTTCCGACTTCCTCCCCCTCCCCCTCCCCTATATCTTCTTTGACCTCATGCCCAGCTGTAGCTGGCACTACCAACGCTTGATTGGGTGTACTCCACCCCCTCCCCTCTTTCTCCTACTGGCAGGTTTAGCCACCATCTCCCCTACTAATTTGAAACCACAGAATTACTACTGATTTTTGACAATCACTTTGACCATATATGGAATTACCCCTTGAGAAGATCGGCTATTTAAATACCAGGATAAATTTTCATTTAGTCCAGAATTAGCCGTCGAAACGGCTTGAGCTCAGCTGTCGGGGTCTTACTGGTTCCTATTACCCACTCTACTACCTCAAGTATTGAGTACTTCGGTGCGTTATGGTCCACCTGGTTCCTTACCACATTTCCTTCGTTATATATATATATATATATATATATATATATATATAAATATATATATATATATATATATATATATATATATATATATATATATATATATATATATATATATATATATATATATATATATATATATATATATATATATATATATATATATATATATATATATATAGCACACCATAATTTAACTTGGTGTCCTTGAAATATGTATAATGAAATAAATATGGTTTTATAAATATAGTTTCCATTGGTTAATATCGTATTTTTACTCCAAATATTTGCTGAGTCCTTTATATTAGTTATAAAAATATTTGCTTGTTGTATCCCAACAATTTAAATAGAACTTTTACATATATAAATATATATATATATATATATATATATATATATATATATATATATATATATATATATATATATATATATATATATATATATATATATATATATAGTTACGAAACATAAGTCAATTACATGAACTCATAATCCTTTATTTACTGCTATATATATTTCGATACCACTGAGATGAAAGAATGGTATTGGTACGCGAGGGGGAGAAGGAGGAGGGACGTCTACTGGGCTAAGTCGCAGCCGGTCCCACGTCACACAGGCGACCTCACGTTCTCTGAACACAGAGGGTTCTGTTGTGTTTTGAAGAACCCTGCTGACGAGGACGCGGCACGAGGTTACCGACGAAAGATACGCCAGCAAAGCTAGTGAGATCAGAGACCGGAGGCCTAGGCCGCGATACCTGAGCGGTAAAGTGGCCTGTTACCACCCTATGTCGTCAAACTTGACGTTCTATATCCCCTCGGCTGCTGCTCGGATACAAGTATCGAGGTCAGCGAGGAGAGATGTCTGGCTGTAGCATGGAGCGCTGCGGAGTGTATAGAGCTTCAGCATGGCGAAGCAGTTCCTCAGCAGAAAGAGAGCTGGGTGGCCGTCAATCAAGCCCAGTCGGCTCGTGAGAGTCTGGAGCTGTTGAAGCCTGAACCTGATGGTGGAGCGGATGGCCAGCGGGTGGATCGGTGACCCGAGGATGAGGACATCCTCTTTGGGGGTCACCTGAACCTGGCGGAGAACGGACCGCACGTCCAAGACGGAGGCTGCAAAGCTCGCGGCATCGAGGCTGACGTTCACCACCTCCGACTTGGCCGAGTTGACCGGGAGGCCGATTACCGCCAGGACAGGAATCACCGATTGAAGGTCTTGGCAGACCGTCCGTACGAGCCCGCCCAACGTAGCATCATCCAGATACCAAACGTTGAGAGGGGCCGTGATACTCCGGGCGATGTGGTCAATACCAAGGGCGAACAGGAGGGGTCCCAAAGGGTCGCCCTGTTGGACCCCAGTAGCCGAGTGTATGGCCGTATCAGCAGTTAGGAGCATGCTCGGGGCTCCATATGACAGGTAGGCCAGCGGGTAGGGAGATGGGGCTCGGCTGAGGCAAGCCTCGAGCAGATGATCCCGGCGTAAAGAGTTAAAGGCATTCCTCATGTCAAGCTTGACAATGAGGTGCCTGGAGTCCTGGATGCCGGTACCGATATCCAGTGCAGGCTCACGCGCCAGCTCGACCAGCACCACCTTGCTTGTTTTCGTGCGGCCTCCAAACCCCACAGTGGTGCCTGGCTCTATGCTCTGACCTCCTTCTCCACTGGCACGCAGCTAGACAACCATAGCCTGCAAATCGGCGTTTCCCTGAGGCTCGGCCTCCACCCGTTTTCCTGTCGCTACAGTGCCGGCCGCATTCCACGCCATACTGCCCTCAACGAGGTCATTAAGTATGGCTTGGACGCTGCAGGCTTCCCTTCCCAGCTCGAGCCGGTGGGGCTGGATCGAGGGGACGGCAAAAGGCCAGATGGCATGACCATCTTCCCGTTCCGCGGTGGCAAACCCCTCGTCTGGGATGCCACTTGCACCGACACTTCTGCAGCAGCAACCAGCTTCAGTCTGCGACTGACCCAGGTTCTGCTGCGCGTCGGGCTGAGGGGGCCAAACTCCTCAAATACCGGTCGCTCTCCGACAGGTTTGCGGTCGTTCCCCTGGCAGTGGAAACTTCTGGTGTCCTCGGCCCCAGGGCTACCTCCTTACTCACCACCATAGGCGCTGAGCTGGCCAGCCGGAGGTGTGTGCCCCGCGAGTTGGAGTGGCTTTTCCAGCGCGTCTCCCTTGCCGTCCTCCGAGGAAACCCCTTCTCCATTCTGTCCGCCGGGGCTGTGGGTGGGTCCCATCGCGTACCAATACATTAGTTAAATACCATTCTTTCATCTCAGTGGTAAGCTATATATTTGGATGATAGCCATTGAGTGGCTATGACCTAATCAGGCAGATAGTCAGTTCTTAGATATGCCAGCTTTGTGTTTATGGTGTTGATATACATATATATTTGCAAAGCTGTCTAAGCATAATGTTATTACTCTAATAAGAAAAACCACAACTCTACTTTTGAAAAGCAGAAGAACTGCGAAACCTGTAAAGGAATCAAATAAATATATATATATTTTTTAAAATAAGACTCCAGTTGCATTTTCGATTTCATCTTTTTTCTTTATACTTTCACTCGTGTAGAACACCTCGGTTATTTTTCATTTTGTAAAAAAAACCTCACTTTCTAATATATATATATATATATATATATATATATTATATATAGTGGAGAATGAATTTAGAAAAATCGTTAAGAAAACTATAGTTATAAGTTATAGATATAGAGCCGTTTTGTATATTTCGTAGCTCTCTTATCAATGAAAATGCAAGATGAAATAAGAATTTACTCAAAGGTGTCAGGAATCAGATTGCGTCCTTTAGAAGTCAAATTTTCTGCATATTTTCCTTTCAATATAAAATGTTCTGAACGTGAAAAATCAAGTTGTAAGTATTTAATCACAGGTTTATCAAATATAGAGTTATTAGTATCGAAATAAGGAATTCATACGTCGCATCATCTCTCCGTTGGCTAAGCAGCTCGGTTCAGAGATCGAACGGATCTGTTAGTATTAAATTTTTCAACATATTACCATTCGATCTCAAACATCTTGTAAAAGGTCATTGCGCTGAAATATTGGCAATAACCAAAACGATTGTATTTCTAGAACCTGTAAATAAAGCCTTATTTCAAATCGAATTTCCACTAATTTTCTTTTTTCTTTTTCATTTTTGTTCAGTTATATTATCGTAAAGAAATGATATTAACTTTCGCACCAGATATATGTCTATGTGCAAATTATATATATATATATATATATATATATATATATATATATACACAATAATGAGAGGTATACAAATATATGTGTATACATACATATACATGTATATATAAACATATATTTTTCACAAGTATGTGAGATTGTATGTTGTCGACCTTAACTCTATGATTATGAGAGACAAGATAATCGGAATAATTAAATTGACACAATATCAGAGTTATGTAAAATATTATAAAAAGGAATAATAAATACAATATACATATTTTTTCTTTAGTCCCGACTGTATATATATATATATATAATATATATATACGTGTGTGTGTGTGTGTGTGTGTGTGTGTGTGTGTGTGTGTGTGTGTGCGTGTGAGTGCGTGTGTGCGTGTGTGTTTTATGTATACCAAATAAATTGGAAAGAGGAAAAATCCTATACATACACACACACGCACACACACACACACACACACACACGTATATATATATATATATATATATATATATAAGCGAAAAATAAATTACACAGATATATAGGTAAATATATTCATGTATATACACACGTAAATATGTTATAGAAGAATTTGAACTCGAGCGCCGGACACCATGCTTTGCAGCAAAGAGTTACGGCCCCTTTATGGTCTCATTTCAAATCCCGCCGAGGTTACCTTTCCCTTTCATACTTTCGCGGTCAATAAAATAAAGTACCAGTATTGCTGGCCTTGTGCCAAATGGTGTAACAATTATTAGGTTTATTAGATAAATAGCAACTACCTACTGTCCCTCTTCTATTCTGTCTATCATTTCGTATTCAAATTGAAACTTCTCACCATTATCCTTGAATCAGACGCCTATTTTCCAATCCACCTTATGTGTTCATGATTATTCTCACACATCATTAACCTTCAATAACTCAAATTATTATCTGATCTCAATGGTCTTACGCCCGAATTCCCTTCACAAGATTTCTTCAACTTTCCTCCTCTTGAAATTTGGAAGGGTCTATTGGGCATATTTGCCGTAGATATAAACAACAGCAACAAACCCAACATTCAAATCCCGCCGAGGTTGACTTTGCCTTTCATCCTTACGGGGTCGATAAAATAAAGTACCAGTAATACACTGGGTTATTGCTGGCCTTGTGCCTAAAGTAGAAACAATTATATACGAAATTTACTCATCTCACCAGTAGCAACGATCACCGGCGTTACTTACAGCGACTACTGCCAACTTCACCATACTGGTTCTTCTATCATATCACCACCACTACCACCGATACTAATACCCTTTACCACC
>OZ024741.1:320264593-320282093 GCA_964016885.1 Eledone cirrhosa | reverse complement strand
CCGATAGATATCGACTAGATTTTCCGACTGCGCCACTGTGGACGTGGAGTAATCGTAGCGGAACATCTAGATCGTACCTAGATAGGGTTCTAGTTAGAAATAAGGATAGGGACATGTTAAGCTGTCCACAAATGTTCATGGTTGCCTATTCAGATCACAAACTAGTGACCTGCATGGCCAACCTTGATAGAACCCATAGACAAGGACCCGGCTACTGGAAGCTGAACTTGTCGTTACCGACAAGCAAAGCCTACAGTAGACGGATTAGCACTTTAGTTAAACAGCACTTGACAGGGGCCATTGTCAACAACAGATGGTGGTACTCTCTCAAGAGGGCAGTTAGATTAGACTCGATAGTTTTTAGTAAAGAATTAGCGTTAGATAGAAATAGAACCGAGAAGGAACTGGTAGATAAAGTAGAAGAGGCTATTAGAAGTGGCAACGTAGCCAGCGTGCTAGCAACGAGAACGGCCTTGGACCAGTTCTTCGACGCAAAGCACGAGGGCTGCGTTGTCAGAAGCAAAATACGTGCTCTGGGAAACGAGGGAGCCAAAGCTGTTAGCTGGGCCCGAGTGACGGAGGCAAAAAGTGGCAACAAGTCCACGATTCGGTCTTTGAAGGACCAAAACGGACGCGTGATACGTGAGCCGAAGCAGATGTGTGCGGCTTTTCAGCGGCACTTTGCTCGGCTGTTCGGGGGGAGCGGCGCGCCGGGAGAGGCTATGGATTTCGGTCCATACCTCGACGGCCTACCGCGACTCTCGGACAGCGAGGCGAAGTTCTGCGAAAAGCCGATTTCAGCCACTGAGATAGGGGACGCGCTGAGCCAATGCGGCAAACGCAAATCTCCAGGTCTCGACGGTCTACCCTACGAATTTTACGTAGCAATGCCGGACTTATTCTCCGGTCTCCTGGAAGCGGTCTACTGCAACTGGCAACAGAACGGGAGAATTCCCAATTCTGTAACCGGGGGCGTGGTCACACTAATCAGGAAGGACGAGAATAAGGGGGATGACATAGGCAACTTCCGGCCCATAACTCTGCTAAACACAGAGTTACAGATTTTGGCCAAGGTGTTGGCAAAGAGGCTGGCGCTTGTCGTCGAGAACCTGGTGGGAGAAGCGCAGACATGCGCGATCCCGACCAGGTCCATACACGACAACCTCCACCTCATGCGATACATCATAGAGAGGGTAGGGTGTAAACCCGGCTTCGGTGGGGCACTGATCAACTTGGATCAGTCTAAGGCTTTCGATAGGGTTGACCATCGTTACCTCGATGCGGTGCTCGAGGCGGCAGGCTTCGGACCCGTGTTCAGGGGCTGGATTGCTGCAATGCACAACAGCAACATCTGCTCAAGGGTCAAGGTGAACGGTTACCTCTCGGAGCCGTTCCATATTACGCGATCCATTCGACAGGGATGCCCTCTCTCCTCCCTTCTGTACGTACTGACTCTCGAGCCACTACTGCGGAAGCTGGAGCTATTTCAGGGCATCCCTCTGGAACCGGGACTGCGGAAAGCGGCGTCGGCCTACGCCGACGACGTGACAGTAATGGTGTCGAGCGCCTCGCAAATCGAGAAAGTCGGCACCTTACTAAAGGAATACGAAAGTCTCACAGGAGCGAAGCTGAACCGGGACAAGTCCATCGGTTTGCAACTCGGATCGTGGAGAGGCAGACCGATGCCTTCCGATGGCGTCGTCGGACGCTGGACGGAAGGACCGGTAAAGCTGCTCGGGGTCTGGTTTGGTCCGGACCTCCAGGTGGAGAAGAACTGGAACGAAGTGACGGCCAAGGTGTTTGCACTCACCCAGAAGTGGGCCGAGTGCAAACTATCCTTGAAAGGTCGAGCGGAGGTGGCGAACACTTTTATAGCGTCCGCCATCTACTACCGCTTGACCGTCGTGCCTTGTCCAGCCAAAACGCTCGCCAAAATGGAGCGCGCCCTCTTCCGATTCCTTTGGAAGAGGCGGGCTCCTTTGGTAAGAAGATCCATCTGCTGCCAACACCCTTCTAACGGAGGGCTGGGGATGCCGTGGTTGACGATGCGCAAACACGCGCTCAGGCTGCGGCATCTCTACGTATTCCTCACCGGACAACCGGTGTGGGCCCCGTTCGTGAGGCGAGCCTTCCCACGACTCGTCTCACTGACCGAGCTGCAGTCCTGGGTCAAGCAGAGACCGAGGAAAATGGGCGACTGGCACATCGAATGTGCTCAGGCGCTCACAGCCCTCTGGCAGGCGGACCCGGCGATCAGTGGAGACTCCACTTCGTCATTCTATAGAGGGTTGGTCCGCAGCAAGTGCGACGACGCGCTCGGTGAAACTCTGGGCGTGGAGGAAGATGAACTGGCCAGTCTGTTCGGTAGGACCTTCCGCCCGGGACAGATGGACAACTTCCAAAAGTCCCTGGCCTGGCAGTGCTACCGAGGAGCTCTACCAGTTCGAGACAAGCTCTACAGACATGGGCGCCCGGGCAGGGACCCTGCAAAAAAGATCTGTCCGAGGTGCGTGCGAGACGAAGAAACCGTCGCGCACGCATTCATACACTGCCCGGGCGTCACTGACCTGTGGGGATATGTAGAACGACTATTGTCGCGGGTGGGACCAATCCAGTTGACCACCGAGTCCATTGTCATGATCAAACCGCCACCCTCCTTCAAAAACGAAGGAGAGGCGGTTTTCCTTTGTGTGATAGCTATGGCGAAAGAGGTTGTATGGTGGACAAGGTTGAAAGGGCTGAGGTCAGACACCTTTCTCTCCGGCCAACAACTGATTCTTTTTTTCAAATACCACTTTGGAAGAAGAATCAGGATGGAGAGAGAGGTGCTGTACCCCAGCAAGTTTTATGAAAGGTGGGTGAAAGTGGCGAGAATGGCCCGAGTGAATGGGCCTTCTCTCTATATCAGCCTGTAGATTGAGGAAAAGGAGGAGGAGAGGAAAGGAGTACAAGCTCTTCGTACTCCTGGAGATGAGGGTTGCACATTTTTTTCGGGGGTATGTGTTACCCATATAAACTGTCACCCTCTATTGGGGAAAATCGACTAACTTTTAAATTCCATCTGTGATAACATTTTACACGTTTTTATTGTATGTAAACTTCCCCCTTTGTATTTGTCCCCTTCTTTTGTGCCCCTGTGGCTAATAAAGAAATATATCTATCTATCTATCTATCTATCTATCTATCTATCTATCTATCTATCTATCTATCTATCTCTCTATCTATCTATCTATCTATCTATCTATCTTTCTGTCTGACGCGTGGAACATCGCCGGTAAGCTTTTTTGTTAATCTCTATACAAAAAAACCGAACTAATTGTTTGAAAAAACATAACATTTTGTAGATTAACCCCCAAACTGAAAAGTAAGCTGGGTGGTAATCACATTTTTCGCCCCTGTTGGGGCGAAAATTTTGCTTTAAAAATTGTTTTAAAATATCAGATTTTACAAACTAAATAACTTGAGCAACACAAGAACGCTGGAGAATGTTAATAGAGAAAAGAGAGAGAAAGGGCAGATATTAACGTTATATCTGCTTCTGCTACTATGGACGTCGCCATAGATACGACTGTCAACAAAGAGGAAAGAATATTACCACTTGAAGATTTTAAAATTTCTACCGTCGAAGCGGAGAAAAATAACAATAACACACAGGAAAACACAGGAATTAAACCCATTAACATACATACACATGAAAAAGATATCAACAACTCTACAGATACATCAACACATAATGTTCCCCCTCGACAAGGAACTGAGATTTCCAACACCGAGACTAACAACGATAACAAAAACAACAACAACAGCAACACCACACAAAAAAAAAACGTCTTTCGCTGAAACAGTGAACAAAAAACAAGATTTTATATATCTTGATATCTCCAACGCAAGAGATATGCTCCAGCAAGGGAGAAAATGTGTAACTTTCGAAGAAAGAGGTGGGTTTAGAATTAACTCACCCCTTGAAATAAAGGAAGACACAATTCGCAGATCAGTCACCTTTAGGACTGTGTCAAATTCCACAAGAAAGCCGACATTTGTTAGCCAAGCATATATAGAAGATACTTTCAAGGAAATTCTACCAAATGTCGATTTTCTCCAGCGAGTAAAACAGTACGAAAGAGTTTCCGTACTGTTTAAAAGCGATGCACTCGCCCAAAAACATTCTGTGACACCAATGGTGTCAAAAGCATACACCTTTTTCCCTACATATATGGGGAAAAGAACACAAAAAATAAAAATAAAAAACATACCCCCAAACATTAACATCTGGTGGATCTTGGCTGGCTTCGTAGAGCCAGAAACTGATATGATTCTTTCGATACGAAAATCTATTCGACAAAGGTGGGCGGGTACAGATTTGGAGATTCTGTTGCAAATGAAACCGGAGAGAATCTCCAAAATACCCGAAAGTGTCGTCATCGATAATAACAACAAAATAAACATTTCGGGAGAAGGACGAAAATTTCATTGCTTTCGCTGTGGTAGCACAGCACACCTAAAAGCCTCTTGTCCACAAACACACAACAACAACATCATTAAAAAAAAACTATTACCAACACCAACACCAAAACAACCACCACCACCACAAGTACAACGACAGACGAAACGAGCAACCACACCAAAACAAACAGACACTCAACCAACAACAACAGAAAAAACAGAGACAACACCCCTGAAGAACACAGCCCCAGTCCATCCCACTCCATCAAACACTACCACAAACACACACACCGAAACACCACCACCACACAACATACCCCTACCCCACACACATGATTATTTATCGACGGATGAAGCTGCTTCTCCTTCTTTTAGTGAAGAAGAGGGAGAACCGCGGATCTAAAAAACAAAAAAAGAGACACCACAAAACCCCCAAAACTCCAATCACCAACACCAACACACAACCACAGACACAAACAACAACACAAACAACACCACAGTCAAACATCCCCCTATCAGCAAAACCAGCACCAACACCACCACAAACACATGCACCCACCATAAAAAGAAAACTCCCGGACGAACAACAAACTAAAACAACACAACAAAAACACAAACAACAATACGCATACATCAACACAAACAAGAAGAGTTTGATGGAGGTCATCTCCCAAAACCCCAAGGTGGAGACGGAGGGCAAAACTTTTGTCAAGGCAGAATCGTCTCCACACCTTAAACTTATAAGGGTTTCTATGGAAACCTATAATGACCTAAAAAATAAATTTTCACAGGACGTGGGCAACCCCTGCCAGAAATCCATCAACCGCGTCCTGTTAAAATGTTTCCCCACCCCACCCAACCCCCATCCAGCACCCAAATGGAGATTGAACAACCCGATCTCGAGGAAACAAAAAGGAAAGTGCACCTTTCGTCTTTTTCTCCAAATTTTCTTCAGCAAAATGACTAGTTTACGAGTTGGAACTGTGAATGTGCGTGGCTTAGGGATGCCCTGGAAACAGAGCCAACTTTTAAACGACCTTAGGTCACACAGTATGGATGTGATAGCCATCACCGAGTCCAGGATCCACAACAGGCAGCAACTAACACCCATCTTCGACGACTTTGAGATCTACGCATCTCTCTGTCAGCCAGGAGGTGGAGGTGGAGTGGCTGTCATGTTTCGGAAGAACCTGGACGTCGAAGTACAGCAAGTACACTTGGACCCGAAGGGTAGACTGGTAGTCCTAGACGTGAACAGTATTGGAGGTGGAGCCTTCAGACTGGTGGCCGTTTATGCCCCGACCGGGCAATCGCAATCACGGCCAGACTTCTTTAAGCGTCTAGAGTCTTTTCTGGGAACGTCTCGCTCCTTACTTTTAGTGGGGGACTGGAATGGTATCCTAGATGCACGATGGGACTATGTGGGAGCATGTCCCAGTAGAGCGGGGTGCAACAGCCTCAAAACTTTAATCGGCCAATTCCAACTGGCCGATAGGTATCGACTGGATTTCCCGACTGCACCACAGTGGACGTGGGCAAACCGCAGTGGGACATCTAGATCGTATTTACATAGGTTCTTCATTAGAGAAAGGGACAAGGAGATGTTGAGCTGTCCACGAATGCTCATGGTTGCCTATTCAGATCACAAGTTAGTCGTCTGCTTAGTCAACCGTGATAGAATACATAGACAGGGACCCGGATACTGGAAGCTGAACGTGTCGTTGCCGGCACGTAAAGCTTACAGTGAACGGATAAGTAGACTAGTCAAGAGACAGTTAACGGGAGCCATCGTTAACAATAGATGGTGGTACTCTCTCAAGAAAGCAATCAGAATAGAATCGATAGGGTATAGCAGAGAGTTAGCCTTGGAGAAAAACAGAATAGAAAGAGAACTAGTAGCCAAGGTAGAGGAGGCACTTAGAAGTGGCAACGCGGCTAGAGAGTTAGCGTCGAGAACGGCACTGGACCAGTTCTTCGATGCGAAACACGAAGGCTGCGTGGTCAGAAGCAAAACACGTGCTCTAAGAAACGAAAGAGCGAAAGCTGTCAGCTGGGCCCGAGGGGCGGAGGCTAAAAGTGGCAACAAGTCCACGATTCGGTCTTTGAAAGACCAAAACGGACGCGTGCTACTTGACCCCAAGCAAATGTGCGCGGCCTTTCAGCGGCACTTTGCGCGACTGTTTGAACAGAACGACGGTGAGCCGAACGAGGTAATGGACTTTAGTTCATATCTCGACGGCCTCCCGCGTCTCTCGAACACGGACGCCGAGTTCTGCGAAAGACCGATCACGGACACTGAGATACAGGACGCTCTGGGCCGCTGCGGGAAACGCAAGTCACCCGGTCTAGATGGTCTACCCAACGAGTTTTACATAGGCATGCCGGACTTGTTCTCTGGCGTCCTCAAAGCCGTCTACTGCAATTGGCAGCAGAACGGGAGAATTCCCAGTTCTGCAGGCAAGGGCGTAGTAACGCTGATCAGGAAAGACGAGAACAAGGGGGACGAAATTAACAACTTCAGGCCCATAACGCTGCTCAACACAGAGTTAAAGATTTTGGCCAAGGTGCTAGTGACGAGGTTGGCGCTTGTCGTCGAGAACCTGGTAGGGAAAGCGCAAACGTGTGCAATTCCGACCAGGTCCATACACGACAACCTCCACCTCATGCGATACATTATAGAGAGGGTGAGTAGTAAACCTGGCTTCGGTGGGGCTCTGATCTAACTTGGATTAGTCTAAGGCATTCGATAGGGTCGACCATCGATACTTGGAAGCGGTTCTCAAGGCGGCCGGTTGCGGTCCCGTGTTCAGAGGATGGATCGAGACGATGCACACCAGCATCTGCTCGAGGGTCAAGGTGAACGGCTACCTATCGGAGCCGTTTTCAATCACGCGTTCCATTCGCCAGGGATGCCCTCTCTCCTCCGTTCTGTATGTATTGACTCGAGAGCCACTACTGCGGAAATTGGAGCTTTTAGAACCGGGACTGCGCAAAGCAGCGTCGGCTTATGCCGACGACGTGACGGTCATGGTGTCGAGCACCTCGGAAATCGGGGTGATCGGCAACTTACTGAAAGAATACGAAACGCTGACGGGAGCAAAACTAAACCCGGACAAGTCTGTCGGTTTGCAACTCGGTACGTGGAGAGGCAAACCGATGACGTCCGACAGCGTCATTGGGCGTTGGACGGACGGACCGGTGAAATTGCTCGGGGTCTGGTTCGGTCCAGACCTCCAGGTGGAAAAAAACTGGAACGAGATCACGGCCAAGGTGTTTGCACTCACCCAGAAGTGGGCAGAGTGCAAACTGTCCTTGAAAGGTCGAGCGGAGGTGGCGAACACTTTCATAGCGTCCGTCATCTACTACCGCTTGATTGTCGTGCCTTGTCCCCGTGAACACCTCGCCAAGATGGAACGCATGCTCTTCCAGTTTCTGTGGAAGAAGCAGGCTCCGCTGGTGAGGAGATCCGTCTGCTGTCAGCACCCTTCCAACGAAGGGCTGGGAATGCCGTGGCTGATGATGCGCAAACATGCGCTGAGGCTGCGGCATCTCCAGGTATTCCTCACCGACCCCCAACCGGTGCGGGAACCGTTTGTGAGACAGGCTTTCCCACAGCTCATCTCGCTGACGGAGCTGCAGTCCTGGGTCAAGAAAAGACCGAAAACGATGGGCGCCTGGCACATTGTATGCGCTCCAGGCGCTCACAGTCCTCTGGCAAGCGGGCGCAGCAATCAGTGGAGACTCCACTTCGACATTCTATAGAGGGATTGTACGTTACAAGAGCGACGACGTGCACAGAGAGACTCTGGGCGTCGAAGACGATGAGCTCACCAGTCTGTTTGGTAGGACTTTCCGCCCGGGACCTATGAACAACTTCCAGAGGTCCCTGGTCTGGCAGTGCTACCGAGGAGCTCTACCGGTCGTGACAAGATCTACAGGCACGGACGCCCCGGCAGGGATCCTTCCAAGAGGACATGTCCAAGATGCACGCAATTGTACACTGTCCGGGCGTAACCGACCTGTGGAACTATGCAGAACAACTGCTGTCGCGTATGGGACAAATCCAGTTGACTGCCGAGTTCATAGTACGGATCAAACCGCCAGCCTCTTTCAAAAGCGAAAGAGAGGCGGTTTTCCTCTGTACGGTGGCTATGGTGGACGAGATTGAGAGGACTAAGAACAGATGCCTTTCTCTCCGGACAACAATTGATTCCCTTCTTTAAGTATCACTTTAGCAGGAGAATCAGTGTGGAGAGAGAGGCACTGCACCCCAGTAAATTTACTGAGAGGTGGGTGAATGAAGCGAAAATCGCCCGAGTGATTGGGCCTTCTCTGTTTATAAGCCTGTAGGTTGAAGAAGAGAGCAACAGGAAGAAAGGAGCACTTGCACAACACGCTCCTGGAGTTGAGGGTTGTTCTATCGACGGGGTATTAAACAACCCATTTGTGGCGCCTACCCCCTATTGGGGATTTCGATTGTTGTAATTGTTTGTTTTTATATTTTTTACACGACTGTATGTAAAATCCCCGGCATGTCTTTCTATTGTCCCCTTTTCTTGTGTGCCCTTGTGGCTAATAAAGAAATCTATCTATCTATCTATCTATCTATCTATCTATCTATCTATCTATCTATCTATCTATCTTTTCAAAAGTCTTTTGCACACTTTCCGGGGGTATGTGCGATCCCCAACACGCCCCTCCCTTTTGAGGACTTTTTATTATTATATTATTTTTATTGTTATTCCTTTTTTTCTTTACTCGCATTTATGTAAACTCCCCCCTGTGTATTTGTCCCCTTCTTTTGTGCCCTCGTGGCAAATAAATAGAAATCTATCTATCTATCTATCTATCTATCTATCTATCTATCTATCTATCTATCTATCTATCTATCTATCTATCTATCTATCTATCTATATTTATCCTAGCTGTCGTCTGTTCGATAGCGTAGACGTAATTCACTTCGCGCAGAAGTTTTGTTCCAATTTATTGCGGAAATTTTGTAAGTTTAATTTTAATGTTGATACTATTGTGTAGCTTGACTCCCCGTCTGAACTGTCAGGTGGTGGGTCAGCTCATTTTCGCCCCTCCCAGGGGTGAAAACCTGTTTTAAAAAAATTTTCTTGCATAAAATTTCAATCGTCTGGAAGAAATGTTAAATGAAGCTAACAAAAATAGTGGTGGGGGGACAGCGGTAAGAGTTGTAAGCTCGCACGCTTTAGTCCCCCCCTTCCTTCCCAACTAACGTCATAGAGAAGGAAAGAAAAAATAAAATAAAAACAGACGAATGTGCGGAGAAAAATGTCGACAAAAACACAAATCTGCAGATTGATTCCAACAACAAAAAAATTTTGAAAGAATTGCATGACAATATTAATACCACAAACAAAGAAACAACAAACACAAAAATAACATTTGAAAACAACAACATCATAACAGAAAGCAAAACAGACGACAAAGTCAACACCAATAACATCTCATTTGCGCAAACAACAAAAAAATCTTTAACGTACATACCTGAAAATATTTCAGATGTGGCACAAAGAATAAAAAACGCCAAACAATTCATAACTCAAAGGGAAAATGGAGCCTTGTCGGTAAAAATGCCCCAAGAACTCACCAAAGATATTGAAAGTCGGACGGTCGTTTTCCGCACCATCAACAACATCTCAAAAATGCCACAACAACCAACACGAGTAGAAATTAAAGCGGTACTTAGAGAAGTATTTAATGAAGCCACTTTCATAAGAAGAGACAGGCTGTATGGAAGCCTGGCCATTATTATGAAGAACGAATCGGCGACGAAAAAATATGCTTTGTCGCCGATTCGTTCGACAAATTTTACCTTTTATTCATCTTATATGGGTAAAAGATATCAGCGCATATGGCTGGACGCGATGATGCCAGGTATGGACTACTGCTGGCTCATAGCTGGCTTCATCGATCCAGCGAATGACAACGTGATTTCCATTGGGAAAACCACAGGCAATGCGTTCAGTGGAACAGGTATAGAACTTGTAGTGCAAATGAAGCCTGAACGCATTGCCCAAATACTCGACAGAATTCGGAGGAAGAAACGGAGTCCTTCAGACAGATTAAAAGGAAAAAAAGAAAACATGTGCAAAACACACAAGGCCAAACAGCCCCTACCCAAATGTCAACACAATCCAACAAAACACAAAACACCCCTCCAGCAACAAACAAAACCAAACCTGCCCCTCCCCTCTTCGAAACACTCACACCATCCGAAAAAATGACATTACACTATACTTACATCAACAGAAACAATAATAAATTAAATGAACTCATAAACAATAACCCTTCGGTACAAACCGAAGGGGTAAACTTTGTTTTTTCAGAAAACAACCCACAATTAAAATTAATAAAGGTCCCAATGAACCTCTACCAAAAACTAAAAAAGGATTTTAAGGAGGACGTAGGACCACCCTCTGTCAAACCCATAAACCGCGTTCTCCTAAAAAGCTTTCCCCCTCCCCTTCCCCTCCCCAACACAACTCCAAACACCCCAACCCCACCACACACTGACGACCCCACACCACCACAAGACACCCCTTCACCCAACACCCCCGACCCCATGGAAATCGTGCGACCCGAACCCCGGGAAGCAGAAAGGTAGGTCTCTACACTCTCCTTTGGCTTTGCCGCCCACATGGATGTGTTAAGAGTAGGATGTTTGAATGCACGTGGCCTGGGCTCAACTTGGAAGCAAGCAAAGCTTCTAAATGACCTCAGGTCACGTGGTATAAATGTAATCGTTATCTGTGAGACTCGGATCAGCGTCGTGCGGCAGCTGGCCCCTACCTTCGATGACTTTGAGGTGCACGCATCTCTCTGTCAACCTGGAGGTGGGGGTGGGTTGTCGTACTGCTGGAAAAACACCTGGGTCTCGCCGTACAGGTTGTTCACTCGGACCCGGAAGGTCGTTTGTTGGTGCTAGACGTTGGCAGTAGTGGAGGTGCGGCCTTGAGACTGGTCGCCGTCTACTCCCCTTTCGGAGCTGAACGACCCGACTTCTTCCAGCGTCTGGAGACTTTTCTGGGAACGTCGCGTTCCCTGCTTCTAGCGGGGGACTGGAATGACATCCTAGATGCACGTTGGGACTATGCAGGAGCATGTCCTAATAGAGGGGGGTGTAACAGCCTCAAGGGGTTACTCGACCGTTTTAACTTGGTCGATAGATATCGACTAGATTTTCTAACTGTGCCAACCTGGACTTGGGCGAACCACAGTGGTCAATCTAGATCGTACTTAGATAGATTCTTAGTTAGAAGTAAGGATAGGGACATATTAAGCTGTCCAGAAATGCTCACGGTTGGCTATACAGATCACAAATTAGTGACCTGCGTAGTCAACCTCGAGAGAACACATAGACAGGTCCCAGTTACTGGAAACTTAATTTGTCTTTACCGGCAAAAGAGACTTACAGAAACCGGATTAGCAGATTAGTTAAGGAGAGGTTGACGGGTGCAATCGTCAACAACCGATGGTGGGCATCTCTCAAAAGAGAGATTAGAACAGAATCAATAAGTTATAGGAAGATGTTAGCTCCCGATAGGAATAGGAACGAGAAATAATTAACAGGTAAATTAGAAGAGGCAATCAAGAGCGAAGATGTGGCCAGAGTGCTGGCATCGAGGACGGCCTTGAGCCAGTTTTTCGATGCAAAGCACGAAGGCTGCGTCATTCGAAGTAAAATACGTGCTCTAGGTAATGAGGGGGCAAAAGCCGTTGGCTGGGCCCGCGTGACAGAAGCTAAGAGTGGAAATCGATCCACCATCCGGTCTTTGCAAGACGAGGATGGACGGGTGATCCGGGAGCCTAAGCAGATGTCCGAGGCCTTTCAAAGACACTTAGCCCGATTGTTCGAAGGAGGCGAGGGTCCGGGCGGGGACGTGGATTTCGGTCCATACCTCGGCGGCCTGCCGCGTCTCTCGAGCGCAGAGGCAGAGTCCTGCGAGGGACCAATCTCGGCTGATGAGATCGGGGATGCGCTGAGCCAATGCAGCAGACGCAAATCTCCAGGTCTCGATGGTATATCTTACGAACTTTATTTAACAATGCCGGTCTTCTTCTCCGAACTCCTCGAAGCAGTCTACTGCAATTGGCAGCAGAACGGGAGAATTCCTTGTTCTGTAGCCAAGGGCGTGGTCTCGCTGGTGAGGAAGGACGAGAACAAGGGGGATAGTATAAATAATTTTCGGCCCATAACCCTGCTAAACACAGAGTTAAAGATTTTGGCCAAGGTGTTAGCAAAGAGGTTGGCGCTTGTCGTGGGTGGCCTGGTGGGAGATGCGCAGACATGTGCTATCCCATCCAGGTCCATTCACGACAACCTCCACCTCATGCGATACATCATAGAGAGGGTTGCAACAAACCCGGCTTCGGTGGGGCCCTGATCAACTTGGATCAGTCTAAGGCCTTCGATAGGGTCGACCATGGTTACCTGGATGCGGTGCTAGCTGCGGCTGGGTTCGGTCCTGTTTTCAGAGGCTGGATCACTGCCTTACTTAGCAACCACATCTATTCTAGGATCAAGGTGAACGGCTACCTTTCGAAGCCGTTCGAAATCGCACGATCCACTCGACAGGGGTGCCCTCTCTCCACCCTTCTGTACGTATTGACTCTCGAGCCTTTACTGAGGAAGTTGGAGTTGTTGCAGGGTATCCCCCTAGAACCAGGATTGAGAAAAGCGGTGTCGGCCTACGCCGATGACGTAACAGTAATGGTATCGACCGATTCGGAGATCGAGGCAATCGGTACCTTACTGGAGGAGTACGAAAGGTTGTCAGGAGCGAAACTGAACCGGGAAAAATCCATCGGGCTGCAACTCGGAACGTGGAGAGGCAGACCGATGCCTCCCGACGGTGTCGTCGGACACTGGACGGAGGGCCCGGTGAAGTTGCTTGGGGTCTGGTTTGGACCGGACCTCCAGGTGGAAAAGAACTGGGGCGAGGTTACGAGCAAGGTGTTTGCACTAACCCAGAAATGGGCCAAGTGTAAGCTGTCCCTGAAAGGTCGGGCGGAGGTGGCGAACATTTACATAGCGTCCGTCACCTACTACCGCCTGACTGTCGTGCCTTGCCCTAAGGAAACACTCACCACCATGGAACGCATGCTCTTTCTATTTCTTTGGAAGAAGCGCTCTCCTATGGTGAGAAGATCCATCTACTGCCAACAACCTTCGAAAGGAGGGCTGGGGATGCCGTGGTTGATGATGCGTAGGCACGCATTAAGGCTACGGCACCTACAGGTATTCCTCACTGGTCAACCGGTGTGGGCTCCGTTCGTGAGACGAGCCTTTCCGAGACTCGTCTCGCTCACTGAGCTGCAGTCCTGGGTCAAGCAAAGATCCGGAAAACTGGGCGACTGGCACACTGAGTGTGCCCAGGCGCTCAGGGCTCTCTGGCAAGCGGACCCGGCCATCGGTGGAGAATCTACCTCGTCATTCTATAGAGAGCTGGTGGCTAGCAGGGGCGATGACACCCTTGGAGAGTCGCTGGACATGGAAGAGGACGAACTGGCTAGCCTGTTCAGTAGAACTTTCGACCCGGGACCAATGGACAACTTCCAGAAGTCACTGGCCTGGCAGTGCTACCGGGGGGCTCTACCCGTTCGAGAAAAGCTCTACAGACACGGGCGCCCGGGCAGGGATCCCTCGAAAAAGATTTGCCCTAGATGCGTGCGTCACAAAGAAACCGTTGCGCACGCATTGGTGCACTGTCCGGGCGTGGCTGATCTGTGGGGCTACGCCGAACGACTGCTGTCGCGGGTGGCGCCAATTCGATTGACCGCCGAGTCCGTGATAACAATCAAGCCGCCTCCCCTCTTCACAAAGGAAACAAAGGCGGTTTTTCTGTGCGTAATAGCCATGTTGAAAGAGGTTGTTTGGTGGACACGATTGAAAGGTCTGAGGTCAGGCAACTTCCTCTCTGGCCAAAGTCTGGTCTACTTCTTCCGATATCACTTCGGAAGAAGGATAAGAATGGAGAGAGAGGTGCTTGGCCACAGGCAGTTTTATGAAAGGTGGGTGATAGTGGCGAGAATGGCTCGTGTAAATGGGCCTTCTCTGTATACCATCCTGTAGGTAAAGAAATGAAGGAGAGGGAAGCAACTTCTCCATGTGCTCCCCGGGCAAAGGATTGCACACTTTTCGGGGGGGGGGTGCAACCCCCATCACGTCCCCTCCCTTTTGAGGTTGTTTTTGATTATTTTCATTTTATACCCTTTTTACTCGGTTTTATGTAAACTCCCCCTTTGCTTTGTCCCTTCTTTTTATGCCTTTATGGTAAATAAAGAAATCTATCTATCTATCTATCTATCTATCTATCTATCTATCTATCTATCTATCAATCTATCTATATCTACGTTTTTATTGTATGTAAACTTCTCCCTTTGTATTTGTCCCCTTCTTTTGTGCCCCTATGGATAATAAAGATACATATCTATCTATCTATCTATCTATCCCGAGTGGATGGGCCTTCTCTGTATATCAGCCTGTAGGTTGAGGGAAAGAGGAAGAGAGGAAAGGGGTACTCACTCTTCGTACTCCTGGAGATGAGGGTTGCTCATTTTTGGGGGGGTTATGTGTTATCCATATGAAATGTCTCCCCCTATTGGGGAAAATTGATTAACTTTTCAATTGCATTTGTGATAATATTTTACACGTTTTTATTGTATGTAAACTTCCCCCTTTGTATTTGTCACTTCTTTTGTGCCCCTGTGGCTAATAAAGAAACATATCTATCTATATTTTCCGACTGTGCCAATGTGGACGTGGACTAATCGTAGCGGAACATCTAGATCGTACCTAGATAGGGTTCTAGTTAGAAATAAGGATAGGGACATGTTAAGCTGTCCACAAATGTTCATGGTTGCCTATTCAGATCACAAACTAGTGACCTGCATGGTCAACCTTGATAGAACCCATAGACAAGGACCCGGCTACTGGAAGCTGAACTTGTCGTTACCGACATGCAAAGCCTACAGTAGACGGATTAGCACTTTAGCTAAACAACACTTGACAGGGGCCATTGTCAACAACAGATGGTGGTACTCTCTCAAGAGGTCAGTTAGATTAGCCTCGTTAGTTTTTAGTAAAGAATTAGCGTTAGATAGAAATAGAACCGAGAAAGAACTGGTAGATAAAGTAGAAGAGGCAATTAGAAGTGGCAACGTAGCCAGCGTGCTAGCAACGAGAACGGCCTTGGACCAGTTCTTCGACGCAAAGCATGAGGGCTGCGTTGTCAGAAGTAAAATACGTGCTCTGGGAAACGAGGGAGCCAAAGCTGTTAGCTGGGCCAGAGTGACGGAGGCAAAAAGTGGCAACAAGTCCACGATTCGGTCTTAGAAGGACCAAAACGGACGCGTGATACGTGAGCCGAAGCAGATGTGTGCGGCCTTTCAGCGGCACTTTGCTCAGCTGTTCGGGCTGGGCGGCGCGCCGGGGGGGGGGGCTATGGATTTCGGTCCATACCTCGACGGCCTACCGCGACTCTCGGACAGCGAGGCAAAGTTCTGCGAAAAGCCGATTTCAGCCGCTGAGATAGGGGACGCGCTGAGCCAATGCGGCAAACGCAAATCTCCAGGTCTCGACGGTCTACCCTACGAATTTTACGTAGCAATGCCGGCCTTATTCTCCGGTTTCCTGGAAGCGGTCTACTGCAACTGGCAACAGAACGGGAGAATTCCCAGTTCTGTGACCGGGGGCGTAGTCACACTAGTCAGGAAGGACGAGAATAAGGGGGATGACATAGGCAACTTCCGGCCCATAACTCGACTTAACACAGAGTTACAGATTTTGTCCAAGGTATTGGCAAAGAGGCTGGCGCTTGTCGTCGAGAACCTGGTGGGAGAAGCGCAGACATGCGCAATCCCGACCAGGTCCATACACGACATCCTCCACCTCATGCGTTACATCATAGAGAGGGTAGGGTGTAAACCCGGCTTCGGTGGGGCACTGATCAACTTGGATCAGTCTAAGGCTTTCGATAGGGTTGACCATCGTTACCTGGATGCGGGGCTCGAGGCGGCAGGCTTCGGACCCGTGTTCAGGGGCTGGATTGCTGCAATGTATAACAGCAACATCTGCTCAAGGGTTAAGGTGAACGGCTACCTCTCGGAGCTGTTCCATATCACGCAATCCATTCGACAGGGATGCACTCTATCCTCCCTTCTGTACGTATTGACTCTCGAGCCACTACTGCGGAAGTTGGAGCTATTGCAGGGCATCCCTCTGGAACCGGGACTGGGGAAGGCGGCGTCGGCCTACGCCGACGACGTGACAGTAATGGTGTCGAGCGCCTCGTAAATCGAGGAAGTCGGCACCTTACTGAAGGAATACGAAAGGTTCACAGGAGAGAAGCTGAACCGGGACAAGTCCATCGGTTTGAAAGTCGGATCGTGGAGAGGCAGATCGATGCCTTCCGATGGCGTCGTCGGACGCTGGACGGAAGGACCAGTAAAGCTGCTCGGGGTCTGGTTTGATCCGGACCTCCAGGTGGAGAAGAACTGCAACGAGATGTCGGCCAAGGTGTTTGGGTCAAGCAAAGACCGAGGAAAATGGGCGATTGGCACATCGAATGTGCTCAGGCGCTCACAGCCCTCTGGCAGGCGGACCCGGCGATCAGTGAAGACTCCACTTCGTCATTCTATAGTGGGTTGGTCCGCAGCAAGTGCGACTACGCGCTTGGTGAAACTCTGGGCATAGAAGAAGACGAACTGGCCAGTCTGTTCGGTAGGACCTTCCACCCGGGACCGATGGATAACTTCCAAAAGTCCCTGGCCTGGCAGTGCTACCGAGGAGCTCGACCAGTTCGAGACAAGCTCTACAGACATGGGCGCCCGGGCAGGGACCCTTCGAAAAAGATTTGTCCGAGGTGCGTGCGAGACGAAGAAACCGTCGCGCACGCATTCATACACTTCCCGAGCGTTACCGACCTGTGGGGCTATGTAGAACGACTATTGTCGCGGGTGAGACCAATCCGGTTGACCACCGAGTCCATTGTCATGATCAAACCGCCACCCTCCTTCAAAAACGAAG
>OZ024741.1:320247093-320262093 GCA_964016885.1 Eledone cirrhosa | reverse complement strand
ACTTGTCATTCCGCTGGCTCTTTGGTAACAACCTTATCATACCTATGTGTGTTTAACTGTTGAAGTAATTTAATTTAATTATTTCAACAAATAATATATAGATATAGATATATATTGCCAACCATTATAAGTTTGAATCTAACTGACATGCAAAAACATATATGTATGAATAATGTAAGCCCAAATCATAGAATATTCTAAATATCACAGAAATTGTAACCTCACAGGTTATTAATGATTAGCTACAGTATGTTTCATAAGAAGTGTGATGTTGATAGATTGTACTTAAGGAGATCTGAAGGTGGAAGAAGTCACATTAGCGTGGAGGACTATGTTTAGATCGAGATGAGCTGTTTACACAATTATGTGTCTGAGAACAGCGACCCAATGCTTAAGGCTACCTTGAAGGATGTCCAAGGAAGAAGTAACAACAAAGAGGAAGAACAACCTGAATGTAAAAGCCCTTCATTGCATCTTCTTGAAGAAAACAGAATTCAGAGATCCGCTGACATGGAACTGGCTAAAGAAAGGGGACCTTAACAAAGCTACTGAGGGATTGCTAGTGGCTGCATAGGAGCAATCCATTAGAATGAAGTGGATGAAATATCATATCGACAATGAGAAAGCTAGCCCGCTCTGTAGGATCTGTGGAAGGAGAGGGAGAGAGAGGGAGAGAGAGAGAGGGGGGACTGTAGCTCACATCGAATCCGAGTGTAAACACATAGCCCAGACCCATTATAAAGGATGAAGGCATATCATAGGAAAAATGATCCACTCTTATTTATGCAAATTGAATAATTTACCCCACTCTAAGAAGAAAGTTATAATGGATATGTTGTGGGGGAATGAAGAGGAAAACAAAGAACAGTTTTTAAAGGTTGGTCAGCTGGAATAGATATTTTACTGAAACACGGAAGAGAAAGTAAGATAAGATGAATTGGAGGACAGAAGAGTTAATGGAGGACAGACTCTGGCAAATGGTGATGGTTATTGTAAATGCGTAGTGGGGTGAGGTAAGAAAGGAACGGAAAACATTGGTGGATTTGGCAGAATAAAATGGAATGATTCAGTGGGTTTTGGTGGTAGTATATGTATTAAGATATTGTGTACTGTGGCGGCAGTAGTAGAAGTATTAAGGATATGTTATAAAGTATGAAAAATTATATTGAGAAGGATTTTATGAAAAATAAATGTTAAATTAAGATGAGAATTAGAATAAAGTAAAATAAATAAGATTTAAAGATTATGATTATAAACCGTTATGAAATGTAAACTTATAAGATATGGTGTATATAAGAGTGTATATATAATGGTTGCTAGGGAAATAACTCTGATAGGGGAGTGAGTGTATAGAGACTAGGGTAGGAGTTAGTGGTGGTGACGGCGGTGGTGTTGGTTTCGAGGAAATCTGTAAAATATATGTAATATAAATTAAGATTTGGAAAATATGAGAAAATGAAAAATGGGATTGAGATTAAATTAAGATAGAATATAATGTATAATATACTATAATGAAATAAAATAAAGATTATGAAAATATAAAATTATACGGATTAGGAAATATAAAGTTATAGGATATAATGTAACATGTAAGGGTGGTGAAATATATGTGATTATATGTGATTATATGTTATTATTGTTATATGGTTATGGTGAAAAACTATGAATGATGGGTGAGTAAATGGTGGCAGGTTGGTGTCGGTTTTAAGGAAATATGTTAAATATAAGGTATGAAAACTAAAAAAAAATAGAATAACATAAAATTAGAAATGAAATATAAGGATTTGGAAAATATAAAGATTATGAAAATCATGAATTATGAATTATGGAATATAATGTAATACATACAAGAATAATGAAACATATAAAACAAATTGTTTTTATGGTGGGTTACTCGCAGTCAGCAAAACCTTGTGGATGACTGTGGTTGGTGACATATAGAGTCTTGATGCGGCGGTGAGGGAGGATCTTCTGACATTTGCCTAATCCGGTATACATCGGTATCCGGTAGGTAATCCGTGAAACAGTCGGTTATCCGGCATGCGGCTTGGTGTTTTTTTTTTATATGTCACTACTCTTGTATGTCGTATATAAATCCATATTTCATGATCTCCATAATCTTTATATTTTCCTAATCCTTATATTTTATTCATGAATGAATAATAAAAATATTATAATAATTGTTTCTACTTTTGGCACAAGGCCAGCAATTATCCCAGTACATTACTGGTATTTTATTTTATCGATTTCGTAAGGGTGAAAGGCAAAGTTAACATCGACGGGATTTGAACTCAGACCGTAACGGGAGTAACTATGCTAGAAAGCATGGCGTCCAACTCTCTACCGATGCTGCCAAATATTATAATAATATCAAAATATTATTGATATTCGGTATATTTACAAGTAAACAGCCTCATAAAACACCATGTGGTACATAATATCGCCATCCTTTTGTTCCAGCGGTTGCTGTCAGAAAACAATCGACAGTTGAGAATTGTTTCGGAGTGTCTTGCTCCTTGTCAAGATTGTTTATTCTATTCTGGAACAAAAGCATGACGTTGTCATCTACCACGTGGTGTTTTATGAGGCTGTTTACTTGTAAACAAACATTGGCAGTATCGGTAGAGGGTCGGACGCCATGCTTTGCAGCATGGAGTTACGGCCATTTACGCTCTGAGTTCAAATCTTGCCGAGGTTGACTTTGACTTTCATCCTTACGGGGTCGATAAAATAAAGTACCAGTAATGCACTGGTATAATTGCTGGCCTTGTGCCAAAAGTAGAAACAATTATTATAATGTTTTTATTATTCACTCGCGAATACATTTAGGTTTCCACCACGTTAAGAGCGAAAATAAATTTTGTTTCCTTATATTTTAGTTTTATGTTATTTTTATTTTTCCATTTTTCATTTTTCATTGTAAAATCATTTTACGGTGAAACACGTACATTTGGCATGTTTACATGTTTATACATTAAAGATTTGTAAATTTACATCCACATTTATGCATTCTCGATTATTTCTACTGGCAGAAAAACCTCCCTTATATTGTTATACTTGAGATATTTTGCTGGTAGTTTTAAGAATTCTAGCGACCACAACGAGGCACACTATTAAATTGCTGTAGTTGTTTACTGTTACTGTTGTTGTTGTTGTTGTTGCTGTCGTTGCTGTTGGTGGTGGACTTCGTAGTGTATATGTGGTAGTGCTGTCGTTTAGACCCACAACAGTTCTGAGAGTGCAAATTAATTCTCAAACATTAGTGTTGATCATTACCACTTTTCTCTCCCAGACTATGCACACAGGGTCAAATGCAACATGCTCTTGTGTTACAAAGAGGTTAAAATATAATTAGGAGGAGAATTGATTTTCATTTCAAGCAGGTTGGGCGAAATAAAGATTCCATCTTTGATGGTGTGGTTTTTAGTGTTTGGCAGGCCAGTGTATATTAAGTTATATTTAATTTATAAGACAACCCCAAGTGGAAGACATGTGAATACGTTACTAAAAGTTGAAAGCCAATATGAATTAGTATTCAACATCAGGCATATCTATGTTGTCTTCTTGGCGTTTCATATTAGCACAATCAGAAATGATATTGTACAATATAAAGCACAGACCAGCTGCGTACAGTTCAGAATAGCTTTCAAACCAAAGTTTGTCCATATAACACTTTCATCTCTACTTCAAAGCCAGTGCACTTAATTTATTCCCTTGCCATACAAACCTGTAGCATTGCAGGCAATTATCATTGAGCGAATATTTATGTATATATGTATATATATATATATATAGATATATAGATAGATAGATATACATGTGTGTGTATCCACACACACACACACACACACATATATATATATATATATATATATAATATATATATATATTATATATATATATATATATATATATATATATATATATATATATATATATATATATATATATATATATATATATATATATATATATATATATATTACATGTATGTATGCAAGTGCACATAAAAAATGACGGGTTTTATGGTAAAGTATAGTAAATTTAATTTCGAATGTATGTTCACCTAAAGTTAATGGTTTCAAAGCAGATTCTGACTGTGAGCAGTAGTCAAACAAATTACGTAGGCATATAAGTGTCTGGTATTGGAACACACCTGTCAGATGCTTGACGGTTGTCGTATCGTTTACGCCAAAACGCACTGACAGAGCTTCCCGACATTTTGAGCCTTATTTATTGGCCAATGGTTATAAATAAATCGTAATTTTAAGGAGAATTGAGGGAATTGTGTATTTCCAATGTATCTTGGCTTAAAATTAATTGCTTTAATGCGGGTGTTCTACAAACACACATTCTCACACACACACACACACACGCCCCCCCCCCCCCATATATATATTTATGAACAGTTCTTCAATAATAATTACATTTTATGGCAACGGATTAAACGAATACTTCATGTCACACTCTCACGCACAAACATACTAATATGCATACATATGCACATATACGTACACACACACTCACACACTCGGCTGTGAAATGACATTCTATTGTGAATATGGTTTCAGCCGGAGAGATTTGTTTTACAATTAGTGTATGATTTCAACATTTGAAATTGTTCTCTTCTCGACAGGATCGTCCTGCTAAAGAGCATGTCACGGGGAATGTTTTTAAGTCCAAGTTCGCTGATGAACAGAGTAGTTTTCACCTCGGAGGCATCATAGTTGATCCAACCTTCACACTGAGGCACGTCGTCGAGCAATTGTGGGAATATTGCCAATAGCTGTACGCCTTGCAAAGGCATATGACCGCATTCCACAGGACCTATTAAGTACGGGATTGATGGGCAGCAACTTGTACTGATATCTAAAGGCATGCTCTAGTATTTGTGTCCGGTTAGATGGTGTTAAGACGAAACCATTCAATGTGAATGTCGGACTCCCCAAGTGTGCGTATTGTAACCTCACCTGTTCATAATCTTCATTAAAAGGATTGTCGTGCGTTACCGGGATATAGAAGGCATCATGACCGATAGGTGTAGGATCAGTGGGCTGGAATTTGCAGACATGGTATTACTTAAGACGTCGGAAGGTGCTCTCCCACATGCACTTGATAAAGTTGCTCTCAAGTGCTGCACGGGTGAAAATGAATGCCGCGAAGACGGAGACAATCGTCCTCTCAAGGAAGCCTGTGCAGTGCACTCTACATATGAATGGATTTCCCAAGAAGCAGATGGAGGTAGTCAAATTTCTCGGAGCCGTATTCACGAGTGATGGAAGGGGAGAGGTTGAATTAAGTGTAAGAACTGCAGAAGCTGTTACAGTAATGCACCAGCTTCATCATTCAGTCATCAAAGGAAAGGAGTTAGGTGTAAAAACTAAACTCGTTATATTGACTTCTGTATTCCCGCCAAACTTTACCTATCGTCATGAATCTTGTATAATGACTGAAAGAATACGATAACGAATGCAAGCGGCCGAAATGGAAAGCCGAGAAGCGTCTCGAACAATGTTACTTGATAGAGTGCATAGAGTAGTTCCAGGTAGAGTCGTTACATCTCTAATTTGAGAGATCACAGAATTCGGGGACGTCTGCTATCGATATATAACAAAATTAGCAGGCGGTCCCCGAATCGAATCGTTCCACTATTTTCTATTTTCTATCTTCTAGTTTCGGTTCAACATAAACCTGTTACATTATTCTGCAAATAAAACCTGTTGAAATTGCCTAGTCTTGCATCGTAATCGGATGATAGAGCTGATCCATCGAAATATGTGAGTGTCTATATGTATATGTTTGCGTGTGTATATATATATATATATATATATATATATATATATATATATATATATATATATAGTGAAAGGATAACAAGGACGATTGGTTACTCCTTCATTACATTTATTGGGTGGTGACGCGCGTTTCGCCACTGATCAGCTCAAGGTTTGATCTGTATCGATCTTACTCGACTCTGTAAATTTTCTACTAGCAAATTTTCTACTAGCATTACAAGGGGTCCGACGAGCCTCAGATTACAGAGTCGGGTAAGATCGATACAGATTTAACCTTGAGGTGATCAGTGGCGAAACGCGCGTCACCTACCAATAAATGTAATGAAGGAGTAACCAATCGTCCTTGTTATCTTTTCACTATAATACACTCTGTCTAGCTCTACACCTCGATACAGAAGTGAACCTAAACATCGAGTGCTATATATATACATACATACATATATATATATATATATATATATATATATATATATATATATATATATATATATATATATATATGTGTGTGTGTGTGTGTGTGTGTGTGTGTGTGTGTGTGTGTGTGTGTATAATAAGAGCAAAGTGCAGGAATTACAAATGTTTCTCATGCAGCTGGCTCGTGATCTGAGTTGGAATTTCAAACCAGACTCCAAGTCTGCCTGATCCTCAGACAAGTGTTAACACATTTGCATGTGTGTATGTTTGTGTGTGTGTGTGTGTGTGTCCGTAGGGGTTTAACGGCAAAAGTAGAGTTTTAATATTCATTTTATTAAGGTTAAATAGTGAGTCTTTTTTATGACCCTGTGATAAACAGACAGAACTCCAGAGTAACAAGACTCATTGTTTAACCTTAATAAAATGTATGCATCTCTCTCTCTCCCCCCTCTCTCTCTCTCTCTCTCTCTCTCTCTCTCTCTCTCTCTCTATATATATATATATATATATATATATATATATATATATATATATATATATATATATATATATATGTAGGAGGTAAGTTTTATTGTAGTACAATAAAGCAATGCAGATATCGGATAAGAAGCACTCTACAGTTTGTAGGACTGGAGTATAAATAATATATATGATCAAAAGATGGTTAAAAGAGTTCCATGTATTTTATTATGCGCATTTCAAAAACAAATATCATCATGCGATGACATTTGCGTTTTCGTCAGATAAAATAGGGAGACATGATATGAAGGTTATAAAACACTTGTGAATAGTGCAGTTTTAAATCAACATATCATATATGCAGTTTTAAATCAACATATCATATATGCAGTTTTAAATCAACATATCATATATGTTGATTTAAAACTGCACTATTCACAAGTGTTTTTTAATCTTCATATCATGTCTCCCTATTTTATCTAACGAAAACGCAAATGTCATCGCATGATGACATTTGTTTTTGAAATGCGCATAATAAAATACATGGAACTCTTTTAACCATCTTTTGATCTTATTTATATATATATATATATATATATATATATATATATATATATATATATATATATATATATATATATATATATATATGTATATATATATATGTATATATATATATATATAAAAGTCTACGCGACATAATATTCCTGGCGGATGCATCTTTCTACTGGCTATGAAATTACATTGCCGGGGTTTAACCGTAACGTCATCATGGCGGAATTAGATCAAGAAAAAAGACCACTACTGTATTTATGGTCGCCGTTATTCACTTATCGGTTTTCTGCGCCTCTTATCAGAATTTTACGAAATATATTTCGCTCTGTCTACGGGCAAATCATGTAAAAGAAAGTGTCAAGCAACGAACACCCTGTTGCCAAAACTTAAGAAAATATACTTACAAATTAACCTCGTGAATATTCACAATAAGTATGCGTACTGAATTTTAAAACTGAATTGAAAGCACATTCGAAGTTTAAATCGACTTTGTAAAAACCCCGGTAGGAAAACTCGAGAAAATATATATCATCGGAGTTCTTAGCCTGATCGTCAAAATCGCAAGTCATCAGGGGAAATGGAAAGAAAGAAAACGAATTTTCTGCTTAATAACTATAAAATGTATTGACAGTTAATCGGTTATTTAGATTTTACTTTGTACATCATATTTCGTAAGGTATACCATTGGGTTAAATTCTGACAGCAGGTTTTCACCTGCAGAAATAGAGGTCTGTCTTCATTGGGTGTATATAAAGTTACTCAGGGTGTTCGTTTGATATGATAGGAACTGCTCAATAGAGGAAATGATTTTAAAACTGAGAATTTAATACACACACATTTAGAGAGAGAGAGAAAGAGAGAGAGAGACAGAGAGAGAGAGTGTGGGAGAGAACGAGCGGGAGAGAGAGAGGCATATGACATATGTATATATATGAATGTGTGTATGTTTATATGTATCTAGTATGTATGTATGCTATATGTTTATATGTATGTAATATGTATGTATGTATCTATGTATCTATGTTTATATGTATGTATGTATGTATGTGTGCTGAGCAACTCCTAGTAAGCCCATTTCACAATACATCGTATAAATTATACACACAATTAAATGGATGCATGTATCACGCGAGTCAACGGAAAGTACAGTTAGTATAGAACTAACAAACCAGGAAAGAAAATGTTATTCGGTTTGGCTGTTACTGTTGTTTATGATGTCATAATCGCATGATAAATTTATTTTTATATTGTCAGGTAGAGTCGTACATCACAGCTTTATGTCAGTTTTAGACTGTTTCATTTATGTTCATTATATCTTAAAGATATTTAAAATGTATAAGTATTGGATAAGATTAATATTAATGGTATTGGTTCATATTTGAGGGCATTATCTGTAGAGACCCCGGTGGATTGGCAGTATCGGTAGAGGGTCGGACGCCATGCTTTCCAGCATAGTTACGCCCCTTTTACGATCTGAGTTCAAATCCCGCCGAGGTTGACTTTGCCTTTCATCCTTACGGGGTCGATAAAATAAAGTACCAGTAATGCACTGGGGTATTGCTGGCCTTGTGGCTAAAGTAGAAACAATTATATGTAGAGACCCCATAAATTTTGAGGCCTATAATACTAGTTTATAATTGGCATAAATCCGCGCGCACACCAGCACACATACATATATATATATATATAGGAAAAAGTATGCCCCCGACGGCAGAGCTCAAGCCGTTTCAACGGCTATTTCTGGACTAAATTAGAATTTTTAGCCTGGTGAATAAATAGCCGAACTTATCAAGGGGTACTTCCTTATATGGGAAGATTGTAGTTGTCAAGAGGAATTGTTAAAATGTGTTGTAAACACAAATATGTCTATCATGGCATTTGGTGGGAGGTAGGGGTGACTGAACTTGCTTGTAGAGCAATAGGGGAGTGAGTGGAGCGGTCAAGCGTTGAAAGTGATATGTATACAGCAGATTCTAAGGATAGTGTATGAAGTGGAGGAGGGGAGTTATAGAATAGGTAAATCGAATGAAAGCAGGAGACAATAAAAGATAATAGAGATAAATAAAAAAATATACAAAATTAGATAGTGAGGAATGAATAAAAAAAATCACAATGCTATCTTACAATTACAGGTTAATAAGTTGAGAATAGAAAAAACTTGTAGAAATTGAGTAGTAATAAAACTAATACAAAATTAAAGGGGTTTAACACATCTGCTATAAGTAGTTAGTAAAACGTATTCGGCCAATTCTATCTTAAAGTTACAGGGGTGGGGGAACTGATGCTACAGAGGCCCGATGGGCTGCATCGGGGTATGCAAAAGGGGAACGCAGAGGAGGAAGAAAATAGGGGGTGGAAGTAAGTGATAGGATGAGACAGGGGGAAGAAGAAGACAAAGAGGTAGATGTATCTCTTTTCTTTTCCTCTTTGTCTTCTTCTTCCCCCTGTCTCATACTATCACTTACTTCCACCCCCTATTTTCTTCCTCGTCTGCTTTAGAAACTCAAAATAGTCTCTTACAATTAAATAGCTCAAAGAAAGAAGTTTTTCTGAGCTGTGTAATATAATTGAATATACAAGAGAGCTAAACACAAATATAAACATACATATAACTCAATATATACCTCTGACATTGTCGGCTCCTTCTTGTCGAGCTAATTTGAATGTCGTGTAAACTCGGCTGCTATTTTTAGCAGAGTATGTTTATGAGACACGCTAGGTTCTGATGCCATGTGCGTTATTTCATATTCGCACACTATTCAGTCTTCTGATATACTTAGAAATGGAGGGATTACTAATTTTTACATCCACTGAAGAGCAGAAAAATTGGTAATTTCATTCGCTAAATAAACTGCGAAACAGCTACCAAGAGTGTCTGGGTGTTCAGGCAGTTGCCCAATATAGGTTTGTTCTTCTTTTTCTTGATTTATTACTTTAAATTGAGTCTGGCAAACCATATTGTTATAGCTAGTATTTTTTTTCACCCTAGCGAACTTGGTCCCTTACAATTCGAACACATGTATGTTTATATTTGTGTTTACCTCTCTTGTATATTCAATTAAATATAATATATATATATATATATATATATATATATATATATAGTAATAATAATAAATGTGAAGACTAAAATCCAAAGAGGGCTCGGTAAGGAAAATCCTGTTAAGGGTGAAAGCACCGATTCTCTGTTTAAACTTGTGGAGTGCTTTCACTTACATTACGGCGGTTTATCCATGAATCGTCACAACAATACACTAATTAGCAATTTTATATATATATATATATATATATATATATATATATATATATATATAGAACAAGGAAAAGCGAAGTAGGTTCAGATCTTCAAGTCTTTTAATAATAATTGTTTCTACTTTAGGCACAAGGCCAGCAATTACCCAGTACATTACTGGTACTTTGTTTTATCGACCCCGTAAGGATGAAAGGCAAAGTTAACCTCGGCGGGATTTGAACTCAGACTGTAAAGGGACGTAACTATGCTAGAACGCATGGCGTCCATCAATGCTGTGATATATATTTCAATGGCGACAGTGGTCACACTGTTCCCTGCGCCAGTGTCGCGACATCGTCAGACAGCTTTTTACATAATAAGATTATGTTTCCGAAGCAATCCAAATTGAATCGTCATGGTAACGGACGAAGTGTGTGCTCTTGGGTCTTCGTCCATTCCCCTGTGAGTACCAATTCACCCCCATCGGTCTGCGCAGGCGCAGGTCCGTAGGAAGTTGACCATTAGCTACCGAAGATTTCAACTAAATTCGCTTAGTCAGTTCCCCCTCTCAGCCAAACAATGACCCATTCAAGGCCTGTAATATAGCTTACTGCTACCCATCCCGTCAGTGGCTGTCAGTCGAAAGCCAGTGGGGATGGGAGAGTGTGAGTATCCACAGGTCTGAATACCACCCCTCATTAAGCATGGACAGTATAATTGACCATCAACCTCTAAGAGAAAATATACTTAATTCTTAATTCTATGTATCATGGTTTCACGGTGGAAGTTATGAATGAGAGTTGGAATTAAAATTTAAAATCCAAAATCAGAAATCAATTATTAAATATCAAAAATTAGAAATTAAAAATTAACAATTAAAAATTAATACTTTTCAAGTGAGAATCTAGATTGAGGCGAGTAAAAAAATATAGATTGAAGTGAGTAAATAATATGCAGAGAGATGTTTAAGTAAGGAGTTTTGAAATGGGTATTAATGTTACGGTTATATTATCTATATACTAAACGATAGTACCGTACAGTATAACGGAGGTTAAATTACGGTATGAAAGGTAGTATTTAGTCGGGTACATAGCTAGAATTTCCATCACATGGAACAGAACAAAAAAAAAACGATATAACGTACACAAAAGAAAAAAAAACAATTAATGAATAAATGCAAAAACACATAGAGTACATATATGCAAAATGCGATAGATGATCAATATGATTGTCAATTTGTCCATGTATAGATTGAATTGAGGGGGCTTCTGTTCAAATGCGATTTGGTGCAGGAAAATAGGGATTTATCTTTGTTTTTGTTTCCGCGTATTTATCCTGCCGAAAGGTATTATTATGTCCGTCCAGTATCAGGGGTGTCCATCCCCATGGTAGGGGGGATTTCCGGGTGTAGCTCGTGGCTGGTTCCTCTGTTCTCCACCATATCGGTTACATCATAGAGCGCTCAACTGATTGGAGCTAAATTCTTAGGGTAACCATGGATGCAATTCAATTCAAGCACTCAACATACATATTCCACATAGGGGTGACGGAGTAAATATCGAATAAGGAAAAGCAAAGTAGTTTCAGATGTTCAAGTCTTTTAATAATAATTGTTTCTACTTTAGGCACAAGGCCAGCAATAACCCAGTGCATTACTGGTACTTTATTTTATCGACCCCGTAAGGATGAAAGGCAAAGTCAACCTCGGCGGGATTTGAACTCAAATCGTAAAGGGACGTAACTATGCTGGAAAGCATGGCGTCCGACTCTCTACCGATACTGCAATGCTGTGATATATATTTCAATGGCGACAGTGGTCACACTGTTCCGTGCGCCAGTGTCGCGACATCGTCAGACAGCTTTTTACATAATAAGGTTGTTTCCGAGGCAATCCAAATTGAATCGACATGGGAACGGACGAAGTGTGTGCTCTTGGGTTCTTCGTCCATTCCCCTGTGAGTACCAATTCACCCCCATCGGTCTGCGCAGGCGCAGGTCTGTAGGAAGTTGACCATTAGCTACCGCAGATTTCAACTAAATTCGCTTAGTCAGTTCCCCCTCTCAGCCAAACAATGACCCATTCAAGGCCATTGAATTGCATCAATGTTTACCCTAAGTATATATATATATATATATATATATATATATATATATATATATATATATATATATATATATATATATATATATATTGAAAGGGTAACAGGGACGATTGAGTATTCCTTCATTACATTTATTGATAGGTGACGCGCGTTTCGCCACTGATCAGCTCAAGGTTCGATCTATATCGATCCTACCCGACTCAATAATCGGCAGCTCGACGGACCCTCTTAAAATGCTATAAGAAAATGAAATACATGCTATGTGGTAAAGTCAGAAGTTCAAGAGTATGACAAAATGAGTTGTTTTGATTGGTGGGAAGGATCAAGGTGATGTACTGGCCTGTAGTGTATATGGGGGTGGTTTGATGTTGAGATGTTGGTGACGGTCGGTGGATGAGATGGGCTGTGGTGTAGTGGTGGTGGGTTGGCCTTGGCGTGTAGAGTATGTGGGGATGGATGTGATGATATGGTGTGGTTATAGTTGCTTAGTGGGATGGGCTGTGACGGTCGGTGGATGAGATGGGCTGTGGTGTGGTGTTGGTGGGTTGGCCTTGGTGTGTAGAGTATGTGGGGGTGGATGTGATGATGTGGTGGTGGTTATGGTTGCTTAGTGGGATGGGCTGTGATATGAGGTTAGTGGATTGTCAGTAGACGGGTTGGCGCGTGTGTGTGGGGGTGTGGTAGTGGTGTCGTTGTCTATGGTAGCGGCGTTTGTGGTGGTGTGGTGGCTGTATTGGTGGTGTCAGGTCCCTACATAGATACATAGCTAGACGCTCTTCGTCTGACAAATACTTTGTATATACGTATACGCACACACATACATGTATATATGTGCACATATATCGTTGTATAAACACACACAACACAAAACACATACTCACATCCTTGCCCACACATATCGACACACGCTCATACACAGCCATATGTATATATACACACATGTATGTGCATGCGCGCATGCGGACACGAATATGGAGAGTGGGGGAGTATCGGTGGGGGTGGCGAACTACAGAGATGGGGGGAAGGTGAGAGGCAATGTAGAAGGTGTTATACATATATACATACACATACAAATGCTCACACACACACATGGATGTGGGCACATGGACTCACACTCACGTATACAAAATATACACATACACACTCACACACACGTATACTCACACACATATATATATATATATATATACACACACACACATGTACAGACAACACACACACACACGCACATATACACATACATGCACGCACATGAGCTCACCTACACATACAGTCAGATTCACCCATATACATATATGTAGACGTACACATACACACACATACATACACATACATATACACACACACACATACACATACGTATACACACACACATATATACACACACATATATATATACACGCATATATATATATATATATATATATGTGTGTGTGTTTACATACACACACACACATATATATAAATATGCGTACACGCACGCACACTTATACGCCCGTATCTGTAAAAATACTTACACACAGACACACACTATTGTTGGTTGGGGAATGGAGGTATGTGTTGGCGGTGTTGATGATATATATATACACAAATTAAAATAATAGATTAAAGTTTAAGCAGAGAATCGCTGCTTTCATCCTTAATGGGATCTTCCTTATCGAGTCCTCTTTGGGTTTTAGTCTTCGCATTTATTATTATTACTATATATATATATATATATATATAATAAATGTAATCTGAGTTTTTCGAATATTAATAATAACCTTTGATTCGTTTGCACTTATGCAAACAAGCCTCAATTTTAGAGCCATATCAGTAGAATGCCAACACAAGAGTAAGAATGAAGGGTTCATTCTACTGACATGGCTATACAATTTAGACTTGTTTGCATAATTGCAAACGAATCGAATGTTATTATTTATATTCGAAAAACTTAGATTACATTTATTGTATTCAGCCATGTAGAGCGAATATGTTCATATATATATATATATATATATATTTATATATATATATATATATATATATATATATATATATATATATATATATATATATAAAATTACTAATTAGTGTATTGTTGTGACGATTCATGGATAAACCGCTGTAATGCAAGTAAAATCACTCCACATCAATTGTATATATCCAGCATAAAGTTGGCGATCAAGCGCGACGGAATTTTCATGTATGAAATAAACTAAATGAAAAACGTTCCCAAATCGTATTTATATGTATTTTAGGGATACCTGTGTGGGACAGTTATGTAATCATCACAACATATCAACGCACTCACATAATTGTTTTAACATCTGATGGTGTCACGCTGGTCCCGGCTGCTGATAATTAGATAACACCATAACAGGCAACAGGCCACAAGCCGACACCACTACACCTCAACAGACACATGAAACACCAACATAAACATCCAAAACACATCTAAACC
>OZ024741.1:320219593-320227093 GCA_964016885.1 Eledone cirrhosa | reverse complement strand
TTGACTGTCACCACTAAAAATGAACCTGAAGATTGCGAATGCATGAAAGTACTTGTTCAATTAACATTTAACATTTAATATTCTACCATACTATTTCGTTATAATATCATTATCATTTTAAAGGATTGTAAATAAAACGAGTAAATCAAACAAAGTTGAAATTCCTTTTATTAATATATATATATATATTATAGTTAAAACAGAAAACAAAAAAAACAAAAACAAAGTGAAGAGGCAGTACAAAGGGTTAATATTAGGTTCACGCTTTGGGACGTTTCGAACATAAGCCCTTCATCCGGAGAAAGGTGGGCAGGAAAAGAGTTCCGAGGGTGTGAGGGGGAGGGGTGGAAAGACATTAAAAGGGGGGGTTAGAGAGTACAACAAATTAAAATGAAACAAGTGGTGAAAGGGTGTGAACCGTCTTGGGGTGGTGATGGGTGGATGGATGGGGGGGTGTGTATGTATCGTGTGTAGGTGTACGTGTGTGTGTGTGTGTGTGTGTGTGTGTGTGTGTGTGTGTGTGCGCGTGTGTGTGTGTGTGTGTGTGTGTGGATGTGAATGTGAGAGTTTGGGGTAGAACGAGGTTCCATGTTCTGGTAATAGGGAAACCAGTGTGTACATGGAGTGGATTGTAAGTCGGTGTGTGTGTGTGGATGGACAGGGGTCACAGTGGGTGGGGGAGAGGGGGCGAGTGGAATCCGGAGGCTTTGTGTTTGATTGTGAGGATACGCACGCGTGTGTGTGTGTGTTTTTGTGTGGTGTGGATGTATGGTTGCGTGGTGCGAAAATAGTGTAAGTGTTTGTGTGTGTGTGGGTTCCTGGATGTTTTTCCAGAGTCTTATATATATATATATATTATATATATATATATATAAGAAAGATTTATCACACTGGCCATGTGACAATTCTTAGTCATTTTGAATTCGTCTCTGGTAGGGATCATTTAAGAAAAAATCTTTGTCCAATTGAGTTTGTGTCCTGATGACTTCGAAACTCGTTGATTTATCCATAATCGGATATTTCCAAAAAGCGAATGAAACCCCAGGGGGTAGAAACACGATTTTGGTATGTTTATGTACATTTTTTTCTTCAAACTTTGATTTTGTACCTAATTGTTTATGGTTAGCTATATGTCTAGTCAGCTTCTACGGGATATTAGAAATACTAGATAAATCTTCTGTGGCTGTGGATCGCGGATAAAATAGCTATCATTTATTTATCTATTGTTTCTTCATAGGTACATTTAAAACTTATAGCTTCGTTTAATTGATTTTTTATGTGGTTGATTATGCTGATTGGGAGAAGAAATACTGTATGTATTTTATCAAATGATTCTATGGACTTACTTTCTTATATATTGCTCTGATTGTTGATTATTTAAATAATTAATACGTCATTGAGCCACACCGTGAATGGTTGCCAAAAACATATATATATATATATATATATATATATATATATATATAGATAAATCTACCAAAATGTACGGTAGTGTCCAATCCGTATGAAGAACTCAATGTAATCCGAATATCATGAAAAGAGAAGATGTATTCAAAAAAAATTGTCCGTGAAAATTAACGGAAAACAGAGTCAAGATATGTATTAAATAAGCGACAGGAATTAATAATATCGTGTAATCATAAACTGAGAAAAACCTTTAAATATTATAAACCTAATTAATATACATTTTAGAAATTAATATAAAAACTATTTTTAATTTAGTTAACCTATAATTAATATTCTACTACTGATGAACTACATAATTTTACTTTCCTTCTTACAACTATCTTTTCCTAAAATTGATACCATTAAGTAAACATATATAATGTTTTAATTTCAGGTTATGATTCTATGTTCCTTGAAATCTCTATATATTTATTATTTCTCACTAATAAATTTAACCCCCCCCCCCCAATAATCATATATATAGGATATGGCTTTCTATAATAATAGTACTAAACACTGTTTTTCTGGACCCTTTTAGAAATAACCTGCTACTATAATAGCCCTAATAACCTGTCTGTGACACTGTACCACTTTGACCCCTTTAACTAAATTTTGTCCGAACAACACCACTAGAACAATTTACTTCCCCGCCAACCCTAACACGCCTCATTAAGCTAACTGCTGCCAAAACATTCTCTCCTCGCAATCTCTACTAGTCTGGCAGTCTTAAATCCTAAGACTCCCTCCACCTTACTCACTTCCCTCTTCCCCTTCTCTTCCTACCTCCTTCTTTATCTTTTATCTAGTGTATAAAATATTTTCATATCATTACAATACAAAGGTCTGATGACATGGTGTGTTTGCTCACAGTGTACCTTCGGTCTATGATAATATTTTTATATTATTCAAATAGCGAGGTATAGGTAACCCATACACTATAGAAACAATTATTACCTAATAAATTCTGTATACCCGCATTTCCATTTCGTAAACTTCTTCTTCATATATATATATATATATATATATATATATATATATATATATATATATATATTCTTTTTATATTTATTTAATTTCCCCTCGTCTTTAACAGCACTCTTCAATTACATCTAACTCTTATTTATCATATCTATATGCATTAATATAATTTTATCAATATAAATATACCCATCAATTAAATTAATTTATATTATTTTCATAGATGTAACTTCCATATATATTTTTTTCACTAACACTTTTATCGTAAAATTTTAGTCTCCTTACATATTTACATTGGCATTATTCTTTTATAACAACAACTTTTCGTGTTACCTTTTACTGACCTGACCTATTTTCACCCCTAAAATAAACTTTTCATTCTTCATACTCCTTCCATTCAAAACTGAAATCTGCCTTCTTCTACCCCAAAATAAATTTCAATTACTACTATTTTACCATTTGGCCAATTATTACCTTTCTATTGGTTAATTCAAAACCTGTTCCCAAACAAACCTACTATATTAAATCTTTGTTTGTTTATTCAATGAACAAATATAATTATTTCTGAGGTCAGCATATGACCTATTCTCATCCCTAAAATAATCTTTCATTCATAATATTCTTTCCATCCAAAACTGAAATCTACCTTCCTCTACCCATAAATTAAGGTTCTTTTACTACTATATTACTATCTTGACTTTCACTATCTTTCTATTGGTCAATTCAAAATCTATTCCCAAACAGATATCATTATTTCTGAAGACAGCATATATATGTGTAGGTATGTATATCCCTCTGATAGTTTGTAAAACATTTTACATAGATCTATAGGATATGCATACCAACACTAACATATATATCCTAGAAACGATCGTAAAATGATGAATTTTTAATATAAGGAACTGTTTCTTTGTTTATTAATTTATATATATATATATATATGGCTCTGTCTAGTTTATGTATATGTAAACTTCTATATTTTATATATATATATATATATATATATATATATATATATATATATATATAGAGAGAGAGAGAGAGAGAGAGAGAGAGAATTGGTTACACAACAGTTAGTTCACCATACCGAGAACAATTGTTTCACCTTAGCGGATCCTCAGCTCGCAGTGGACATGGTTATTCGGAACCATGTCCATTACGAGCTGAGGATCCGCTAAGGTGAAACAATTGTTCTCGGTATGGTGAACTTACTGTTGTGTAACCACGTCTACCTAACTCATACCATGGACTGAGTGCTCTACCACTACGGATATAACCTTCCAGTGTTCTACCACTATATATATGTATATATATATATTACAACAATATGACTCTCCCCAAGTATATATATATATATATATACACACTGTATATATATAAATATATATATATATACACTGTATATATATATATATATATATATATATAGAGAGAGAGAGAGAGAGAGAGAGAGAGAGAGAGAGAATTGGTTACACAACAGTTAGTTCACCATACCGAGAACAATTGTTTCACCTTAGCGGATCCTCAGCTCGCAGTGGACATGGTTATTCGGAACCATGTCCATTACGAGCTGAGGATCCGCTAAGGTGAAACAATTGTTCTCGGTATGGTGAACTTACTGTTGTGTAACCACGTCTACCTAACTCATACCATGGACTGAGTGCTCTACCACTACGGATATAACCTTCCAGTGTTCTACCACTATATATATGTATATATATATATTACAACAATATGACTCTCCCCAAGTATTTATATATATATATATATATATATATATATATATATATATATATATATACACACTGTATATATATAAATATATATATATATACACTGTATATATATATATATATATATATATATATATATATATATATATATATATGATATAATATAATAGACAAAGTAGAGAAAGTTGTTAAAAGAATGAGATGGAAAGCTTTGATTCTCGATGGACACTTTAACACGGACTCTACGGAACCTTTTGATATCAAAACTCATAAATACCCGCAAAGAGTAAAAGATATGACCGCTTTTGAACTAGACTTAGTTAATTTAATCAACTATATCAAATTTCGTAAGTACTCTAACCCTTTTCTATCTAAACTATCTAATGATATTTCAATATTCAAATCTTCTAAAAATAAGTTCATTTTCTCTGACAAAACTAAAAAGTTATACGAAGTTAATAATAATTTACATGAACAACTCTTAATAGATAACATCACCTCTAAATACCAAATAGCTAATATAAACACGTATAATAATATAAAAAAGGAAGCTAAAGAATTAGCTAGTTCTTTAAAAGTAGATAATAGGACAGAAAAACTTGCTAAACGTAATGCCTATATCACCTTCAAAGGTCACAAACCTGACTTTATTAATCGTCCTAGTTGTAGATTAATCAACCCCGCTAAGACTGAAATCGGTCTTGCTAGCAAAAAAAAAATTAAATAATATAAACACACAGATTAGAAGTAAGTCTGAATTACTCCAATGGATAAATAGCTCTTCCGTAGTACATTGGTTTAATAATATTAAACATAAAAATAGTTCTAGATTCACCCAATTTGACATTGTAGATTTCTACCCGTCTATTACTCAGCCTCTTTTAGCGAAAGCCTTAAATTTCGCTAGAAAGTTTACCAATATTTCTGATATTGAAGAAAATGTCATCTTGCATGCTAGAAACACTCTACTCTTTACTAATAATGACACTTGGGTAAAAATATCTAACCCAGAGAACCCATTCGATGTCTCAATGGGTTCTTTTGACAGTGTTGATGTTTGTGATTTAGTCGGCCTATTCCTCCTACACACACTTAAAGAAAAATTCGCTAACCATATTTTTGTGCTTTATCGCGACCATGGTCTAATACTTTCCCATACCACCATAGGCCATAACTTAGATAGAATAAGGAAAGACTTAATAAAAACCTTCGCTAGTTTTAATCTTAAAATTACTATTGACACTAACCTTTCCAATATTAATTTTCTAGATATAAACCTAGCTCTGCCTACTGCTTCTTATAAACCGTACCATAAACCTAATGAAAATTTAAAATATATAAATAAAGGCTCTTGCCATCCTCCTATAGTTTTTAAAAATCTTATCCCTAATATTAGCCGTAGGATCTCCACCCTCTCTTCCTCAGAAGCTATTTTCAATAAGGCATCCCCTACTATAATAAAGCCCTTCAAAATAGCGGATTTAGCGAACCGATTAAGTACATACCCAACAATACTAACTCCCTTAAACATAATAATAGGAAAAGAAAAATAATCTGGTTCACACGCCCTACTTTCTAGCAGTTAAAACTAATGTAGGCAAAACATTCCTAGAACTCTTAGATAAACATTTCCCTAGAACACATAGATACTATAAGATCTTCAATAGAAACTGTCTCAAAATTAGCTACTCCTGCGGTTCCCCTATTAAATCTTATATCAGCAATAAGAAAACACCCAGAGAACATCAAAATTGCTCCTGTAGAGTCAAAAGTGAATGCCTATTACAAGGTAAATGCAACACCAAAGCCATTGTATATGCGGCTAAAGTGACAACCATCAGCAACAACCTACCAGCCACCAGCGAACGATATGTGGGTATGACACAAGACAAATTCAAAACGCGTTATTACTCACATGTCGCATCTTTCCGACATCCAGAAAAAAGATTTACAACAGCTCTGGCTAGCAGAATATGGGATTTGAAAGACCAAGGTATCCAATATAAATTGGATTGGTCAATTTTGAACCAATCTAAAGAATATGCAAGAGGAACAAGAAGATGCACACTCTGCATAAGTGAAAAATATTGGATTTTACAAAACCTTAAATCACCCAAAACCTGCCTAAATACAAAAGCAGAAATTTTCACCAGTTGCCCACACTGCTTTCCAGCTCATATAAACTTAACTCACTTTCAGATACTTATCCTCCATAAACCCTTGTTCTTCACTTTACTTAAATTATCGTCTTTACAAACTTCTCTTTCTGATTTACTTTAATTTTTAACTTTATTTTCATTTTTATTTTCACTTCACATCCACCAGTGACCCCCCGCCCTACTTTTTGATTCACTTACCTAATATCTTCACATTCCACATTTTACTTCACCATTTTCTTTCACTACCTGATATTACTGTCACTTGCGTTTTCAACTCCAGATATATTCTGTTGTTTCGCAGTCGCTTTTATATTTGTATTTCTTTTTTTTCATATGGCTGGTTTATAATTTGTATCTATGCGTGTGAATGTGTATGCGCCTCCGTATGTGTGCGTGTGTGTGTCTATATGTGTGAGCATGTGTGTTTTTATATCTATATTTATACGAGTGCGTGTATGTGGGTGAATGTATATGTATAAGTATGTGTATATATGTATATATGTATATGTATATGTATGTATGTGTATGCATATATGTAAATATATAGTCGCGTACGTACGTGTGCTTAGATATACGTGTGCCGATATATGTATATATATGTGTGCTTCGGGTGTATGTATGTACGTATGCATGCGCTTTTGCCTGTACGTATTCATATATATTTTTTTTAATATGTATGTGTGCGTACGTGCAAACCTATGTTTGTTTTCGTTTTCTCTAGTGTTAATTTATAATTGATAACCCCTCCCTCTTACTTTCTCTTTGATTTAAACAAAATTTTTTTCTTTCTCATATATTGTTTCATTTTTATATGTATCGAATATGCCACTCTTTTTCACTAATACACTCCCTTCCCTTTTATCTTCCGCATATAAATGATCGCGCGTGTGTGTGTGTTTATACGCGTGCTTTCATACTTGTATGTGTATATATTTAATACCTAAATCTGGATGTACATTATCTTACAATTCCTTTTTCAACTTATATTATATACGTATTTGTGGTCACACATACACTATTATGCTTGCCCTCTTATATGTACTTACGCACACATTTTCACTATACACATGCATTTGTACCTACACACATATGTACATTTGAGAGTGAATATATACACATGTATACACATACGCTAACTATATTTCCTTATTTTTATATATTTCTTGCTTTATTTTTTTGCCCGT
>OZ024741.1:320214593-320217093 GCA_964016885.1 Eledone cirrhosa | reverse complement strand
TCAAAAAGACGACATGCTGCTAATAATTCATTGCTTTATTTCCACAATTCGCGACAGTTCTTTAATCAATATTATTTCTCTTTCAAATATCATTGGTTATATATATATATGAAATCATCAGAAATGTTCTGCTGTAACGGTTTTTGTTTATCTCCGGAAAAGAGCATGCATTTTATTTTAAATCCCTTCAAAAAGCCTCTTCAATTCCTTTACTTTACTGACTATGGATTTCTTTGATTATATATATATATATATATATATATATATATATATATATATATATATATATATATATATATATATATATATATATATATATGTGTGTGTGTGTGTGTGTGTAAACGGTAAACAGAAATAACAACACAATCGGTACAGTATATGGAAGGGATATATTAGGTTAACGCTAGATATATCAGGAAGAGGGTCTTAACGTTTCGGACGCTAGTCCTTCATCAGAAGAAAGAATGAGAAATAAGATAGATTGAGGGGACGGGCGGGTTTTTTATTGGAAAAAATATCTTTAGATAAAGATAACAGGTCCATTCATGTTGATATCTCTTGCAAAACTGTTGCTGCAGGCGTTTTGTGTATGATTTATTTTTTAGGAAAGTGGATGATCGTCCATTATTCCCCTCAGTATACATAATACCTCATCTGTTAACATCTCTGTCCACATACAAAATCCCTCAATTGTTCATATCTATGTACTAATTCCTCATCTGTCCCCATCTGTAGATTTTGTCCATTAAACACTATCTTTTTGATTAACTTCACTTGTCGTCAACGGTTACATTTTCATCAACGTAAGAACCAAACGCAATTGTTTCGGACTGTGCTGTCTTCTTTCACATATTTTGAAGCAAAACTTTTAGTATTTTATCAAGCTCTTTATGATCCAAATCTAATTTATGTTGTTATACTCTCAAAGTAAATCAAGCAGTAGGGATTTTACTCATGTGAGAAACAAGATCCTCTATCCAGTTTAACATAACCGGTTGGCATTTGGGTGCCATCACAGAAGACCTTGCGTATAATATCAATATGCACACTACACATGCTAGCAGAAAACCACAATGTGGGTGGTTTTTCTGCTAGCTTTATCATATAAATATTATAGATTAGTATTAAGCACGAAGAAACTGTCGGGAGGGTTTGGCAGCAGAAGGTCTTCAAAAAAGAAACCCCACTCATGTAAGTATTTCGGCACTTAACGTGTTCTTGTCTAAGGAGATCGGGTCGCATCCAGGTCATTACGTCTGGGTGCCCCTCTTATGAACAATTTAACCACTTGAATAGCATTTAAACCACATGGGAATCCTGTACTTCCTTGACAAGTTTCGGCTAGAACCACTCTGTGTTGGTTCTACTTTCAACATTATATTTAGTATAGAAACCCCCCTTGTGGTCGTGGTAGCCAGGAAACGAACACGGTGCCACCGCTGCCACTAGCACCTCTATGATCACTCAAAGATTTTCGCTTAGTACACGTTAAAATCTCAAATAGAAAAATAATACATTGGCACAACTAACATATTGGAATACGCGGCCATACCTACTTTAACAGTATTGGATGACAGACAAGTTCATTTGAGCACCACCATCGCTACCAAATTATTCACTCCCCTACTTTAGTTGGCGAAGTAATTCCCTGTGTTCCGATCCCACTAATATATCTTTCAATTTATTCTTAGCTCATTTTTCTACAACTAATTTCTGAAACCTGAGTTACAGCCTAAAAATCCATAGTTCTATGTTTAAACTAACCTCTTAAATACTTCATCCACTCTGTAGAGTTTTATATTTATGCTGCTTAAGCTTTAATTCCTCCTAGCACTCTTTCAATTCATCATTCATTCTTCATTTAATCCAATTCCTCCATCACCGATATTTAATCACATGTCCCATAACTTCAGCTTCTCTTTAAACAGAATATTATTCTCTCCTCCTTTTCTTCTGCCTTTCTTTTCAATGATTTAACTATTTATTCACACGTTTTTCATTGCCAAATAACATGCCGATTTAAATTCCTAACTGTAATAAATATATTATGCTATCTGGAAAAACGAATGTTAAATGATGGCGATGGTGGTAAATGCATACATGCACACACGCACACACACACACACACACACACACACACACGCACACACACATATATATATATATATATATATATATATATATATATATATATATATATACAGTAATCCACTTGGTTGTGGTGGGGCTGATAACGTTGTTAGATCTCAATGTGTCATTGGATGGATGGTTGCAGCGAGATTCGGCAGTGTGACCGTTAGTTTTTGTGGTAGGTAATCACCGCCTACAGTATCCTCGAAGAAATTCCGTCCAGATTACAGAGTCATTTATATATATGTGTTTGTGCATAGAACAAAAAAACAAAAACAAAAAAAATACAGAAGTCAGACGTAGGTAGATAGCTAGTTCATTGTTTTACGATCGTTTCTGAGAGTTGACTTGTCGGTGAATGTCGATGTAT
>OZ024741.1:320199593-320209593 GCA_964016885.1 Eledone cirrhosa | reverse complement strand
TCTTTTCACTTGGAATACAACCGAATATATTTATAGAACTCAATTTCTTCTTCTTCTTCTTCTTCTTCTTCTTCTTCTTCTTCTTCTTCTTCTTCTTCTTCTTCTTCTTCTTCTTCTTCTTCTTCTTCTTCTTCTTCTTCTTCTTCTTCTTCTTCTTCTTCTTCAGAAAAGCTCCATTAGAAAATCTCTCCCTCTCCCCCCCTCTCTCTCTTCCTATCATATAAACACAGAAACACACATATGCACCCAAACAAACACAATTGACGGACCTGGCGAGCACCTGGTGGTCGATCCAAGGCAGATGTGTGCAGCGTTCCGCCAGCACTTTGCTCAACAGTTCGGGGAGGGCGGGAGGATCTAGAGGGTAGCGGACTTCAGTTCCTTCCTCGACTCGACGGCCTGCTGCAACTCTCGGAGTGTTACGAAAAGCTGATAACAGCAGCTGGTATTCAGGAAGCCCTGGCTGACTGTAAAGGCGCAAATTACCAGCTTTGGATAGTTTTCTCTTTTGAGTTTTACATAGATATTCCAAACTTGTTTTCTGATCTATCGAGGCCGTCTACTACAACTGGCAGCAGAAAGGTAGAATTCCAAGTTCTTTGAGTAACGTTGATAAGGAAAGAAGAGAACAAAAAGGTTAGTTTAGACAGCTTGAGGCCCATATCACTGCTAATCACAGAGTTTAAGATATTGGCGAAGGTGCTAGAAACTAGCTCTGTGTTCGTCATTGAGAGCCTGGTAGGGGAGCCATATACGTGAGCAATCGTGATCATGTTAATACAAGACAACCTCCACCTCATGCGATACATCATAGGGAAAGTAAGGTGTAAACCAGCCTTATGTGGGCTCAGATCAATTTGGATCGATCGAAAGCTTTCGTTATGGTCGACCATCGTTACCTGGAGACTGACTTCAAAGTAGTTAGTTTTGGTCCTGTCTTCATAGTCTTCATAGACTGGATTGCACAGTAGCATCTGCTTGGTGAACAAAGTAAATGGCAAGCAATCGGAATAGTCAGGATCGCGCAGTCTATACACATAGACTTACAAACCTCTCCTATTTAGCATGAAAAACCCCGTATCTCGGATTCCGTGCTCCGATTTACGCAAAACTTGTTTTATTCCATTTGTATTCTCTTTTCAGGGGCAACTTCCTTTCAAAGTATTTTACCATTATGGGCTGTATTTGGTGTATTAACTAACAGACAAGCACACAATCACAGAGTTTTAGTAGTATATAGATAGATATATTTGTTGCCTTGATGCGAAACTCTAGTTGCCTTGGTACGAAACTCTGGTAGTCAGTTTCGGTTTAAATATTTCTGTTTAAATAAACACTATACTCTACAACACGTGTTTCATAACTTTTTAATTCGTCCGTTAAAAGTTACATTTCAACATGCTACTAACACACGGACGCACACAAACACACACATTTATGCACACACACAACACACACACACACGCATATGTATATATATATGTGGCCTCAGACGGATGGCTGGAACAGGTATAAGAGTAAAAGAGTGTATATATATATATATATATAAATTTATATGTATGTGTGTGTGTGTGTTTGTGTATTTTTATGTGTGTGTGATAAGAGTGATCAGCGGCCTTTAGACTCACCTGATCTATGAAACAATTGTTAATACTGTAAATAAAAACCTTTTTGTGCAGCTGACCATGTTATTCTTCACTCTTTCACCATATATAAATATATATATATATATTCACTCTTTCACCATATATATACATATATATATATATATATATATATATGTAGGAGGTGAGTTTTATTGTAGTACAATAAAGCAATGCAGATATCGGATAAGAAGCACTCTACAGTTTGTGGGACTGGAGTATGCATAATATAAGATCAAAAGATGGTTAAAGGAGTTCAATATATTTTATTATGCGCATTTCAAAAACAAACATCATCAAACAATAATATTTGTGTTTTCATCAGATAAAACAGGAGAACATGATATGAAGGCTAAAAAAACACTTGTTGATAGTGCAGTTTTAAATCAACATATGAAAAGTGGTTTTAGATTGATGTGTGATATTGGGAAAAATATTTTATTTAGAGAGGGGGGGAGAGAAAAGGATGAAAAGGGAAGGAGATGAGAGGGAGAGATGGGTGATAGAGAGAAAGAGATAGTTTTTATAACAGAGAGGAGATATATTTTATATAGAGGGGTTGAAAACCGTTGGAAGATACTGTATAAATTAAAAATTTTGAAAATTAACGAAGGGAGGATATGTGCGAGGAAAAAATATATTATATTTAGGGAGGGGTGGGGGTGGAAAGGATGAAAAAAAGGGGAGGAGATGAGAGTGAAGGTGGAAAGGGAGAGATGGGTGATAGAGAGAAAGAGATAGTTTTTATAACTGAGAAAAAGATATAATGTTTTAATATAGAGAGGTTGGGAACCGTTGGAAGATAATGTATAAATTAAAGGAATTTGAAAATTAACGAAGGGAAATTATGTATGGAGATAGAGAGAAAAAAATAACGAAGGGAGATTATGTATGGAGATAGAGAGAAAAAAAATAATAATTGTGGGTGAATATTCAAAAGGAGAAATGTAGGAATTTTAAAATTAGCAAAGAGAAAAAGTTTATGTATAGGATTTGAGAAAAATAATGTGAAGTTAAAGTTTTTATATTGAATTCATATGTATTAATAATGAGTTCGTTGATGGGGAGAAAAAAATAATAATAAATTAAGGATGAAATTGAGATTAAAAAGATTTATGATAGAGAGAAAAAATAATAATGATTGCGGATGAATACTCAAAATGTCAAAAACAAATGTTATTGTTTTACGAGGAGATATAATGAGGGTGATGAGTAAACGGGTATTATAGAGTGTATAATGCCCTTTAAAGTAAGGTAGATGGGTATATTTTAAAGAATATATGAGTATATATTAAAAAAAAATATATAATAATAAATTAAGGATGAAATTGAGATTAAAAAGATTTATGATAGAGGGAAAAAAAATAATAATGATTGCGGATGAATATTCAAAATGTCAAAAACAAATGTTATTGTTTTACGAGAAGATAGGATGAGGTAAATGAGTAAACGAGTACTATAGAGTGTATAATGCCCTTTAAAGTAAGGTAGATGGGTATATTTTAAAGAGGTGTATGTATATGTGCCTTTGAGAAAAGATTCTAAATTGATAAAGAATTGAATATTAACTGTATACTTTGTGAAAAGTTCTATGGAATTTATGCAGGCAGATGGAAAACAAATCCGAGCGTCTATTTATTATGGATTCTAGGTTAGAGATAATGGTAAATTTTTCATTTAGGCAGAGATTACAGATTTTAGATAGAGAACTGTTCAAGTAAATCTCTGCCTGTAATCTCTGCCTAAATGAAAAATTTACCATTATCTCTAACCTAGAATCCATAATAAATAGACGCTCGGATTTGTTTTCCATCTGCCTGCATAAATTCCATAGAACTTTTCACAAAGTATACAGTTAATATTCAATTCTTTATCAATTTAGAATCTTTTCTCAAAGGCACATATACATACACCTCTTTAAAATATACCCATCTACCTTACTTTAAAGGGCATTATACACTCTATAGTACTCGTTTACTCATTTACCTCATCCTATCTTCTCGTAAAACAATAACATTTGTTTTTGACATTTTGAATATTCATCCGCAATCATTATTATTTTTTTTTTTCCCTCTATCATAAATCTTTTTAATCTCAATTTCATCCTTAATTTATTATTATATATTTTTTTTAATATATACTCATATATTCTTTAAAATATACCCATCTACCTTACTTTAAAGGGCATTATACACTCTATAATACCCGTTTACTCATCACCCTCATTATATCTCCTCGTAAAACAATAACATTTGTTTTTGACATTTTGAGTATTCATCCGCAATCATTATTATTTTTTCTCTCTATCATAAATCTTTTTAATCTCAATTTCATCCTTAATTTATTATTATTTTTTTCTCCCCATCAACGAACTCATTATTAATACATATGAATTCAATATAAAAACTTTAACTTCACATTATTTTTCTCAAATCCTATACATAAACTTTTTCTCTTTGCTAATTTTAAAATTCCTACATTTCTCCTTTTGAATATTCACCCACAATTATTATTTTTTTTCTCTCTATCTCCATACATAATCTCCCTTCGTTATTTTTTTCTCTCTATCTCCATACATAATTTCCCTTCGTTAATTTTCAAATTCCTTTAATTTATACATTATCTTCCAACGGTTCCCAACCTCTCTATATTAAAACATTATATCTTTTTCTCAGTTATAAAAACTATCTCTTTCTCTCTATCACCCATCTCTCCCTTTCCACCTTCACTCTCATCTCCTCCCCTTTTTTTCATCCTTTCCACCCCCACCCCTCCCTAAATATAATATATTTTTTCCTCGCACATATCCTCCCTTCGTTAATTTTCAAAATTTTTAATTTATACAGTATCTTCCAACGGTTTTCAACCCCTCTATATAAAATATATCTCCTCTCTGTTATAAAAACTATCTCTTTCTCTCTATCACCCATCTCTCCCTCTCATCTCCTTCCCTTTTCATCCTTTTCTCTCCCCCCCTCTCTAAATAAAATATTTTTCCCAATATCACACATCAATCTAAAACCACTTTTCATATGTTGATTTAAAACTGCACTATCAACAAGTGTTTTTTTAGCCTTCATATCATGTTCTCCTGTTTTATCTGATGAAAACACAAATATTATTGTTTGATGATGTTTGTTTTTGAAATGCGCATAATAAAATATATTGAACTCCTTTAACCATCTTTTGATCTTATATTATATATATATATATATATATATATATATATATATATATATATATATATATATATATATATGTGTGTGTGTGTGTGTGTATATATATATATATATATATATATATATATATATATAAATATCAAAACAATGAAATTAAACAGAAAACTGTTAATTCATAGTAAAACTCATTATTTTACGATTGTTTCTGGGGGGCGGGGGTAGTTCCCTGTATCGTCATTCAATTATTGATATATGTAAAACATATTACAAAATATCATAGTAAGAAGAAAATACATAAGTCTTCACTACCCGCCGTCTTCAGAAATAATGAGATTTATATATATATATGAGTATATATATGAAGGATGTGTAACTCTGATATTTATTAAGATGTATAAACTTGACATAACTATTATCATCTTATATTCTCTCAACTAATCACATTTGATTATATTTCTCTATCCCGTTTTCTCCCCCCATATTTATAATATTTTTATTTGACAAAATCGGTTTTTTTACATTGTGTTTTTCCCTTCTAATACTTGCTTATATATTTTTTTATATATTCTCTATATATATTTTTATATATATATATTTTTTAAATCTTTATTCTTATTTTCACTCTTATCCTCCTTTATATTTTACCTTATTCTTACTTTTATACCTTATTATAGTGTAATCTTCCCCGTGCCTTATTATACATTATTAATTCGGTGGATTGGCAGTATCGGTAGAGGGTCGGACGACATGCTTTCCAGCATAGTTACGTCCCTTTACGATCTGAGTTCAAATCCCGCCGAGGTTGACTTTGCCTTTCATCCTTACGGGGTCGATAAAATAAAGTACCAGTAATGAACTGGGTATTTGCTGGCCTTGTGCCTGAAGTAGAAACAATTAATTATAGATTATTATTATTACTCTTATTCCATTTCTAATTACCTCATGTACTTTCTCCTCCGTTATATATATATTGTATGCCCTTTGTGTGTGTGTAGCCTCTGCACACCCTCTGCACCCTACTACCGACGCCACCCCATCTATGGCTCCACTAACCACTCGACTCCCGGGAATGAATATGACCACAGCTAGTAAACAAGGACCCACACCACACCCTCCCGCACCAAAATTAGCCTTATCGTCCCCTGCTTTTGCTCTTTACTCTCTTTACTCTTTGTTCTTGAATGTTTGGTTGGTAGAGTCCATAACACTAATCAAACCCCTTTTATAGCTCTCAAGAATCCTACGGTTACACAAGGAAGAAACATTGTAAGCCAATAAAAATATTTTGATGTTGTAGACGCTCTTTTGTTCTTTATCATATATATATATATATATATATATACGTTATTCCGGGTTCACTCGGAGGTAACCACAGTAAGTAAGGTACTCAATGCATAAACACTTCTAGTGCTGTAGAAGCTTTCTATATTAAATATATATATATATATATATATATATATATATATATATAAAAGTTTACATATATATATACATATAGATACATATACGTGTTTTGCAACTGGTCACTTTGTGGCTCAATGAAAAATTAATAAATTAAATAATCAGAGCTATATATCAGAAAACATGTCTATAGACTCACAAGATAAAATATATACTATTTCCTCTCCCAATTAGCACAATTAACTATATAAAAAATCGAATAGACCAGACTATAAGAATGAGGCTTCTATGAAGAAATCTCCGACAAATAACTAAAACTAGCCCTCGCGTCGTCCGTAGCGGAATATTTATCGAATATTTCGACAGCGTAATCGCCCAGGTACAGTCAACTAAACAGAATTAGGTGTAAAATAAACTAGGAGAAAATAGAATACATTTAAATACCTCTACCATGGTTTCATCCGTATTTTGAGTCTTCCAATAATTATGTAATAATTATATAAACTCGAGCACCGGATTCATCAGGAAGTTCGCTCTTATCTAGACACTAAATTTTCCAAAGTGATCGCGCCAAGGATTCATTCAAAATGGCTAAAAATCGTGACGTAGTCGCGGTCAGGTTGGAAGGGTTGTGGTAGTTGCTGATATATAGCTCTGATTATTTAATTTATTAATTTTTCATTGAGCCACAAAGTGACCAGTTGCAAAACACGTATATGTATATATATATATATGTAAACTTTTATATGTAATAATCTCCCATTAGGTTGAGATACAAATTTGGCTGTATTGTGCTGTGCTTTCTAGCAAAAATGCCACCAGTCGTAAGCAACTACCACACCCCTTCCAACCTGACCGCGACTACGTCACGATTATTAGCCATTTTGAATGAATTCTTGGCGCGATCACTTTGGAAAATTTAGTGTCTAGATAAGAGCGAACTTCCTGATGAATCCGGTGCTCGAGTTTATATAATTATTACATAATTATTGGAAGACTCAAAATACGGATGAAACCATGGTAGAGGTATTTAAATGTATTCTATTTCCTCCAAGTTTATTTTACACCTAATTCTGTTTAGTTGACTGTATCTGGGCGATTACGCTGTCGAAATATTCGATAAATATTCCGCTACGGCTGACGCGAAGGGCTAGTTTTGGTTATTTGTTGGAGATTTCTTCATAGAAGCCTCATTCTTATAGCCTGGTCTATTCGATTTTTTATATAGTTAATTATGCTAATTGGGAGAGGAAATAGTATATATTTTATCTTGTGATTCTATAGACATGTTTTATGATATATATATATATATATTTTTATTTTATTTTTTATTTTATAGAAGGAGCTTCTACAGGACTAGTACTGTTTCATTCAGATGAAATCTTCAGGAAGCTTCCTGAAGATTTCATCTGAATGAAACAGTACTAGTCCTGTAGAAGCTCCTTCTATAAAATAAAAAAATTTTACTCTGCCATGTATTGAGTACCTTACTTACTGTGGTTATCCCCGACTCAACCCGGGACCTACGTATATATATATATATATATATATATATATATATATATATATATATATATATATATATATATATATATATATATGAGACCGTTAATCATTGTTAACGTTTTATAGAACATAGCACAGCAGAAGTGTGACCGATTAGGCATTGTTAATAAATTAGAGATAATATTTTTATTCAGTTTCAATTAAGTTTACTATAACATAGCAGAACATATATTTACATATACTTGCTAATGTTATTATTGTTTCAATTTTCATTTTTATTGTTTATATATATATATGTTTCTATGTCCTTTTTTTTCTTTTCTTATATTAATAATAAAATTATTTACACGCACAAAACCCACATCGTACCGTCCTGTAGCGTCTGTAATGTTTTTCTTGATGTCAGCTCTTGTGGCCAATAAAGAAACCATTATTATTATTATAAAGTACCAGTAATGTACTGGATAATTGCTGGCCTTGTGCCAAAAGTAGAAACAATTATTATTATTATATTATTATTATTGTTATTACTCTTTGAGTCTCAGTCATTGATGTTGGTTAACTGGAAAGTTTGTTGAGATGAATATCAAGCCACTACCTGCAGCCTCAGATATTCAGGACGTATCGGAGGGTTCTTGCTGTTCCCAGCAAGCATGCCTTTTGAAGCGTTCCAAAAAGCGTGAAGGGGCCAATTTTCTTTAACCATCCCTGCAAACTCTTTGAGATAGTCCCTAGTGCGCCTATGACAATCGGGATCACTTTGACTTCATGGCAGTTCCAAATCCTTTTACCTCCCACTTTAAGTCCTGGTATCGGTTAATTTTCTCCCTCTCCTTCTCTTGCACTCTCGTGTCGAATGGGCAGGCCACATCCACAATCAGGCACGATCTTTTTTCTTTGTCCAAAACCACCAGGTCAGGTCTATTGTGTTCCAGTATTATTATTATTATTATTATTATTATTATTATTAACTTTTTCAAATTCCATTTGAAAAGGAAAATCAGGGAGAGAGGGAAGTGCTCTCTTCCCAGCATTTTGTTGAAAGATGGGTGAGAGAAGCAAGTATGGCCCGAATGAATGGGCCTTCTCTGAGTATGTGTCTGTAAATTAAAGGTGGAAAACTGGGAGAGGGCACTTGCCCTGGTGGTCAGGGCCACTGTGGTCTTTTAATGGGCTTTCTCCACAAATGTCCCTCGGAAGTCTCCCCCCTATTGGGGAATTTTTCTTTGTTATTTTATTTCAACCTCTGTTTTTTTACACGCAGAAATGCCCATTTGTACCGTCCTATCTTGTCCTGTACTGTCCTTAATGTCTACTTTATGTAAACCCTTGTGGTTAATAAAGAAAACATTATTATTATTATTATTATTATTATTATTATTATTATTATTATTATTATTATATACGTATGTACATATATATATATATATATATATATATATATATATATATATATATATATATATATATATATATATATATATATATATATATATATATACACATACGTGCGCGGGTGTATATTATGCCACGCTATACTCACGAGTGCAATGGAACATGCCGTCGATTATTATTAACAGTATAATAGGAAATATATTGAAGAGTGAACACACGCATAACACCCACACGCGCACACACACATATATATACATGTATATATATATATATATATATATATATATATATATATATATATATATATATAATATATATATATATATATATATGATATATTATATTACATGTATATATATAAACGGAAAAAATGAAACGAAATTTCATTTCCCACTCTTAGTGCTGTTACTTAAATATAAGTATGTACACGTACATACATATATGTATACAGATGTACAGTAGTATGTATATATACATATATGTACATACTTATATTTAAGTAACAGCCGTACTAAGAGTGGGAAATTAAATTTCGTTTCATTTTTTCCGTTTATCGTTTTCGGTGCACCCGGCCGATTAAGCCACTCGATATGCATAAGGTAAGTATATACGTTCAACAATCTGGCAGGAAGGTATACGTTGCTGACGATAGCTAATAAGCTTGAAACTATAACAGCGTTCCTTTGTCAGTGTTGAACAAAGGAGCAACGATGGTTGCTGGACACTACGGCTTAATACGGGATGTTTGTTTACAAACACACCGAGTATTATAATAAATGTTCGGTGAATCCATACGTACATATATATATGTGTGCATGTATGTATGTATATATACATACTACTGTACGTCTGTATACATATATGTATGTACGTGTA
>OZ024741.1:320117556-320192556 GCA_964016885.1 Eledone cirrhosa | reverse complement strand
GTTGTGTAAATTCCAATGAGCGAGTCTTGTGTCTATGTTAGAAACTGACTCTCTATTGGTAAAACTTTGTGAAATTATAAAACCACAATAACATCCATGCATATATTACATGCATACATACATGCATGTATCTACAGATTTATTTATTTGACACAAACACAGACACATAGAATCCAAAATTATCTTACCGTATCCGCCCAAGAAGCTGAACGCATCAGATGTTAACACAGATACAAGAACACAGAATACGATACTTAGAGAGTTCATATTGAAAAGACGTTTGATATATTCGACCGAATCAACGAATGATGAATGACGATAGAAATTATCCCTGTATTTATAGTTATGTCACTGACCCTCAATTAGATTAACCAATATTAGCTCACAATTCCTGCTAACACAATGTATATAATAATATACACGTGGTTGCTTAGTTTAAATTATGACAGCTGAATCAACAAAGCATCGATAGTTTCATGGGGAGGGAGAATGCATAAAAGCAGACGATAGATTGGTGGAGAGAAAGAGTGAAGCAGACGATACGTTGGTGGGGATGGAGAATTAAGAAAAAAAACTTGATGAAAGAGAATGATAGGGAAAGGGAGATAGATATATATAGAGAGAGAGATAGATAGATAGAGAGAGAGAGAGAAAGAGAGAGAGAGATAAGTATAAAGAGAAATAACGCATGAATAGCTAAAGTCTTTGGTAAACAATAGATGGTTCATAAGGTAAATAGAGATGTTTATAATATTTTCTTTCATATCCACTAAAAGATACTTACAGAGAGTTTCCATGCATATTTTCTCACAATTAAAATGATTCCTTTCAATGTTGACTATGAGCAAATATCGGTCTGTTATAGTGTAATGTACTTTTGGCTTCTTGCAACAGGCCTGACTATGTATAACAATACTTTGCTTTTGTCACTGATACTATTATGTAATTATGCTAATGTTACAGCTTAGTACACTCTACAATACTATAGTTTGTTGGCGTGTAGTAGTGTTCTGATCTATGATATTTCATTTCGAATAGTATTATACATTGCTATTATCATATACATGTGGCATTGATACGCTTTAGAAGATGTCTCCGAAAATATTCTTTTCGTGTCTAAGTTTCTTACTGAGTGTTGGCTAAAATTGCTGTGTCATCGGCGAACAGCTTCTACTTCTTGGAAGTGTTACAGTCTCTGGGATTTGCTTTAAGACAAGCCAGGATAAAAAGCCTACTGTCTCGTCTGTTGATGAGGCAAACTCTCATTGCTATAGCACTGAACGGATATTTTAGAGGCACACCTTAGTAGATAACAAGGAGTCGAACTTTCTTTTGAAACAGAGATTTATAATTGGATTGGGAAGGTATCAACAGCACTCACCCGTCTCGCTGAACGAATGTGTGGAAGCACTAAGCTAACATTTAAAACCAGGTTAGCAGTGTACTGCACTAGTACTGTCCGTATACTGCTGCTGTATGGCAGCAAAACTGGGATAATATACTTCAGGCTGAAGAGAAGATTCAGCTCCTTATATCTGAGAAGTCCCCATCATATCCAATGCATATTGTGACTGGATAAATTAAAGAGCACTGAGGTTTTAATCCACACTGGGCTCCTTATCAATCACTCTCTACTCATCCAACATAGTGTGCGCTGGTTGGATCACGTCTGCGAATCATCAAAGACCTCCTCTATGGAGAACAGGCAACTGGAACGAGAACAAAAAACAGCCCCTAACAGTGCCACAGGTAAGTCAGGTATGAATGCTCTTGATATTGGCACGATGTGGAGTAGCCCCTTGCATCAACATCTCAAGATAATGTAACTTTAGCTTGCCGCATTTGCAGCAGATGAAGAGTTCCAGAAACAAGAGTGGTACAAATCAAACAGCTTTGAAACAATTTGCAGTTGTCACCACTGTATTATGGGCTACCGCCCTCACATGATGAACACGTCAATACGGACTACACGCTATGATATATAACATTACTGCAGTGTTAATATTTCAGTATATTTATTGTATTTATTGCATAACAACCTTGTATTATTATAATCATATACATGTGATAATATTACAGTTTATTGAATGTGATACTGCTTCAACCAGGTACATGCGTCTACTAAAGATCATATTACTAGAATCCGGTGTACTTGAAACCGCTAAGATTTAGAACATGTTTCAAATATACATACTTCTACATTGTTAGTGTTATGGACTGTTGTATGCTACTTCACTACCGCGTTCTACATCATTCTTAGAAGAGAGTAAGAGGGAATCATAGAGACTGAGTGAATGTTAGAAAGAGTATGTGTGTGAGAGAGAGAGGGGAGGGGTAGATAGAGAAGACGAGATGGACGGTAAAGTCTATAAGTCTATATTAAACAATACACCATCAAGTGTGTTCTGCTTGTAAACAATAATTGGAAATGACAAACAAACATCCATTTAACTAAGCTTTATCAGTTCTAATCTCATACAAGCTAATGTTTTCTCTCCATTAACGTATTTGCCAATGTAAATAGATACATGACAATCGTAGATTTCTCACGGGAAGATATTCACAAAAGATCTTTTATAAATGTTATTGGAATTCCAATGGAAACTAACATTTTTTAATTTATATAAATTGATTTCACTAAAATAAGCAACCATATGTGACCCTTTGTAGAAGGGTCAAATAAAAATGTATGATTAGGGAGGAGGAGGAGTAGTAGTAGGAGGAGGAGGAGGAGATGCAAAGCGATTTTTACAGGAACTATAGAGAAGGCGATTAAATTGCAGAATTTGAGTCTCTGCATTCTTTTACTGGCTTCAGTGAATGGATTGTAACCATACTACAGCACTCACTACTTATTTCTATTTTCTGCTAATTATCTTATCAATTTATGTTTGTCGAAAGCACTTAGTTGCAGGACATAAACTACACACACACATATACACACCCATATATTTCCACACAAAGACACACCCATATATATCCACACAAAGACATACACATACGCACACTCTCTCACACATATACACACACTCACATACAGAGAAACACGAATAAAAGGACCGCAGCGTGATGATGTCCATCACACTCAATACCAGTGATTGATGCAATCTGGTTATTGTTTTAGCCAAGGGTTGGGGTATTATTTTGAAGGACTTGTTTGATTTTTACTTCAACTTATATGATATGGTGAGTCGGGTTGTATATAGTTTTATAGATTGCGTTTACTCGAGTTCGTTGATGGAAAATAAATATACTTTCAGTATAACTGAATGATATGACCAAAATATCATCTGGATGTACAGATCTGTTACTGATCAACAAAGCTCTAGGTAGGAGGACAAAATGAATACCAGGAGGCTTTTGAAATATTTTTACACCCGCGTATTCTGGAAATATTTTGCTTGAGTAAGAAATCATCGCTATTAATTAAGTTTATTAGAACCGAGATATTTAAACGGAAAACAATGTGTTCGGATATTGTGTATATGGACACACACTCGTGCATATGACGCTAACCACTAGACCACACCCCACATCTTCAGTTATCTATTATTATAATAGCTATTACCACTACCAACATCATCACCATCGCCACCATCACCACCACTACCATCGCCACATCATACACAGAGTTCCAATCTTGCTACAAGAACTGAGGTAGTGGGTATTAAAGATATAAACTGAGCCATACAAGGGAGATAATTTCGTAGATCACAAGAAAATAAAGAATTCTAAAAGCGAAACATCTCATATCTAAGGAAATTATTCAAAGAAAACCCCTTCTCTGCATTTCTATTCTACTTCGTGTTAATATATTTATCTAATATGCTAATATTAGTGGCAATTAACTAGTTCCTCGTCCTCCGGGGGAAGGCCTTCTCCATCCTGTCCGCCGGGCTGTGTGTGTGTGTGGGGGGGGGGGGGGGGGCTCATCGCGTAACATTCCATATTTAGGTATGTGTTCTCACATGTAGACGCAAGTCCTTTACCATAGTGTTGTGTCCCTAAATGGACAATCTTATGCCGGACATGATATGAATGACAATTTGCATGATATGAAAGAATATGTCAGTAGAACTTTGAAACGAATAAACATCCTGTTAGATGAAGACGCAAGTGATAGAAATATACCATAGAAAAACCTATAATCATTATAAATTAGAGAACAAAATAGAGAACAAAACAAAGAAATGGAAGCATCAGTTACAAAGGTCTATTATCGACACATCTAAAACTGAGCTAAATGTCAAAAATATGGTTATGTGGTAATATTCTAGTCCTCTCAGCATCAATTTGCTGTTATATCATTCTTAGGTAATAAAATTAATATAACTATGCAAGAAACAAGGAAATTAATGACTCCTTTTAGATTTAAACCTTGTCAACTAGACACAGAAATATATTTCATCATCAGCTGCGTTGAGTTGTCTGCCACAGTTAGGAAACTATTATGAATTACATTTTGTATATCTTCAAAAATATCTAGTAGTAAAGAGCAATTTATATATAAGAAATCTGTAACCCCCACCCCATATATATATATATATGGAAAAGAATGAGACGAAATTTCATGTATCACTCTTAGTACGGCTGATACCTAAATATAAGTATGTATACGTACATACATATATGTGAACAGACGTACAGTAGTATGTATATATATATACATACATGCACACATATATATATATGTACGTATGGGTTTACCGAACATTTATTATAATGTTCGGTTTGTTTGTAAACAAACAGCCCGAATTACGCCGTACAGTGCTCGGCAACCATCGTCGCCCTTTTGTTCAACACTGACACAGGAACGATGTACTAGTTTCAAGCTTATTAGCTATCGTCAGCATCGTTTACCTTCAAACGTTCAATCATCTGACAGAATATACTTTCAAACGTTCAATCATCTGACAGAAAGGTATACAATGCTGACGATAGCTAATAAGCTTGAAACTAGTACATCGTTCCTGTGTCATTTTTCAGGTCTAGTTTAATTTTTTTTAAGGCAACGCTTGTAATAACTCTAGTTAAACATGATATATATTAATAATAAATTATCGTTGTAATGTAGTTAGATTATATAATTATTATTTTATAAATGATCTTATAAATATTATTGTAAGATGTATAAACATATTTTCAGACTACAAAAAGCAATCAATATTAAATAAATATATTTTACATAATAACTGTTATAGTTGAATTAATAAAATTAAATATTGCATACAAATAGTCTAACATAATAATAAAAAAAATAATCTAACATAAAACGAACAATAATATGGACTAATATACAAGTAAATGATACATCAATATTATAAGCATGTTATAACGAACTGAAAAAAAAAAAATTAATATAAATTTTAAAAAATCGTATATAAATTAACAATATAACATACCAAAACGAGAAAAATATGTTGATGGTAAACGACGAAACACTAGAAGAAGATTCGAAAGCGAAACGATAAATAAACGTGCAAATAAAATGGAGGATGCTTTTGAGCAAGAATTACTCTCGTTGGTTGATTAGCCATTAAGACGATGAAATTAGCCAATAAGACGATACATTACAAAATATGTTTGGCAGGGATCACCACGGACAGCGATACCCCTTGAATTTTTTATTCACAAGCTACGCATGTATGTCAGACAGAAGACACGCAGACTTAAAACATTCTGTTGTTTGTCACTGCGTGTCTAACAGATCAGGGCTCCCGTAGCTCTTTGGTGCAAGTACTCAGTCGGTATCTGATGGATACGAAGTTCAATTCCTCGTAGCGTTTACTGGCAACATCTTGTTTTTTTATGTAATGGTTTTTGCTCGCTTTTTATAAGTTGATTATAGCAACTGACTTCAATTGAAGTTAAATTCCTGCGCTTGATCATCCTACATCTATATTTTATTTTCCCTCGGTGCTTCGTAAATTTGAACTTCGAGCTTCACATACAATGTTTCTTTATATATATATATATATATATATATATATATATATAAAGGACTTTCCTGATTATTTCCTTCGAATGAAATAGTTCTGGTCCTGTAGACGCCATTTCTATATTAAATTTGTTATATATATATATATATATATATACAAAACATTATCGGAATATGATGTGAAACAGAGAAATAGTTAGCGATATCTGAGGTAAAAGGCCGCCATTGGGATGATTGAGAGATATTAATATCTACTTTTAAAAGAAATATAACAATCTATATGGAAAAAGACGCCTGACTGACTAAACCAGAGGTAGAGAATATCTTTGAAATTGAAATAAGGAAGATGTGAGGTGTAAAAATTGAAACGTCGCCAATAATAATTGGAAGATTAAAAATGAAATATATATATAAACTAAAACATACAAACCATACCATGGCTCACATGTTAACACACGGTTTAACACATAACTTTGCTAAGCTTTATCACAACCTACATAATACAATATTCTTCCAATTCAATAGGATATTATCAGTAACATAACAATCGAATTAGATAACACAACTCGCACAACTAATACATTACGCAATCCCTACCAAGCAATATATCATGTCCCACACATCACATAATTTACACAATAAGCAACCGACGCAACGTACGCTCTATGGAAATGTCGCCCATTATTATAAAACAAGACAATGAATACAGTAACCAAATAAGATTTGTGGTGACGGGAACAACATCAGAATTATTTTTTTTAATCTATATACTAAGCTAAAAAGGAATCTACGGGAAGATATTTTAAATCAATGTCAGGAAAAAACTTTTACATAGTCAAACCGAACAGGATAAGCAATAAAAAACAAATCCTTCAAACGAGACAGGTTGGAGTGGAATTAATACGGTTTAGCAAGAGCATAACAGTTGTAAACAACATGTTTAATGCTAAGCTAGTTTAGACGGTTGCATTGCATGAGATGTGATGGGTGCTTTTAGTTACAAAAGAAAGGAAGCCTTTCGTCGGCATTGGCGGGTGTTAAATGTGTTAGTTAGCAGCGAAGGCTGAATTTTGTAATGGTGATGGATACGTGATGATTCGATAATGGGACGATACCTGATTTTTCAGAGACGATTCATCCCAAAGTCTTGGAGCAGCTATGTGTTGGAGAAGATAAAGTTTAATTCCTAACTCGACAATCTCCAGCAAGTTTATAGTACTGTGGAATGCTCATGAGAGCAATCCAGATTTGGGATGCACTGAGTAGTTGTGCCAGGAGAAAATCATTGACATTTATTGTCTGCATTCAAACTTTACGTATATATTCCACATTTTTTCAGACATGTATCAAAAATGGTAGCAGACTGTGTGATCCAAGGGAATGGGACCGAACGTGCATTGGGCGTAATGGATAATACATACCAACAATTATGTTGAAAGCAGAGAAAAAGATGCTGGCTTAACCGCTGGCATAGAGTTTGGGGCTTACTCTTGGGAACAGCACAGACATGTACAGTTTACGGTAGACCTTTCCAAGAAAATCTCTCCCCCATGAAACATATCTAAGAGAGAATGGGCTTCCACATAGTCTCGGTGGGCTTCGGATCACTATGTATCACTCGTTTTAAATGCAGTCGATTTCGGTAGCTATTGCAGTCACTGTATCGCTTCTAAGTACAGAATAAATCAACTCTTATCGGAATTGTCTCGAATCATGCACTCGGCCCATCAATGTTGTCTGCCAGAAGTTGCGACCAGTAGATAGTATCAGGAATGGAAAGACAACGGGAAAAATTGTTTTTTCGGTCCGATTTAATGAGTTTCACCCCACGCAGCACACGAATGGGGTCTGGAATCTTGATGATGAATACGATCGATCGATCATTGATTTCAAACGTTTTCGTTGTTGGGACAAAATCGTAGAAGTCAGATGGACTGAGAGACATTATACATTTGAACTAAAATAAAAAGGAACCGGGCCTCGACAGACGCACAGATTCACTGACATATCATCATTCGTTTCAGAAACTGAGGTGGGTTGCATTATGTTGAAAGAGTAGTAGGTTGGAACAGGAACGCACATTAATCATATCATATCAGTGTGCTTGCACCTCGGATCTTGGAAAGCATAGTTCCTGGTAGCCAACTTTCTTCATTGAAATGAATGTCTTTTTAAAAGGGATTGTGCCTGATTTGTTGCAGACTTCACGGAGATTGAACTTGGAACGAGGTTACGAGCAACGTAGCTAATCGCACTCAGAAATGGTCGGAGGACAATATCTTTCTGAAATGTTGGGCATAAATGGCGAATGTGTAAATCATCTGCGTAATATATTTTGATTAGTCGTCGTGGCTTGCACCCGTATTACCTCTTATCAGATAGGAAACTCTCCTATTTAACTCCATCATGACTTATATCAGATTCACGGTAATGAACATCGAGACTTTTCGTTATCTGGGAAATACAGCCAGATAATCACTGTATGGTGGCTATGACGATAGATATATCTTGGTAAGGCTGAACTTTTCGAAACATTGATTTTCTTCTTCAATCAAGCACTTGACACGCACCACATGGAGAAAGGAAGGAACGCGTTGTGTGGAAAGCTTGGCCTGAGTGTATTTGCCGATAGATGAGTGGGTAGTAAGTACGGTGTGGGTGTTTGGGCCTACGTTGGAGATGTGACTGTAGGCCAGTGATGATCCATTCATGGCATGGGTAATGCAGGATCTGCGGAGTTACCTAAATATCCTAAGACGCCTTATTGGATTATGTTAATGTACATCCATGTATAATTTGTTTCCGTTTATTTCCGTGTTTAATTTGCTTCTTATCACATTTGATGAAAACACCTTATCAGCTGCGTCGGGTGTGGAATATTTCATTGTAATGTCTCCTCATCCGCAACTCGTATCAATGAAAGAAAACTACCTTACATACACTGCACTCTTTCAGACAGATTCATCACCAATCTTCGTTTATAATTACGAGTGCAACTTCCATGACAATCATCACCGACACCATTGACATTATCCGCATCATTATCATCATCATCATTATCATCATCATTGTCATCATCATCTCAATCAACATCATTATCATCTCATCAACATCATTATCGTCATCAATACTATCATCATCATCACGAACATCATCAGCATCTGTCAATGGTCGGTCTCACGTTCAGTCAAACATTCCCATTAATATATTACCATATATATTTGCTGATGTGATTACTACCACTAACACTACTACTGATGATGCCGTTGTTGGTGGAGGTGAAGATGAAAATGATGATGAGTGGGAGAAAGAGGAGTGGAGAAGAAGGAGAAAGAGGAACGGGAAGGGGATGTGGATCATTATCATGATGATGATGTGGGAGGTAGGAAGAGGCGGGGGAGAAGCATGAGAGGAGGAGTGGATGCTGCTGCTGTGGTTGTGCTGTTGTTTACGGTATTGCAGGATTTGTTGTCAGAGGTGATGATGATGATGATGTTGTTGATGACATCTATTGATGGTGTTGGTGGTAGTGCTGGGGCTAGGTGTTGTGTGGTAGTACTGGGGCTAGGTGTTGGTGGTAGTGCTGGGGCTAGGTGTTGGTGGTAGTGCTGGGGCTAGGTGTTGGTGGTAGTGCTGGGGCTAGGTGTTGTGTGGTAGTGCTGGGGCTAGGTGTTGTGTGGTAGTACTGGGGCTAGGTGTTGGTGGTAGTGCTGGGGCTAGGTGTTGGTGGTAGTGCTGGGGCTAGGTGTTGGTGGTAGTGCTGGGGCTAGGTGTTGTGTGGTAGTGCTGGGGCTAGGTGTTGTGTGGTAGTACTGGGGCTAGGTGTTGGTGGTAGTGCTGGGGCTAGGTGTTGGTGGTAGTGCTGGGGCTAGGTGTTGGTGGTAGTGCTGGGGCTAGGTGTTGTGTGGTAGTGCTGGGGCTAGGTGTTGTGTGGTAGTACTGGGGCTAGGTGTTGGTGGTAGTGCTGGGGCTAGGTGTTGTGTGGTAGTACTGGGGCTAGGTGTTGGTGGTAGTGCTGGGGCTAGGTGTTGGTGGTAGTGCTGGGGCTAGGTGTTGGTGGTAGTGCTGGGGCTAGGTGTTGTGTGGTAGTGCTGGGGCTAGGTGTTGGTGGTAGTGCTGGGGCTAGGTGTTGGTGGTAGTGCTGGGGCTAGGTGTTGGTGGTAGTGCTGGGGCTAGGTGTTGTGTGGTAGTGCTGGGGCTAGGTGTTGTGTGGTAGTACTGGGGCTAGGTGTTGGTGGTAGTGCTGGGGCTAGGTGTTGGTGGTAGTGCTGGGGCTAGGTGTTGGTGGTAGTGCTGGGGCTAGGTGTTGTGTGGTAGTGCTGGGGCTAGGTGTTGGTGGTAGTGCTGGGGCTAGGTGTTGGTGGTAGTGCTGGGGCTAGGTGTTGGTGGTAGTGCTGGGGCTAGGTGTTGTGTGGTAGTACTGGGGCTAGGTGTTGGTGGTAGTGCTGGGGCTAGGTGTTGTGTGGTAGTGCTGGGGCTAGGTGTTGGTGGTAGTGCTGGGGCTAGGTGTTGGTGGTAGTGCTGGGGCTAGGTGTTGGTGGTAGTGCTGGGGCTAGGTGTTGTGTGGTAGTACTGGGGCTAGGTGTTGGTGGTAGTGCTGGGGCTAGGTGTTGTGTGGTAGTGCTGGGGCTAGGTGTTGGTGGTAGTGCTGGGGCTAGGGGTTGGTGGTAGTGCTGGGGCTAGGTGTTGTGTGGTAGTGCTGGGGCTAGGTGTTGGTGGTAGTGCTGGGGCTAGGTGTTGTGTGCTAGTGCTGGGGCTAGGTGTTGGTGGTAGTGCTGGGGCTAGGTGTTGGTGGTAGTGCTGGGGCTAGGTGTTGGTGGTAGTGCTGGGGCTAGGTGTTGGTGGTAGTGCTGGGGCTAGGTGTTGTGTGGTAGTGCTGGGGCTAGGTGTTGTGTGGTAGTACTGGGGCTAGGTGTTGGTGGTAGTGCTGGGGCTAGGTGTTGTGTGGTAGTGCTGGGGCTAGGTGTTGGTGGTAGTGCTGGGGCTAGGTGTTGGTGGTAGTGCTGGGGCTAGGTGTTGTGTGGTAGTACTGGGGCTAGGTGTTGGTGGTAGTGCTGGGGCTAGGTGTTGTGTGGTAGTGCTGGGGCTAGGTGTTGGTGGTAGTGCTGGGGCTAGGTGTTGGTGGTAGTGCTGGGGCTAGGTGTTGTGTGGTAGTGCTGGGGCTAGGTGTTGTGTGGTAGTGCTGGGGCTAGGTGTTGGTGGTAGTGCTGGGGCTAGGTGTTGGTGGTAGTGCTGGGGCTAGGTGTTGGTGGTAGTGCTGGGGCTAGGTGTTGGTGGTAGTACTGGGGCTAGGTGTTGGTGGTAGTGCTGGGGCTAGGTGTTGGTGGTAGTGCTGGGGCTAGGTGTTGTGTGGTAGTGCTGGGGCTAGGTGTTGGTGGTAGTGCTGGGGCTAGGTGTTGTGTGGTAGTGCTGGGGCTAGGTGTTGGTGGTAGTGCTGGGGCTAGGTGTTGGTGGTAGTGCTGGGGCTAGGTGTTGGTGGTAGTGCTGGGGCTAGGTGTTGTGTTGTAGTGCTGGGGCTAGGTGTTGTGTGGTAGTGCTGGGGCTAGGTGTTGGTGGTAGTGCTGGGGCTAGGTGTTGGTGGTAGTGCTGGGGCTAGGTGTTGTGTGGTAGTGCTGGGGCTAGGTGTTGGTGGTAGTGCTGGGGCTAGGTGTTGGTGGTAGTGCTGGGGCTAGGTGTTGTGTGGTAGTGCTGGGGCTAGGTGTTGGTTGTAGTACTGGGGCTAGGTGTTGGTTGTAGTACTGGGGCTAGGTGTTGTGTGGTAGTGCTGGGGCTAGGTGTTGGTGGTAGTGCTGGGGCTAGGTGTTGTGTGGTAGTGCTGGGGCTAGGTGTTGGTTGTAGTACTGGGGCTAGGTGTTGTGTGGTAGTGCTGGGGCTAGGTGTTGGTGGTAGTGCTGGGGCTAGGTGTTGGTGGTAGTGCTGGGGCTAGGTGTTGGTGGAAGTGCTGGGGCTAGGTGTTGGTGGTAGTGCTGGGGCTAGGTGTTGTGTGGTAGTGCTGGGGCTAGGTGTTGGTGGTAGTGCTGGGGCTAGGTGTTGGTGGTAGTGCTGGGGCTAGGTGTTGGTGGTAGTGCTGGGGCTAGGTGTTGTGTTGTAGTGCTGGGGCTAGGTGGTGGTGGTAGTGCTGGGGCTAGGTGTTGATGGTAGTGCTGGGGCTAGGTGTTGTGTGGTAGTGCTGGGGCTAGGTGTTGGTGGTAGTGCTGGGGCTAGGTGTTGTGTTGTAGTGCTGGGGCTAGGTGTTGTGTTGTAGTGCTGGGGCTAGGTGTTGGTGGTAGTGCTGGGGCTAGGTGTTGTGTTGTAGTGCTGGTGCTAGGTGTTGTGTGGTAGTGCTGGGGCTAGGTGTTGTGTGGTAGTGCTGGGGCTAGGTGTTGGGTGGTAGTGCTGGGGCTAGGTGTTGTGTTGTAGTGCTGGGGCTAGGTGTTGGTGGTAGTGCTGGGGCTAGGTGTTGTGTTGTAGTGCTGGGGCTAGGTGTTGGTGGTAGTGCTGGGGCTAGGTGTTGTGTTGTAGTGCTGGGGCTAGGTGTTGTGTGGTAGTGCTGGGGCTAGGTGTTGTGTGGTAGTGCTGGGGCTAGGTGTTGGGTGGTAGTGCTGGGGCTAGGTGTTGTGTGGTAGTGCTGGGGCTAGGTGTTGTGTGGTAGTGCTGGGGCTAGGTGTTGGTGGTAGTGCTGGGGCTAGGTGTTGTGTTGTAGTGCTGGGGCTAGGTGTTGCGTGGTAGTGCTGGGGCTAGGTGTTGTGTGGTAGTGCTGGGGCTAGGTGTTGGGTGGTAGTGCTGGGGCTAGGTGTTGTGTGGTAGTGCTGGGGCTAGGTGTTGGTGGTAGTGCTGGGGCTAGGTGTTGTGTGGTAGTGCTGGGGCTAGGTGTTGGTGGTAGTGCTGGGGCTAGGTGTTGTGTTGTAGTGCTGCGGCTAGGTGTTGGTGGTAGTGCTGGGGCTAGGTGTTGTGTTGTAGTGCTGGGGCTAGGTGTTGTGTGGTAGTGCTGGGGCTAGGTGTTGTGTGGTAGTGCTGGGGCTAGGTGTTGGGTGGTAGTGCTGGGGCTAGGTGTTGTGTGGTAGTGCTGGGGCTAGGTGTTGGTGGTAGTGCTGGGGCTAGGTGTTGTGTGGTAGTGCTGGGGCTAGGTGTTGTGTGGTAGTGCTGGGGCTAGGTGTTGTGTGGTAGTGCTGGGGCTAGGTGTTGGTGGTAGTGCTGGGGCTAGGTGTTGTGTGCTAGTGCTGGGGCTAGGTGTTGGTGGTAGTGCTGGGGCTAGGTGTTGTGTGGTAGTGCTGGGGCTAGGTGTTGTGTGGTAGTGCTGGGGCTAGGTGTTGGTGGTAGTGCTGGGGCTAAGTGTTGGTGGTAGTACTGGGGCTAGGTGTTGGTGGTAGTGCTGGGGCTAGGTGTTGGTGGTAGTGCTGGGGCTAGGTGTTGTGTGGTAGTGCTGGGGCTAGGTGTTGGTGGTAGTGCTGGGCTAGGTGTTGGTGGTAGTGCTGGGGCTCGGTGTTGTGTGGTAGTGCTGGGGCTAGGTGTTGGCGGTAGTGCTGGGGCTAGGTGTTGGGGTAGTGCTGGGGCTAGGTGTTGGTGGTAGTGTAGGGGCTAGGTGTTGGTGGTAGTACTGGGGCTAGGTGTTGGTGGTAGTGCTGGGGCTAGGTGTTGTGTGGTAGTGCTGGGGCTAGGTGTTGGTGGTAGTGCTGGGGCTAGTTGTTGTGTGGTAGTGCTGGGGCTAGTTGTTGTGTGGTAGTGCTGGGGCTAGGTGTTGGTGGTAGTGCTGGAGCTAGGTGTTGGTGGTAGTGTAGGGGCTAGGTGTTGGTGGTAGTGCTGGGGCTAGGTGTTGGTGGTAGTGCTGGGGCTAGGTGTTGGTGGTAGTGCTGGGGCTCGGTGTTGTGTGGTAGTGCTGGGCTAGGTGTTGGTGGTAGTGCTGGGGCTCGGTGTTGTGTGGTAGTGCTGGGGCTAGGTGTTGGTGGTAGTGCTGGGGCTAGGTGTTGGTGGTAGTGCTGGGGCTAGGTGTTGGTGGTAGTGCTGGGGCTAGGTGTTGGTGGTAGTGCTGGGGCTCGGTGTTGTGTGGTAGTGCTGGGCTAGGTGTTGGTGGTAGTGCTGGGGCTAGGTGTTGGTGGTAGTGCTGGGGCTAGGTGTTGGTGGTAGTGCTGGGGCTAGGTGTTGTGTGGTAGTGCTGGGCTAGGTGTTGGTGGTAGTGCTGGGGCTAGGTGTTGGTGGTAGTGCTGGTGCTAGGTGTTGGTGGTAGTGTTGGTGCTAGGTGTTGTGTGGTAGTACTGGGGCTAGGTGTTGGTGGTAGTGCTGGGTCTAGGTGTTGGTGGTAGTGGTGGGGCTCGGTGTTGTGTGGTAGTGCTGGGGCTAGGTGTTGGTGGTAGTACTGGGGCTAGGTGTTGGTGGTAGTGCTGGGCTAGGTGTTGGTGGTAGTGCTGGGGCTCGGTGTTGTGTGGTAGTGCTGGGGCTAGGTGTTGGTGGTAGTGCTGGGGCTAGGTGTTGTGTTGTAGTGCTGGGGCTAGGTGTTGTGTGGTAGTGCTGGGTCTAGGTGTTGGTGGTAGTGCTGGGGCTAGGTGTTGCGTGGTAGTGCTGGGGCTAGGTGTTGTGTGGTAGTGCTGGGGCTAGGTGTTGGTGGTAGTGCTGGGGCTAGGTGTTGGAGGTAGTGCTGGGGCTAGGTGTTGGTGGTAGGACTGGGGCTAAATGTTGGTGGTAGTACTGGGGCTAGGTGTTGGTGGTAGTACTGGGGCTAGGTGTTGGTGGTAGTACTGGGGCTAGGTGTTGGTGGTAGTGCTGGGGCTAGGTGTTGGTGGTAGTACTGGGGTTAGGTGTTGGTGGTAGTACTGGGGCTAGGTGTTGGTGGTAGTGTTGGGGCTAGGTGTTGGTGGTAGTGCTGGGGCTAGGTGTTGGTGGTAGTACTGGGGCTAGGTGTTGGTGGTAGTGCCGGGGCTAGGTGTTGGTGGTAGTGCTGGGGCTAGGTGTTGGTGGTAGTGCTGGGGCTAGGTGTTGGTGGTAGTGCTGGGGCTAGGTGTTGTGTGGTAGTGCTGGGGCTAGGTGTTGGTGGTAGTGGTGGGGCTAGGTGTTGGTGGTAGTGCTGGGGCTAGGTGTTGGTGGTAGTGCTGGGGCTAGGTGTTGGTGGTAGTACTGGGGCTAGGTGTTGGTGGTAGTGGTGGGGCTAGGTGTTGGTGGTAGTGCTGGGGCTAGGTGTTGGTGGTAGTGCTGGGGCTAGGTGTTGGTGGTAGTGCTGGGGCTAGGTGTTGGTGGTAGTGCTGGGGCTAGGTGTTGGTTGTAGTACTGGGGATAGGTGTTGGTGGTAGTGCTGGGGCTAGGTGTTGGTGGTAGGGCTGGGGCTAGGTGTTGTGTTGTAGTGCTGGGGCTAGGTGTTGGTGGTAGTGCTGGGGCTAGGTGTTGGTGGTAGTACTGGGGCTAGGTGTTGGTGGTAGTACTGGGGCTAGGTGTTGGTGGTAGTGCTGGGGCTAGGTGTTGTGTAGTAGTGCTGGGGCTAGGTGTTGTGTGGTAGAGCTGGGGCTAGGTGTTGGTGGTAGTGCTGGGGTAGGTGTTGTGTGCTAGTGCTGGGGCTAGGTGTTGGTGGTAGTGCTGGGGCTAGGTGTTGTGTGGTAGTGCTGGGGCTAGGTGTTGGTGGTAGTGCTGGGGCTAGGTGTTGTGTTGTAGTGCTGGGGCTAGGTGTTGTGTGGTAGTGCTGGGTCTAGGTGTTGGTGGTAGTGCTGGGGCTAGGTGTTGCGTGGTAGTGCTGGGGCTAGGTGTTGTGTGGTAGTGCTGGGGCTAGGTGTTGGTGGTAGTGCTGGGGCTAGGTGTTGGAGGTAGTGCTGGGGCTAGGTGTTGGTGGTAGGACTGGGGCTAGGTGTTGGGGTAGTGCTGGGGCTAGGTGTTGGCGGTAGTGCTGGGGTAGGTGTTGTGTGCTAGTGCTGGGTCTAGGTGTTGGTGGTAGTGCTGGGGCTAGGTGTTGGTGGTAGTACTGGGGCTAGGTGTTGTGTGGTAGTGCTGGGGCTAGGTGTTTGTGGTAGTGCTGGGGCTAGGTGTTGATGGTAGTGCTGGGGCTAGGTGTTGGAGGTAGTGCTGGGGCTAGGTGTTGGTGGTAGTACTGGGGCTAGGTGTTGGTGGTAGTGCTGGGGCTAGGTGTTGTGTTGTAGTGCTGGGGCTAGGTGTTGTGTGGTAGTGCTGGGTCTAGGTGTTGGTGGTAGTGCTGGGGCTAGGTGTTGCGTGGTAGTGCTGGGGCTAGGTGTTGTGTGGTAGTGCTGGGGCTAGGTGTTGGTGGTAGTGCTGGGGCTAGGTGTTGGAGGTAGTGCTGGGGCTAGGTGTTGGTGGTAGGACTGGGGCTAAATGTTGGTGGTAGTACTGGGGCTAGGTGTTGGTGGTAGTACTGGGGCTAGGTGTTGGTGGTAGTACTGGGGCTAGGTGTTGGTGGTAGTGCTGGGGCTAGGTGTTGGTGGTAGTACTGGGGTTAGGTGTTGGTGGTAGTACTGGGGCTAGGTGTTGGTGGTAGTGTTGGGGCTAGGTGTTGGTGGTAGTGCTGGGGCTAGGTGTTGGTGGTAGTACTGGGGCTAGGTGTTGGTGGTAGTGCCGGGGCTAGGTGTTGGTGGTAGTGCTGGGGCTAGGTGTTGGTGGTAGTGCTGGGGCTAGGTGTTGGTGGTAGTGCTGGGGCTAGGTGTTGTGTGGTAGTGCTGGGGCTAGGTGTTGGTGGTAGTGGTGGGGCTAGGTGTTGGTGGTAGTGCTGGGGCTAGGTGTTGGTGGTAGTGCTGGGGCTAGGTGTTGGTGGTAGTACTGGGGCTAGGTGTTGGTGGTAGTGGTGGGGCTAGGTGTTGGTGGTAGTGCTGGGGCTAGGTGTTGGTGGTAGTGCTGGGGCTAGGTGTTGGTGGTAGTGCTGGGGCTAGGTGTTGGTGGTAGTGCTGGGGCTAGGTGTTGGTTGTAGTACTGGGGATAGGTGTTGGTGGTAGTGCTGGGGCTAGGTGTTGGTGGTAGGGCTGGGGCTAGGTGTTGTGTTGTAGTGCTGGGGCTAGGTGTTGGTGGTAGTGCTGGGGCTAGGTGTTGGTGGTAGTACTGGGGCTAGGTGTTGGTGGTAGTACTGGGGCTAGGTGTTGGTGGTAGTGCTGGGGCTAGGTGTTGTGTGGTAGTGCTGGGGCTAGGTGTTGTGTGGTAGAGCTGGGGCTAGGTGTTGGTGGTAGTGCTGGGGTAGGTGTTGTGTGCTAGTGCTGGGGCTAGGTGTTGGTGGTAGTGCTGGGGCTAGGTGTTGTGTGGTAGTGCTGGGGCTAGGTGTTGGTGGTAGTGCTGGGGCTAGGTGTTGGGGTAGTGCTGGGGCTAGGTGTTGGCGGTAGTGCTGGGGTAGGTGTTGTGTGCTAGTGCTGGGTCTAGGTGTTGGTGGTAGTGCTGGGGCTAGGTGTTGGTGGTAGTACTGGGGCTAGGTGTTGTGTGGTAGTGCTGGGGCTAGGTGTTTGTGGTAGTGCTGGGGCTAGGTGTTGATGGTAGTGCTGGGGCTAGGTGTTGGAGGTAGTGCTGGGGCTAGGTGTTGGTGGTAGTACTGGGGCTAGGTGTTGGTGGTAGTGCTGGGGCTAGGTGTTGTGTTGTAGTGCTGGGGCTAGGTGTTGTGTGGTAGTGCTGGGGCTAGGTGTTGGGTGGTAGTGCTGGGGTAGGTGTTGATGGTAGTGCTGGGGCTAGGTGTTGTGTGGTAGTGCTGGGGCTAGGTGTTGGTGGTAGTGCTGGGGCTAGGTGTTGGTGGTAGTGCTGGGGCTAGGTGTTGATGGTAGTGCTGGGGCTAGGTGTTGTGTGGTAGTGCTGGGGCTAGGTGTTGGTGGTGGTGCTGGGGCTAGGTGTTGGTGGTAGTACTGGGGCTAGGTGTTGGTGGTAGTGCTTGGGCTAAATGTTGTGTTGTAGTGCTGGGGCTAGGTGTTGTGTGGTAGTGCTGGGGCTAGGTGTTGGTGGTAGTGCTGGGGCTAGGTGTTGGGTGGTAGTGCTGGGGCTAGGTGTTGATGGTAGTGCTGGGGCTAGGTGTTGGTGGTAGTGCTGGGGCTAGGTGTTGGTGGTAGTGCTGGGGCTAGGTGTTGTGTGGTAGTGCTGGGGCTAGGTGTTGTGTGGTAGAGCTGGGGCTAGGTGTTGGTGGTATTGCTGGGGTAGGTGTTGTGTGCTAGTGCTGGGGCTAGGTGTTGGTGGTAGTGCTGGGGCTAGGTGTTGGGATAGTGCTGGGCTAGGTGTTGGCGGTAGTGCTGGGGTAGGTGTTGTGTGCTAGTGCTGGGTCTAGGTGTTGGTGGTAGTGCTGGGGCTAGGTGTTGGTGGTAGTGCTGGGGCTAGGTATTGGTAGTAGTACTGGGGCTAGGTGTTGGTGGTAGTGCTGGGGCTAGGTGTTGGTGGTAGTGCTGGGGCTAGGTGTTGGTGGTAGAGTTGGGGCTAGGTGTTGGTGGTAGTGCTGGGGCTAGGTGTTGGTGGTAGTGCTGGGGCTAGGTGTTGTGTGGTAGTGCTGGGGCTAGGTGTTGGTGGTAGTGGTGGGGCTAGGTGTTGGTGGTAGTGTAGGGGCTAGGTGTTGGTGGTAGTGCTGGGGCTAGGTGTTGGTGGTAGTGCTGGGGCTAGGTGTTGTGTGGTAGTGCTGGGGCTAGGTGTTGGTGGTAGTGGTGGGGCTAGGTGTTGGTGGTAGTGCCGGGGCTAGGTGTTGGTGGTAGTGCTGGGGCTAGGTGTTGGTGGTAGTGCTGGGGCTAGGTGTTGGTGGTAGTGCTGGGGCTAGGTGTTGGTGGTAGTGCTGGGGCTAGGTGTTGGTGGTAGTGCCGGGGCTAGGTGTTGGTGGTAGTGCTGGGGCTAGGTGTTGGTGGTAGTGCTGGGGCTAGGTGTTGTGTGGTAGTGCTGGGGCTAGGTGTTGGTGGTAGTGCTGGGGCTAGGTGTTGTGTGGTAGTGCTGGGGCTAGGTGTTGGTGGTAGTGGTGGGGCTAGGTGTTGGTGGTAGTGCTGGGGCTAGGTGTTGTGTGGTAGTGCTGGGGCTAGGTGTTGGTGGTAGTGGTGGGGCTAGGTGTTGGTGGTAGTGCTGGGGCTAGGTGTTGTGTGGTAGTGTTGGGGCTAGGTGTTGGTGGTAGTGCTGGGGCTAGGTGTTGGTGGTAGTGCTGGGGCTAGGTGTTGTGTGGTAGTGCTGGGGCTAGGTGTTGTGTGGTAGTAGTGGGCTAGGTGTTGGTGGTAGTGCTGGGGCTAGGTGTTGGTGGTAGTGCTGGGGCTAGGTGTTGTGTGGTAGTGCTGGGGCTAGGTGTTGGTGGTAGTGCTGGGGCTAGGTGTTGTGTGGTAGTGCTGGGGCTAGGTGTTGGTGGTAGTGCTGGGGCTAGGTGTTGGTGGTAGTACTGGGCTAGGTGTTGGTGGTAGTGCTGGGGCTAGGTGTTGTGTGGTAGTGCTGGGGCTAGGTGTTGGTGGTAGTACTGGGGCTAGGTGTTGTGTTGTAGTGCTGGGGCTAGGTGTTGGTGGTAGTGCTGGGGCTAGGTGTTGGTGGTAGTGCTGGGGCTAGGTGTTGGTGGTAGTGCTGGGGCTAGGTGTTGGTGGTAGTGCTGGGGCTAGGTGTTGGTGGTAGTGCTGGGGCTAGGTGTTGTGTGGTAGTGCTTGGGCTAGGTGTTGTGTGGTAGTGCTGGGGCTAGGTGTTGGTGGTAGTGCTGGGGCTAGGCGTTGGTGGTAGTACTGGGCTAGGTGTTGGTGGTAGTGCTGGGGCTAGGTGTTGTGTGGTAGTGCTGGGGCTAGGTGTTGTGTGGTAGTAGTGGGCTAGGTGTTGGTGGTAGTGCTGGGGCTAGGTGTTGGTGGTAGTGCTGGGGCTAGGTGTTGTGTGGTAGTGCTGGGGCTAGGTGTTGGTGGTAGTGCTGGGGCTAGGTGTTGGTGGTAGTGCTGGGGCTAGGTGTTGTGTGCTAGTGCTGGGGCTAGGTGTTGGTGGTAGTACTGGGGCTAGGTGTTGGTGGTAGTACTGGGCTAGGTGTTGGTTGTAGTACTGGGGCTAGGTGTTGGTGGTAGTGCTGGGGCTAGGTGTTGGTTGTAGTGCTGGGCTAGGTGTTGGTTGTAGTACTGGGGCAAGGTGTTGGTGGTAGTGCTGGGGCTAGGTGTTGTTTGTAGTGCTGGGGCTAGGTGTTGGTGGTAGTACTGGGGCTAGGTGTTGGTGGTAGTACTGGGGCTAGGTGTTGGTGGTAGTGCTGGGGCTAGGTGTTGGTGGTAGTGCTGGGGCTAGGTGTTGTGTGGTAGTGCTGGGGCTAGGTGTTGGTGGTAGTGCTGGGGCTAGGTGTTGTGTGGTAGTGCTGGGGCTAGGTGTTGGTGGTAGTACTGGGGCTAGGTGTTGGTGGTAGTGCTGGGGCTAGGTGTTGGTGGTAGTGCTGGGGCTAGGTGTTGGTGGTAGTGCTGGGGTTAAGTGTTGTGTGGTAGTGCTGGGGCTAGGTGTTGTGTGGTAGTGCTGGGTCTAGGTGTTGTGTGGTAGTGCTGGGGCTAGGTGTTGGTGGTAGTGCTGGGGCTAGGTGTTGTGTGGTAGTGCTGGGGCTAGGTGTTGTGTGGTAGTGCTGGGGCTAGGTGTTGGTGGTAGTGCTGGGGCTAGGTGTTGTGTGGTAGTGCTGGGGCTAGGTGTTGTGTGGTAGTGCTGGGGCTAGGTGTTGTGTGGTAGTGCTGGGGCTAGGTGTTGTGTGGTAGTGCTGGGGCTAGGTGTTGGTGGTAGTGCTGGGGTTAAGTGTTGTGTGGTAGTGCTGGGGCTAGGTGTTGCGTGGTAGTGCTGGGTCTAGGTGTTGTGTGGTAGTGCTGGGGCTAGGTGTTGGTGGTAGTGCTGGGGCTAGGTGTTGTGTGGTAGTGCTGGGGCTAGGTGTTGTGTGGTAGTGCTGGGGCTAGGTGTTGGTGGTAGTGCTGGGGCTAGGTGTTGGTGGTAGTGCTGGGGCTAGGTGTTGGTGGTAGTGCTGGGGTTTGGTGTTGGTGGTAGTGCTGGGGCTAGGTGTTGTGTGGTAGTGCTGGGGTTTGGTGTTGGTGGTAGTGCTGGGGCTAGGTGTTGTGTGGTAGTGCTGGGGCTAGGTGTTGGTGGTAGTGCTGGGGCTAAATGTTGTGTTGCAGTGCTGGGGCTAGGTGTTGTGTGGTAGTGTTGGGGCTAGGTGTTGGTGGTAGTGCTGGGGCTAGGTGTTGGTGGTAGTACTGGGGCTAGGTGTTGTGTGGTAGTGCTGGGGCTAGGTGTTGGTGGTAGTACTGGGGCTAGGTATTGGTGGTAGTGCTGGGGCTAGGTGTTGGGGGTAGTACTGGGGCTAGGTGTTGTGTGGTAGTTTTGGGGCTAGGTGTTGGTGGTAGTGCTGGGGCTAAGTGTTGTGTTGTAGTGCTGGGGCTAGGTGTTGTGTTGTAGTGCTGGGGCTAGGTGTTGTGTGGTAGTGCTGGGGCTAGGTGTTGTGTGGTAGTGCTGGGGCTAGGTGTTGGTGGTAGTGCTGGGGCTAGGTGTTGTGTTGTAGTGCTGGGGCTAGGTGTTGTGTGGTAGTGCTGGGGCTAGGTGTTGGTGGTAGTGCTGGGGCTAGGTGTTGTGTGGTAGTGCTTGGGCTAGGTGTTGGTGGTAGTGCTGGGGCTAGGTGTTGTGTGGTAGTGCTGGGGCTAGGTGTTGGTGGTAGTACTGGGGCTAGGTGTTGTGTGGTAGTGCTGGGGCTAGGTGTTGGTGGTAGTGCTGGGGTTAGGTGTTGGTGGTAGTGCTGGGGCTAGGTGTTGGAGGTAGTACTGGGGCTAGGTGTTGTGTGGTAGTGCTGGGGCTCGGTGTTGGGGGTAGTACTGGGGCTAGGTGTTGTGTGGTAGTGCTGGGGCTCGGTGTTGATGGTCGTGCTGGGGCTAGTTGTTGTTGGTAGTGCTGGGGCTAGGTGTTGGTGGTAGTACTGGGACTAGGTGTTGTGTGGTAGTGCTGGGGCTCGGTGTTGGTGGTAGTGCTGGGGCTAGGTGTTGTGTGCTAGTGCTGGGGCTAGGTGTTGGTGGTAGTGCTGGGGCTAGGTGTTGGTGGTAGTACTGGGGCTAGGTGTTGGTGGTAGTGCTGGGGCTAGGTGTTGGTGGTAGTGCTGGGGCTAGGTGTTGGTGGTAGTGCTGGGGCTAGGTGTTGGTGGTAGTGCTGGGGCTAGGTGTTGTGTGGTAGTGCTGGGGCTAGGTGTTGTGTGGTAGTGCTGGGGCTAGGTGTTGTGTGCTAGTGCTGGGGTTAGGTGTTGGTGGTAGTGCTGGGGCTAGGTGTTGTGTGGTAGTGCTGGGGCTAGGTGTTGGTGGTAGTGCTGGGGCTAGGTGTTGGTGGTAGTACTGGGCTAGGTGTTGGTGGTAGTGCTGGGGCTAGGTGTTGTGTGGTAGTGCTGGGGCTAGGTGTTGGTGGTAGTACTGGGGCTAGGTGTTGTGTTGTAGTGCTGGGGCTAGGTGTTGGTGGTAGTGCTGGGGCTAGGTGTTGGTGGTAGTGCTGGGGCTAGGTGTTGGTGGTAGTGCTGGGGCTAGGTGTTGGTGGTAGTGCTGGGGCTAGGTGTTGGTGGTAGTGCTGGGGCTAGGTGTTGTGTGGTAGTGCTTGGGCTAGGTGTTGTGTGGTAGTGCTGGGGCTAGGTGTTGGTGGTAGTGCTGGGGCTAGGCGTTGGTGGTAGTACTGGGCTAGGTGTTGGTGGTAGTGCTGGGGCTAGGTGTTGTGTGGTAGTGCTGGGGCTAGGTGTTGTGAGGTAGTAGTGGGCTAGGTGTTGGTGGTAGTGCTGGGGCTAGGTGTTGGTGGTAGTGCTGGGGCTAGGTGTTGTGTGGTAGTGCTGGGGCTAGGTGTTGGTGGTAGTGCTGGGGCTAGGTGTTGGTGGTAGTGCTGGGGCTAGGTGTTGTGTGCTAGTGCTGGGGCTAGGTGTTGGTGGTAGTACTGGGGCTAGGTGTTGGTGGTAGTACTGGGCTAGGTGTTGGTTGTAGTACTGGGGCTAGGTGTTGGTGGTAGTGCTGGGGCTAGGTGTTGGTTGTAGTGCTGGGCTAGGTGTTGGTTGTAGTACTGGGGCAAGGTGTTGGTGGTAGTGCTGGGGCTAGGTGTTGTTTGTAGTGCTGGGGCTAGGTGTTGGTGGTAGTACTGGGGCTAGGTGTTGGTGGTAGTACTGGGGCTAGGTGTTGGTGGTAGTGCTGGGGCTAGGTGTTGGTGGTAGTGCTGGGGCTAGGTGTTGTGTGGTAGTGCTGGGGCTAGGTGTTGGTGGTAGTGCTGGGGCTAGGTGTTGTGTGGTAGTGCTGGGGCTAGGTGTTGGTGGTAGTACTGGGGCTAGGTGTTGGTGGTAGTGCTGGGGCTAGGTGTTGGTGGTAGTGCTGGGGCTAGGTGTTGGTGGTAGTGCTGGGGTTAAGTGTTGTGTGGTAGTGCTGGGGCTAGGTGTTGTGTGGTAGTGCTGGGTCTAGGTGTTGTGTGGTAGTGCTGGGGCTAGGTGTTGGTGGTAGTGCTGGGGCTAGGTGTTGTGTGGTAGTGCTGGGGCTAGGTGTTGTGTGGTAGTGCTGGGGCTAGGTGTTGGTGGTAGTGCTGGGGCTAGGTGTTGTGTGGTAGTGCTGGGGCTAGGTGTTGTGTGGTAGTGCTGGGGCTAGGTGTTGTGTGGTAGTGCTGGGGCTAGGTGTTGTGTGGTAGTGCTGGGGCTAGGTGTTGGTGGTAGTGCTGGGGTTAAGTGTTGTGTGGTAGTGCTGGGGCTAGGTGTTGCGTGGTAGTGCTGGGTCTAGGTGTTGTGTGGTAGTGCTGGGGCTAGGTGTTGGTGGTAGTGCTGGGGCTAGGTGTTGTGTGGTAGTGCTGGGGCTAGGTGTTGTGTGGTAGTGCTGGGGCTAGGTGTTGGTGGTAGTGCTGGGGCTAGGTGTTGGTGGTAGTGCTGGGGCTAGGTGTTGGTGGTAGTGCTGGGGTTTGGTGTTGGTGGTAGTGCTGGGGCTAGGTGTTGTGTGGTAGTGCTGGGGTTTGGTGTTGGTGGTAGTGCTGGGGCTAGGTGTTGTGTGGTAGTGCTGGGGCTAGGTGTTGGTGGTAGTGCTGGGGCTAAATGTTGTGTTGCAGTGCTGGGGCTAGGTGTTGTGTGGTAGTACTGGGGCTAGGTGTTGGTGGTAGTGTTGGGGCTAGGTGTTGGTGGTAGTGCTGGGGCTAGGTGTTGTGTGGTAGTGCTGGGGCTAGGTGTTGGTGGTAGTGCTGGGGCTAGGTGTTGGTGGTAGTACTGGGGTTAGGTGTTGGTGGTAGTACTGGGGCTAGGTGTTGGTGGTAGTGTTGGGGCTAGGTGTTGGTGGTAGTGCTGGGGCTAGGTGTTGGTGGTAGTACTGGGGCTAGGTGTTGGTGGTAGTGCCGGGGCTAGGTGTTGGTGGTAGTGCTGGGGCTAGGTGTTGGTGGTAGTGCTGGGGCTAGGTGTTGGTGGTAGTGCTGGGGCTAGGTGTTGTGTGGTAGTGCTGGGGCTAGGTGTTGGTGGTAGTGGTGGGGCTAGGTGTTGGTGGTAGTGCTGGGGCTAGGTGTTGGTGGTAGTGCTGGGGCTAGGTGTTGGTGGTAGTACTGGGGCTAGGTGTTGGTGGTAGTGGTGGGGCTAGGTGTTGGTGGTAGTGCTGGGGCTAGGTGTTGGTGGTAGTGCTGGGGCTAGGTGTTGGTGGTAGTGCTGGGGCTAGGTGTTGGTGGTAGTGCTGGGGCTAGGTGTTGGTTGTAGTACTGGGGATAGGTGTTGGTGGTAGTGCTGGGGCTAGGTGTTGGTGGTAGGGCTGGGGCTAGGTGTTGTGTTGTAGTGCTGGGGCTAGGTGTTGGTGGTAGTGCTGGGGCTAGGTGTTGGTGGTAGTACTGGGGCTAGGTGTTGGTGGTAGTACTGGGGCTAGGTGTTGGTGGTAGTGCTGGGGCTAGGTGTTGTGTGGTAGTGCTGGGGCTAGGTGTTGTGTGGTAGAGCTGGGGCTAGGTGTTGGTGGTAGTGCTGGGGTAGGTGTTGTGTGCTAGTGCTGGGGCTAGGTGTTGGTGGTAGTGCTGGGGCTAGGTGTTGTGTGGTAGTGCTGGGGCTAGGTGTTGGTGGTAGTGCTGGGGCTAGGTGTTGGGGTAGTGCTGGGGCTAGGTGTTGGCGGTAGTGCTGGGGTAGGTGTTGTGTGCTAGTGCTGGGTCTAGGTGTTGGTGGTAGTGCTGGGGCTAGGTGTTGGTGGTAGTACTGGGGCTAGGTGTTGTGTGGTAGTGCTGGGGCTAGGTGTTTGTGGTAGTGCTGGGGCTAGGTGTTGATGGTAGTGCTGGGGCTAGGTGTTGGAGGTAGTGCTGGGGCTAGGTGTTGGTGGTAGTACTGGGGCTAGGTGTTGGTGGTAGTGCTGGGGCTAGGTGTTGTGTTGTAGTGCTGGGGCTAGGTGTTGTGTGGTAGTGCTGGGGCTAGGTGTTGGGTGGTAGTGCTGGGGTAGGTGTTGATGGTAGTGCTGGGGCTAGGTGTTGTGTGGTAGTGCTGGGGCTAGGTGTTGGTGGTAGTGCTGGGGCTAGGTGTTGGTGGTAGTGCTGGGGCTAGGTGTTGATGGTAGTGCTGGGGCTAGGTGTTGTGTGGTAGTGCTGGGGCTAGGTGTTGGTGGTGGTGCTGGGGCTAGGTGTTGGTGGTAGTACTGGGGCTAGGTGTTGGTGGTAGTGCTTGGGCTAAATGTTGTGTTGTAGTGCTGGGGCTAGGTGTTGTGTGGTAGTGCTGGGGCTAGGTGTTGGTGGTAGTGCTGGGGCTAGGTGTTGGGTGGTAGTGCTGGGGCTAGGTGTTGATGGTAGTGCTGGGGCTAGGTGTTGGTGGTAGTGCTGGGGCTAGGTGTTGGTGGTAGTGCTGGGGCTAGGTGTTGTGTGGTAGTGCTGGGGCTAGGTGTTGTGTGGTAGAGCTGGGGCTAGGTGTTGGTGGTATTGCTGGGGTAGGTGTTGTGTGCTAGTGCTGGGGCTAGGTGTTGGTGGTAGTGCTGGGGCTAGGTGTTGGGATAGTGCTGGGCTAGGTGTTGGCGGTAGTGCTGGGGTAGGTGTTGTGTGCTAGTGCTGGGTCTAGGTGTTGGTGGTAGTGCTGGGGCTAGGTGTTGGTGGTAGTGCTGGGGCTAGGTATTGGTAGTAGTACTGGGGCTAGGTGTTGGTGGTAGTGCTGGGGCTAGGTGTTGGTGGTAGTGCTGGGGCTAGGTGTTGGTGGTAGAGTTGGGGCTAGGTGTTGGTGGTAGTGCTGGGGCTAGGTGTTGGTGGTAGTGCTGGGGCTAGGTGTTGTGTGGTAGTGCTGGGGCTAGGTGTTGGTGGTAGTGGTGGGGCTAGGTGTTGGTGGTAGTGTAGGGGCTAGGTGTTGGTGGTAGTGCTGGGGCTAGGTGTTGGTGGTAGTGCTGGGGCTAGGTGTTGTGTGGTAGTGCTGGGGCTAGGTGTTGGTGGTAGTGGTGGGGCTAGGTGTTGGTGGTAGTGCCGGGGCTAGGTGTTGGTGGTAGTGCTGGGGCTAGGTGTTGGTTGTAGTGCTGGGGCTAGGTGTTGGTGGTAGTGCTGGGGCTAGGTGTTGGTGGTAGTGCTGGGGCTAGGTGTTGGTGGTAGTGCCGGGGCTAGGTGTTGGTGGTAGTGCTGGGGCTAGGTGTTGGTGGTAGTGCTGGGGCTAGGTGTTGTGTGGTAGTGCTGGGGCTAGGTGTTGGTGGTAGTGCTGGGGCTAGGTGTTGTGTGGTAGTGCTGGGGCTAGGTGTTGGTGGTAGTGGTGGGGCTAGGTGTTGGTGGTAGTGCTGGGGCTAGGTGTTGTGTGGTAGTGCTGGGGCTAGGTGTTGGTGGTAGTGGTGGGGCTAGGTGTTGGTGGTAGTGCTGGGGCTAGGTGTTGTGTGGTAGTGTTGGGGCTAGGTGTTGGTGGTAGTGCTGGGGCTAGGTGTTGGTGGTAGTGCTGGGGCTAGGTGTTGTGTGGTAGTGCTGGGGCTAGGTGTTGTGTGGTAGTAGTGGGCTAGGTGTTGGTGGTAGTGCTGGGGCTAGGTGTTGGTGGTAGTGCTGGGGCTAGGTGTTGTGTGGTAGTGCTGGGGCTAGGTGTTGGTGGTAGTGCTGGGGCTAGGTGTTGTGTGGTAGTGCTGGGGCTAGGTGTTGGTGGTAGTGCTGGGGCTAGGTGTTGGTGGTAGTACTGGGCTAGGTGTTGGTGGTAGTGCTGGGGCTAGGTGTTGTGTGGTAGTGCTGGGGCTAGGTGTTGGTGGTAGTACTGGGGCTAGGTGTTGTGTTGTAGTGCTGGGGCTAGGTGTTGGTGGTAGTGCTGGGGCTAGGTGTTGGTGGTAGTGCTGGGGCTAGGTGTTGGTGGTAGTGCTGGGGCTAGGTGTTGGTGGTAGTGCTGGGGCTAGGTGTTGGTGGTAGTGCTGGGGCTAGGTGTTGTGTGGTAGTGCTTGGGCTAGGTGTTGTGTGGTAGTGCTGGGGCTAGGTGTTGGTGGTAGTGCTGGGGCTAGGCGTTGGTGGTAGTACTGGGCTAGGTGTTGGTGGTAGTGCTGGGGCTAGGTGTTGTGTGGTAGTGCTGGGGCTAGGTGTTGTGTGGTAGTAGTGGGCTAGGTGTTGGTGGTAGTGCTGGGGCTAGGTGTTGGTGGTAGTGCTGGGGCTAGGTGTTGTGTGGTAGTGCTGGGGCTAGGTGTTGGTGGTAGTGCTGGGGCTAGGTGTTGGTGGTAGTGCTGGGGCTAGGTGTTGTGTGCTAGTGCTGGGGCTAGGTGTTGGTGGTAGTACTGGGGCTAGGTGTTGGTGGTAGTACTGGGCTAGGTGTTGGTTGTAGTACTGGGGCTAGGTGTTGGTGGTAGTGCTGGGGCTAGGTGTTGGTTGTAGTGCTGGGCTAGGTGTTGGTTGTAGTACTGGGGCAAGGTGTTGGTGGTAGTGCTGGGGCTAGGTGTTGTTTGTAGTGCTGGGGCTAGGTGTTGGTGGTAGTACTGGGGCTAGGTGTTGGTGGTAGTACTGGGGCTAGGTGTTGGTGGTAGTGCTGGGGCTAGGTGTTGGTGGTAGTGCTGGGGCTAGGTGTTGTGTGGTAGTGCTGGGGCTAGGTGTTGGTGGTAGTGCTGGGGCTAGGTGTTGTGTGGTAGTGCTGGGGCTAGGTGTTGGTGGTAGTACTGGGGCTAGGTGTTGGTGGTAGTGCTGGGGCTAGGTGTTGGTGGTAGTGCTGGGGCTAGGTGTTGGTGGTAGTGCTGGGGTTAAGTGTTGTGTGGTAGTGCTGGGGCTAGGTGTTGTGTGGTAGTGCTGGGTCTAGGTGTTGTGTGGTAGTGCTGGGGCTAGGTGTTGGTGGTAGTGCTGGGGCTAGGTGTTGTGTGGTAGTGCTGGGGCTAGGTGTTGTGTGGTAGTGCTGGGGCTAGGTGTTGGTGGTAGTGCTGGGGCTAGGTGTTGTGTGGTAGTGCTGGGGCTAGGTGTTGTGTGGTAGTGCTGGGGCTAGGTGTTGTGTGGTAGTGCTGGGGCTAGGTGTTGTGTGGTAGTGCTGGGGCTAGGTGTTGGTGGTAGTGCTGGGGTTAAGTGTTGTGTGGTAGTGCTGGGGCTAGGTGTTGCGTGGTAGTGCTGGGTCTAGGTGTTGTGTGGTAGTGCTGGGGCTAGGTGTTGGTGGTAGTGCTGGGGCTAGGTGTTGTGTGGTAGTGCTGGGGCTAGGTGTTGTGTGGTAGTGCTGGGGCTAGGTGTTGGTGGTAGTGCTGGGGCTAGGTGTTGGTGGTAGTGCTGGGGCTAGGTGTTGGTGGTAGTGCTGGGGTTTGGTGTTGGTGGTAGTGCTGGGGCTAGGTGTTGTGTGGTAGTGCTGGGGTTTGGTGTTGGTGGTAGTGCTGGGGCTAGGTGTTGGTGGTAGTGCTGGGGCTAAATGTTGTGTTGCAGTGCTGGGGCTAGGTGTTGTGTGGTAGTGTTGGGGCTAGGTGTTGGTGGTAGTGCTGGGGCTAGGTGTTGGTGGTAGTACTGGGGCTAGGTGTTGTGTGGTAGTGCTGGGGCTAGGTGTTGGTGGTAGTACTGGGGCTAGGTATTGGTGGTAGTGCTGGGGCTAGGTGTTGGGGGTAGTACTGGGGCTAGGTGTTGTGTGGTAGTTTTGGGGCTAGGTGTTGGTGGTAGTGCTGGGGCTAAGTGTTGTGTTGTAGTGCTGGGGCTAGGTGTTGTGTTGTAGTGCTGGGGCTAGGTGTTGTGTGGTAGTGCTGGGGCTAGGTGTTGTGTGGTAGTGCTGGGGCTAGGTGTTGGTGGTAGTGCTGGGGCTAGGTGTTGTGTTGTAGTGCTGGGGCTAGGTGTTGTGTGGTAGTGCTGGGGCTAGGTGTTGGTGGTAGTGCTGGGGCTAGGTGTTGTGTGGTAGTGCTTGGGCTAGGTGTTGGTGGTAGTGCTGGGGCTAGGTGTTGTGTGGTAGTGCTGGGGCTAGGTGTTGGTGGTAGTACTGGGGCTAGGTGTTGTGTGGTAGTGCTGGGGCTAGGTGTTGGTGGTAGTGCTGGGGTTAGGTGTTGGTGGTAGTGCTGGGGCTAGGTGTTGGAGGTAGTACTGGGGCTAGGTGTTGTGTGGTAGTGCTGGGGCTCGGTGTTGGGGGTAGTACTGGGGCTAGGTGTTGTGTGGTAGTGCTGGGGCTCGGTGTTGATGGTCGTGCTGGGGCTAGTTGTTGTTGGTAGTGCTGGGGCTAGGTGTTGGTGGTAGTACTGGGACTAGGTGTTGTGTGGTAGTGCTGGGGCTCGGTGTTGGTGGTAGTGCTGGGGCTAGGTGTTGTGTGCTAGTGCTGGGGCTAGGTGTTGGTGGTAGTGCTGGGGCTAGGTGTTGGTGGTAGTACTGGGGCTAGGTGTTGGTGGTAGTGCTGGGGCTAGGTGTTGGTGGTAGTGCTGGGGCTAGGTGTTGGTGGTAGTGCTGGCGCTAGGTGTTGATGGTAGTGCTGGGGCTAGGTGTTGTGTGGTAGTGCTGGGGCTAGGTGTTGTGTGCTAGTGCTGGGGCTAGGTGTTGGTGGTAGTGCTGGGGCTAGGTGTTGTGTGGTAGTGCTGGGGCTAGGTGTTGTGTGGTAGTGCTGGGGCTAGGTGTTGTGTGCTAGTGCTGGGGTTAGGTGTTGGTGGTAGTGCTGGGGCTAGGTGTTGTGTGGTAGTGCTGGGGCTAGGTGTTGGTGGTAGTGCTGGGGCTAGGTGTTGGTGGTAGTACTGGGCTAGGTGTTGGTGGTAGTGCTGGGGCTAGGTGTTGTGTGGTAGTGCTGGGGCTAGGTGTTGGTGGTAGTACTGGGGCTAGGTGTTGTGTTGTAGTGCTGGGGCTAGGTGTTGGTGGTAGTGCTGGGGCTAGGTGTTGGTGGTAGTGCTGGGGCTAGGTGTTGGTGGTAGTGCTGGGGCTAGGTGTTGGTGGTAGTGCTGGGGCTAGGTGTTGGTGGTAGTGCTGGGGCTAGGTGTTGTGTGGTAGTGCTTGGGCTAGGTGTTGTGTGGTAGTGCTGGGGCTAGGTGTTGGTGGTAGTGCTGGGGCTAGGCGTTGGTGGTAGTACTGGGCTAGGTGTTGGTGGTAGTGCTGGGGCTAGGTGTTGTGTGGTAGTGCTGGGGCTAGGTGTTGTGAGGTAGTAGTGGGCTAGGTGTTGGTGGTAGTGCTGGGGCTAGGTGTTGGTGGTAGTGCTGGGGCTAGGTGTTGTGTGGTAGTGCTGGGGCTAGGTGTTGGTGGTAGTGCTGGGGCTAGGTGTTGGTGGTAGTGCTGGGGCTAGGTGTTGTGTGCTAGTGCTGGGGCTAGGTGTTGGTGGTAGTACTGGGGCTAGGTGTTGGTGGTAGTACTGGGCTAGGTGTTGGTTGTAGTACTGGGGCTAGGTGTTGGTGGTAGTGCTGGGGCTAGGTGTTGGTTGTAGTGCTGGGCTAGGTGTTGGTTGTAGTACTGGGGCAAGGTGTTGGTGGTAGTGCTGGGGCTAGGTGTTGTTTGTAGTGCTGGGGCTAGGTGTTGGTGGTAGTACTGGGGCTAGGTGTTGGTGGTAGTACTGGGGCTAGGTGTTGGTGGTAGTGCTGGGGCTAGGTGTTGGTGGTAGTGCTGGGGCTAGGTGTTGTGTGGTAGTGCTGGGGCTAGGTGTTGGTGGTAGTGCTGGGGCTAGGTGTTGTGTGGTAGTGCTGGGGCTAGGTGTTGGTGGTAGTACTGGGGCTAGGTGTTGGTGGTAGTGCTGGGGCTAGGTGTTGGTGGTAGTGCTGGGGCTAGGTGTTGGTGGTAGTGCTGGGGTTAAGTGTTGTGTGGTAGTGCTGGGGCTAGGTGTTGTGTGGTAGTGCTGGGTCTAGGTGTTGTGTGGTAGTGCTGGGGCTAGGTGTTGGTGGTAGTGCTGGGGCTAGGTGTTGTGTGGTAGTGCTGGGGCTAGGTGTTGTGTGGTAGTGCTGGGGCTAGGTGTTGGTGGTAGTGCTGGGGCTAGGTGTTGTGTGGTAGTGCTGGGGCTAGGTGTTGTGTGGTAGTGCTGGGGCTAGGTGTTGTGTGGTAGTGCTGGGGCTAGGTGTTGTGTGGTAGTGCTGGGGCTAGGTGTTGGTGGTAGTGCTGGGGTTAAGTGTTGTGTGGTAGTGCTGGGGCTAGGTGTTGCGTGGTAGTGCTGGGTCTAGGTGTTGTGTGGTAGTGCTGGGGCTAGGTGTTGGTGGTAGTGCTGGGGCTAGGTGTTGTGTGGTAGTGCTGGGGCTAGGTGTTGTGTGGTAGTGCTGGGGCTAGGTGTTGGTGGTAGTGCTGGGGCTAGGTGTTGGTGGTAGTGCTGGGGCTAGGTGTTGGTGGTAGTGCTGGGGTTTGGTGTTGGTGGTAGTGCTGGGGCTAGGTGTTGTGTGGTAGTGCTGGGGTTTGGTGTTGGTGGTAGTGCTGGGGCTAGGTGTTGTGTGGTAGTGCTGGGGCTAGGTGTTGGTGGTAGTGCTGGGGCTAAATGTTGTGTTGCAGTGCTGGGGCTAGGTGTTGTGTGGTAGTGTTGGGGCTAGGTGTTGGTGGTAGTGCTGGGGCTAGGTGTTGGTGGTAGTACTGGGGCTAGGTGTTGTGTGGTAGTGCTGGGGCTAGGTGTTGGTGGTAGTACTGGGGCTAGGTATTGGTGGTAGTGCTGGGGCTAGGTGTTGGGGGTAGTACTGGGGCTAGGTGTTGTGTGGTAGTTTTGGGGCTAGGTGTTGGTGGTAGTGCTGGGGCTAAGTGTTGTGTTGTAGTGCTGGGGCTAGGTGTTGTGTTGTAGTGCTGGGGCTAGGTGTTGTGTGGTAGTGCTGGGGCTAGGTGTTGTGTGGTAGTGCTGGGGCTAGGTGTTGGTGGTAGTGCTGGGGCTAGGTGTTGTGTTGTAGTGCTGGGGCTAGGTGTTGTGTGGTAGTGCTGGGGCTAGGTGTTGGTGGTAGTGCTGGGGCTAGGTGTTGTGTGGTAGTGCTTGGGCTAGGTGTTGGTGGTAGTGCTGGGGCTAGGTGTTGTGTGGTAGTGCTGGGGCTAGGTGTTGGTGGTAGTACTGGGGCTAGGTGTTGTGTGGTAGTGCTGGGGCTAGGTGTTGGTGGTAGTGCTGGGGTTAGGTGTTGGTGGTAGTGCTGGGGCTAGGTGTTGGAGGTAGTACTGGGGCTAGGTGTTGTGTGGTAGTGCTGGGGCTCGGTGTTGGGGGTAGTACTGGGGCTAGGTGTTGTGTGGTAGTGCTGGGGCTCGGTGTTGATGGTCGTGCTGGGGCTAGTTGTTGTTGGTAGTGCTGGGGCTAGGTGTTGGTGGTAGTACTGGGACTAGGTGTTGTGTGGTAGTGCTGGGGCTCGGTGTTGGTGGTAGTGCTGGGGCTAGGTGTTGTGTGCTAGTGCTGGGGCTAGGTGTTGGTGGTAGTGCTGGGGCTAGGTGTTGGTGGTAGTACTGGGGCTAGGTGTTGCTGGTAGTGCTGGGGCTAGGTGTTGGTGGTAGTGCTGGGGCTAGGTGTTGGTGGTAGTGCTGGCGCTAGGTGTTGATGGTAGTGCTGGGGCTAGGTGTTGTGTGGTAGTGCTGGGGCTAGGTGTTGTGTGCTAGTGCTGGGGCTAGGTGTTGGTGGTAGTGCTGGGGCTAGGTGTTGTGTGGTAGTGCTGGGGCTAGGTGTTGTGTGGTAGTGCTGGGGCTAGGTGTTGTGTGCTAGTGCTGGGGCTAGGTGTTGGTGGTAGTGCTGGGGCTAGGTGTTGGTGGTAGTGCTGGGGCTAGGTGTTGTGTGGTAGTGCTGGGGCTAGGTGTTGTGTGGTAGTGCTGGGGCTAGGTGTTGGTGTTAGTGCTGGGGCTAGGTGTTGGTGGTAGTGCTGGGGCTAGGTGTTGTGTGCTAGTGCTGGGGCTAGGTGTTGATGGTAATGCTGGGGCTAGGTGTTGGTGGTAGTACTGGGACTAGGTGTTGTGTGGTAGTGCTGGGACTCGGTGTTGGTGGTAGTGCTGGGGCTAGGTGTTGGTGGTAGTGCTGGGGCTAGGTGTTGGTGGTAGTGCTGGGGCTGGGTGTTGGTGGCAGTGCTGGGGCTAGATGTTGGTGGTAGTGCTGGGGCTAGGTGTTGGTGGTAGTGCTGGGGCTAGGTGTTGGTGGTAGTACTGGGACTAGGTGTTGTGTGGTAGTGCTGGGGCTCGGTGTTGGTGGTAGTGCTGGGGCTAGGTGTTGGTGGTAGTGCTGGGGCTAGGTGTTGGTGGTAGTGCTGGGGCTGGGTGTTGGTGGCAGTGCTGGGGCTAGATGTTGGTGGTAGTGCTGGGGCTAGGTGTTGGTGGTAGTGCTGGGGCTAGGTGTTGGTGGTAGTACTGGGGCTAGGTGTTGGTGGTAGTGCTGGGGCTAGGTGTTGTGTTGTAGTGCTGGGGCTAGGTGTTGTGTGGTAGTGCTGGGGCTAGGTGTTGGTGGTAGTGCTGGGGCTAGGTGTTGGTGGTAGTACTGGGGCTAGGTGTTGTGTGGTAGTGCTGGGGCTAGGTGTTGTGTGGTAGTGCTTGGGCTAGGTGTTGGTGGTAGTACTGGGGCTAGGTGTTTTGTGGTAGTGCTGGGGCTAGGTGTTGTGTGGTAGTGCTGGGGCTAGGTGTTGGTGGTAGTGCTGGGGCTAAATGTTGTGTTGTAGTGCTGGGGCTAGGTGTTGTGTGGTAGTGCTGGGGCTAGGTGTTGTGTGGTAGTACTGGGGCTAGATGTTGGTGGTAGTGCTGGGGCTAGATGTTGGTGGTAGTGCTGGGGCTAGGTGTTGGTGGTAGTGCTGGGGCTTGGTGTTGGTGGTAGTGCTGGGGCTAGGTGTTGTGTTGTAGTGCTGGGGCTAGGTGTTGTGTGGTAGTGCTGGGGCTAGGTGTTGGTGTTAGTGCTGGGGCTAGGTGTTGTGTTGTAGTGCTGGGGCTAGGTGTTGTGTGGTAGTGCTGGGGCTAGGTGTTGGTGTTAGTGCTGGGGCTAGGTGTTGGTGGTAGTGCTGGGGCTAGGTGTTGGTGGTAGTGCTGGGGCTAGGTGTTGTGTGGTAGTGCTTGGGCTAGGTGTTGGTGGTAGTACTGGGACTAGGTGTTTTGTGGTAGTGCTGGGGCTAGGTGTTGTGTGGTAGTGCTGGGGCTAGGTGTTGGTGGTAGTGCTGGGGCTAGGTGTTGGTGGTAGTGCTGGGGTTAAGTGTTGTGTGGTAGTGCTGGGGCTAGGTGTTGTGTGGTAGTACTGGGGCTAGGTGTTGGTGTTAGTGCTGGGGCTAGGTGTTGTGTGGTAGTGCTGGGTCTAGGTGTTGGTGGTTGTACTGCAGCTAGGTGTTTTGTGGTAGTGCTGGGGCTAGGTGTTGTGTGGTAGTGCTGGGTCTAGGTGTTGTGTGGTAGTGCTGGGGCTAGGTGTTTGTGGTAGTACTGCGGCTAGGTGTTGGTGGTAGTGCTGGGGCTAGGTGTTGTGTGGTAGTGCTGGGGCTAGGTGTTGGTGGTAGTGCTGGGGCTAGGTGTTGATGGTAGTGCTGGGGCTAGGTGTTGTGTGGTAGTGCTGGGGCTAGGTGTTGGTGGTAGTGCTGGGGCTAGGTGTTGGTGGTAGTGCTGGGGCTAGGTGTTGGTGGTTGTACTGCGGCTAGGTGTTTTGTGGTAGTGCTGGGGCTAGGTGTTGTGTGGTAGTGCTGGGTCTAGGTGTTGTGTGGTAGTGCTGGGGCTAGGTGTTGGTGGTTGTACTGCGGCTAGGTGTTTTGTGGTAGTGCTGGGGCTAGGTGTTGTGTGGTAGTGCTGGGTCTAGGTGTTGTGTGGTAGTGCTGGGGCTAGGTGTTGGTGGTAGTACTGCGGCTAGGTGTTGGTGGTAGTGCTGGGGCTAGGTGTTGTGTGGTAGTGCTGGGGCTAGGTGTTGGTGGTAGTGCTGGGGCTAGGTGTTGATGGTAGTGCTGGGGCTAGGTGTTGTGTGGTAGTGCTTGGGCTAGGTGTTCTGTGGTAGTGCTGGGGCTAGGTGTTGGTGGTAGTGCTGGGGCTAGGTGTTGTGTGGTAGTGCTGGGGCTAGGTGTTGTGTGGTAGTGCTGGGGCTAGGTGTTGATGGTAGTGCTGGGGCTAGGTGTTCTGTGGTAGTGCTGGGGCTAGGTGTTGGTGGTAGTGCTGGGGCTAGGTGTTGTGTGGTAGTGCTGGGGCTAGGTGTTGTGTGGTAGTGCTGGGGCTAGGTGTTGGTGGTAGTGCTGGGGCTAGGTGTTGGTGGTAGTGCTGGGGCTAAGTGTTGTGTTGTAGTGCTGGGGCTAGGTGTTGTGTGGTAGTGCTGGGGCTAGGTGTTGTGTGGTAGTGCTGGGGCTAGGTGTTGTGTGGTAGTTTTGGGGCTAGGTGTTGGTGGTAGTGCTGGGGCTAAGTGTTGTGTTGTAGTGCTGGGGCTAGGTGTTGTGTGGTAGTGCTGGGGCTAGGTGTTGGTGGTAGTGCTGGGGCTAGGTGTTGGTGGTAGTGCTGGGGTTAGGTGTTGGTGGTAGTGCTGGGGCTAGGTGTTGGGGGTAGTACTGGGGCTAGGTGTTGTGTGGTAGTGCTGGGGCTCGGTGTTGGTGGTCGTGCTGGGGCTAGGTGTTGTTGGTAGTGCTGGGGCTAGGTGATGGTGGTAGTGCTGGGGCTAGGTGTTGTGTGGTAGTGCTGGGGCTAGGTGTTGGTGGTAGTGCTGGGGCTAGGTGATGGTGGTAGTGCTGGGGCTAGGTGTTGTGTGCTAGTGCTGGGACTAGGTGTTGTGTGCTAATGCTGGGGCTAGGTGTTGGTGGTAGTGCTGGGGCTAGGTGTTGGTGGTAGTGCTGGGGCTAGGTGTTGGTGGTAGTGCTGGGGCTAGGTGTTGTGTGGTAGTGCTGGGGATAGGTGTTGGTTGTAGTGCTGGGGCTAGGTTTTGGTGGTAGTACTGGGGCTAGGTGTTGGTGGTAGTGCTGGGGCTAGGTGTTGGTGGTAGTGCTGAGGCTAGGTGTTGTGAGGTAGTGCTGGGGCTAGGTGTTGGTGGTAGTGCTGGGGCTAGGTGTTGTGAGGTAGTGCTGGGGCTAGGTGTTGGTGGTAGTGCTGGGGCTAGGTGTTGTGTGGTAGTGCTGGGGCTAGGTGTTGGTGGTAGTGCTGAGGCTAGGTGTTGTGTGCTAGTGACGTTGGTTTTGGTGTTACTCTTGTCTGTACTGGTGTTGTTATTAGGGTGGGTGTTTGTGATAATTGTTTCTACTTTTTGCACAAGGCCAGCAATTTTCCCAGTACATTACTGGTACTTTATTTTATCGACCCCGTAAGGATGAAAGGCAAAGCTAACCTCGGCGGGATTTGAACTCAGAATGGCAATGGACGTAACTCTATGTGTCAAAGCATGGCGTCCGACCCTCTACCGATACTGCCAATCCACGTGATAATGACGGTGACATGGCGTTTTGATTGCGATCGTTGTTTGTGGTGTCTGTGGCTATGGCGATGACGGAAGTTTAATTAATGGTACTAGTGTTGGCAGCCGTATAGGATTTTCTAGAGGCTGTGTTTATTGGCGATGACGGGGGCTATATGAGATGGGTTCAGTCGTAAGTATAAAGGTAGCATTGGTGGTGGTGGAGGTGGTGATGGTGGTAGTGTTGTTGGTGGTGGTGGTGGTGTTGGTGGTGGTGGAGGTGGTGATGGTGGTAGTGTTGTTGGTGGCGGTGGTGGTGTTGGTGGTGGTGGAGGTGGTGATGGTGGTAGTGTTGTTGGTGGCGGTGGTGGTGTTGGTGGTGGTGGAGGTGGTGATGGTGGAGGTGGTGATGGTGGTAGTGTTGTTGTTGGTGGTGGTGGTGTTGGTGGTGGTGGAGGTGGTGATGGTGGAGGTGGTGATGGTAGTAGTGTTGTTGGTGGATTGGTGGTGGTGGAGGTGGTGATGTTGGTGGAGGTGATGGCGGTGTTGTTGTTGTTGTTGGTGGTGGAGGTGGTGGCGGTATTGTTGTTGTTGTTGTTGTTGGTGGTGGTGGTGGTGGTGGTGGTGGTGGTGGTGGTATCGTTGGTGGTGGTGTAGGTGGTGGAGGTGGTGATGGTGGTAGTGTTGTTGGTGTTATTGGTGGTGGTGGAGGTGGTGATGTTGGTGCTGGTGGAGGTGGTGGCGGTGTTAGTGTTGTTGTTGGTGGTGGTGTTGGTGGTGTTTGGTGGTGGTGGAGGTGGTGATGGTGGTAGCGTTGTTGCTGGTATTGGTGGCGGTGGATGTGGTGGCGGTGTTAGTGTTGTTGGTGTTGGTGGTGTTGGTGGTGTTTGGCGGTGGTGGAGGTGGTGATGGTGGTAGCGTTGTTGGTGGTATTGGTGGCGGTGGAGGTGGTGGCGGTGTTAGTATTGTTGGTGGTGGTGGTGTTGGTGGTGTTTGGTGGTGGTGGAGGTGGTGATGGTGGTAGCGTTGTTGGTGGTATTGGTGGCGGTGGAGGTGGTGGCGGTGTTAGTGTTGTTAGTGGTGGTGGTGTTGGTGGTGTTGGTGGTGGTGGAGGTGATGATGGTGGTGTTGGAGGTGGTGATGGTGGTAGTGTTGTTGGTGGTGTTGATTTTGGTGGTGGTGGAGGTGGTAGTGTTGTTGGGATAGTGATGGATTGTTAATTAGGACAGTGATGGTAGTATTAGCTGTGATGGTGGTGGTGGTGGTGATGTTGAAGGTGATGGTGGTAGTGGTGGTGATGATGAGGCTGGTAGTGGTGGTTGTGGATTTGGTATGGGATAGTGATTGATTGTTATTTAGGACATTGATGGTGGTATTAGTGGTGGTGGTGGTGGTGGTGGTGGTGGTGGTGGTGGTGATAGTGATGGTTGTAGTGATGGTGATGACGAGGCTGGTAGTGGTGGGTGTAGTTTTGGTGAGGGATAGTGGTGGATTGTTAATTAGAACAACATTCCCTAGTGTGCCCTGCCATTATATGATAAGGTGTGATAGAGTGTGATGTGAGAGAAATTAGCCTATTATTTATTTGGCTTGTAATGTAATGTGGTTTGATATGGTGTCCTGGGTAAAGAGATATTATGTTATTTGAAGCAATACATTAATGTAACGTCTGATAAAATATTGTATACTATAGTATGATTTATTTGGGTGAGGTTTGTTATGGTAGACTGATGTATGAATTGTACGAAGTCTGGTGTGGTATAAGTCTTAAGTGGTGTAGTTAGGGCTTATGTAATGCTGCTTTCTTTTGTCTAAGTTGAACACTGAACGAGCAGACATATGCAGAAAAAGTATTTAGACTATATTTTCAGGTCGATATCATCGAATGAGTCTTTTCCTTTTTTGAAGATGGAATAGTGCAACTTGAGGGAGCTGTGATTGTTGTTTCTTGCAGATTGAAAGCTTCCTTGTTAGTTTTCTGCAATGCCTTATTGAAAGGTATTGTGGCATATGGAGCAGTGTTGACTGGTATGACATCATAGATATCGGTGTGGTGAGGAGAGAGCGACAACGACTATCACCATATAAGGGTTAATCCCTATGTTTACGTTAGGTTTTGAAAGCGAGCTGTTTTGATGTGAAATGGTCACATACTATTTATTGATTAATTATTTTTTTAGCCGCCATGCTGAAGTTTGTTCTAACAACTTTGATTCTCTACAATTAACTCTTTCTTAAATCTTTCTTTTTCTTTTTTACATCATTCTCCACATGACCAAATCTATTCATTTTTCTCTTTCTCTCTATTTATTGTAAGCCAATGGACAAAATATGCTATATATATATATATATATATATATATATATATATATATATATATATATATATTGCTGAATAATTCTGGTATTTGTATACGTAAATGTATGATGTATATATAAATGGAATCTTGCACTGTAAATTTCAGTAAAATATATTCAATTGCCAATATGAATACCATCAAAGTTAGTCTCTGTTTTCTGGTCATTTTCGTGCTGAATATCGGTACCAGTTCAACGCATAAAGAAAATGGTAAATACAACTTTTGGTATATTTAATGTAAGGATAAAAGTGGTATGTTATTTCAGGCAATGGTCCTTTTCAGAGAATTGTATGCAAGAAACTAAAGAAGGCTTCTCTCTTGCTCGCATACTATCTCGTCCTTTTTTATGAATTTTATACGCTGTTCCTTTCGCAGACTCAGATCATTTACCGCTGATTATTTTTATTCTGATATATATATTAATATCGTATATCTACTCCAAAAACTTGTCGAGTGCTTTATATCAGTTATAAAATATTTACTTGTTGTAACCCAACAATTTTAAATAAAACTTTTGCATATATATATATATATATATATATATATATATATATATATATGTATGTGTGTGTGTGTGTGTGTGTGTGTGTGTGTGTGTGTGTGTGTGTATAATTTTCACACATTCATACAAATGCATATGCAAATATATGCATATATTTTATAATAATTTACTAATCCTACTCATTTGTCTTTTGTCATACTGGAAGTTACCTTCGACCCCCAGGCCAGTTTTCTGCTTGTGTAAGTATGTTTGTTTATGTGTGTCTGTGTTTCCAATATGAAAGATAGCGAAGACATATTAGAAAGTGTCTTGCACAGCAAAAAGGATGAGATTTAAATCAGTGCCAATACTCCGTAGCAGTTATTCACGGAGCGTTATGATTAGTAATATCACTTAAATCTAAAAAGACAATATTTCTTTTGTAACAAGATACCAACTTGTGACAATATATTTGATTTTGCAGGTTTATTTCCTTCAATAGTTCAATACGATATTTATATTTGCTGTTCATTATAGTCGATAACTTGGTTACGCCATATGGGGTATATCTATGTGTTTTTACAATTGGCTGATTCTATAAGCCAGAAACCCATGCTGCGTCACGCACAGGAATTCTCATTTGTTATTATAAATCATAACGAACTTAATATTTATTTTATTGACCTGGACAGTGTAATGTATTATTTCTACATAGATATGTATATATATTATACAAATATTAGAGCTAATATAACACTTCTATTTGCACAACAATATGGTTAGAATCCTTCTCATTAACAATCAATACTATGCACAATGACAACAGAACATCAACCAGATCAGCATGGAAGAGAAACATGCTTACTATCTGTGATTTATCAAGTACCGAAAACTGCAGTTTGAGAACCACTTTTTATTTTAATACAATATTTCATATCTACAGTTACGCTTTCACTTTAGATATCCGCTTTTCTCTGCTACAGTAAACCCGTATAGTTTGCGCTTATATTTTGTGACAAGCTATCTATTTATTGGGGTACACTGTAGATAATGTTGTGAACAAGAGAGGAATTATTTCTGTAACGTAATAGCGATGCAAACACACAAATGCAAGATTGTTCGAGGGTCAAACTATTTGAATTAATTCTCATCGAGTCTGTGATTAGTGGGCTGTTATATGACAAGGCTTATATAATCACAGGCAGATTTGACTCGGGGAGATTATTTTGTGTTGAATTTCGTTTTTGTTTTTGATATTTCACACTTTTACACGTTTCCATAAAGCCACACAGTATCGTATTTGCACTGTTTTCAATGTGCTTTTTAACACATTAAAAAATCATCATCATTATTATAAGCGTAAGGGCGGTGGATTGGTAATATCGGTAGAGTGTCGGACATCATGCTTTGCAGCATATAGTTACGGACCTTTAGGTTCTGATGTCAAATACCACCTTGCCTTTCATCCTTGCGGAGTAGATAAAATAAAGTACCAGTAACGGACTGGAATCGATTTAATCGACTTTTCCCTCCTCCAAACATTGCTGGCCTCGTGTCGTGCCTGAATCAGAAACAATTATAATATGCTCCGTAAAGGGTGGTGAATTGGCAGAATCATTACTGCATCTAGTTCCAATCCTTAACGTTTTGAGTTCAAATCCCACCAATATTAGCTTTGACTTTAATCCTTGCGGGATTGATAAAATGAAGTACTAGTAACGCACTGGGGTCGAATTAATTGACTTTGCCCTCGCCTCAAATTATTGGCCTTGTGCCTAAATCAGAAACCATTATTATATGCTCAGTAAGTTTGTTGTTCTTTCACTTAGTTTTGAAACGTTTTTTTTTTATATTGATTTGTGACTAAACTGACTACGTTTTTAGCAAGCTTCTTAGTCTTTCTATGTATCTATCCGATTAGGGCTAAATCTACATTTATTATGCAAAAACACCCACTGAATTTTATTTAAAAAAAAAAAAAAAATCATGGCGTATGAAGAAATATCAAACAACTGAAGACAGATACATTCCACTTCAATCAAGCTCTCAACGGCTTTTTCGAATTCCACTTTGAACGGAAGGTGAAGGTAGCGTGGGAAGAGTTATTCTCTAGTATATTTGTTAAAACGTAGTTAAATGTAGTGAGGATGGCCAGAGTGAATGGGCCAACTCTAAGTATGTGTTTGTAAGTTGGAGACTTTAGAGGGGATGAGCAACATTTTACTATGGTGCTTTTGTTGGTCAGTGTGGTTTCTGGTGTGAGGGGAGGGATTCATAAATTACCTCTGTATGGTACGCCTATCGGAGAATTCTGTCGTTATAAATTTATTGTTACTTTGTCACCTGTTTCTCTTCTATTTGCTCAATTAAAGTAAATCGCCACTGTCCTAGTACATTTGTACTGTCCTTGTTTTTCGGCCCTAGTGGCCAATAAAGAAATCACCATGACACTCAATATTCTTCTTCATCTTCTTCTTCTGAAAGGTCTGATGGAGTTGCCCAAGGCCTACATAGCATCCGCTGTCTACTAGCGCCTGACCGTTGAACTTTGCCACTATTCTCCCCTCGCCAATTTGGGGCGCCTGGTCTTCAACTTTCTTGTGGAAGTAACAGGCTCCATTGGTGGTTGTCCATCTACTCCCAGCACCCTCTACGTAGATGAGGTCGCCGTTTGTGAGATAATTTCTTTCGGCAATTTGTTTCTTTGACTCAGCTGAAGTCGTGGGTCGAATGAAGATGGACACTGGGTGCCAGGTGTGTGGAATATTGTCACGCCCACACAGCTCTCTACCAGTCGGCCAACGCGGCCTGTGGAAATTCCACTTTGGTGTTCTATAGAGGACTAGTGATGGGAAAATGCGACAACGTTTTCGGAGAGGATCTGGGCGTCGACGAAATCGAATTGACCAGTTCTGGAGAACTTTCGAACCGTAGACCATGTGCAACTTTCAGAAATTTCTGTCCTGGCAGTGATACCGGTGAGCATTACTGTTTCGAAATAAACTCTATAGGCACAGAATGCAGTCAAACGGATCTATCCATTTGTTAAAAAGTCCAACGTGAAGATTGCCCCGCCGCCTACTCTTTACCGGGTAGGGTCGACAATTTTCCTCTACCTGCGAACCATAGCGAAAGAGGTCGTGAGGTTGTGTGCTGGACGCGGCTAAAAGGACTGAGGATAGACATTTTCCTCTTCGGTCAATCCCTCATCAACTTTTTCAAGTTCCACTTGGAAAGAAAAGTTAGGCTGGAGAGGAAAAGGCTGCCCCTAAGTACATTTGTTAAAAAGTGGTGGAATGTAACGACGATGACGCGTGTGAACGGGCTTTTTCTGACCATAAGCTTGTTTGTATTTTGTTGTTTATAGTTATCTTTTTTGTAAACACCCACTATCCCTGTCTTTTTTATTGTTCTTCATGTTTTGGCCCTTGTGGCCAATAAAGCAATTATTTTTATTGTTACTATTATTATTTTAGCAGTATCGGTAGAGCGTCAGACACCACGCTTTGCAGCATAGGAGTTACGGCCCTTTACGTTCTGAGTTCAAATCCCGCCAAGTTAACTTTGCCTTTCATCTTTACGTGGTCAATGAAATAAAGTACCAGTCACGCACTGGGATCGATTTAATCGACTTTCCCCTTCCCCAACATTGTTAGCCTTGTACCTATATAAGAAACCATGATTATTTGGATTGGCAGTATACGGCGGTGGATTGGCAGTATCGGTAGAGGGTCGGACGCCATGCTTTCCAGCATAGTTACGTCCCTTTACGATCTGAGTTCAAATCCCGCCTAGGTTGACTTTGCCTTTCATCCTTACGGGGTCGATAAAATAAAGTACCAGTAATGCACTGGGTAATTACTGGCCTTATGCCTAAAGTAGAAACAATTATTTGGATTGGCAGTGTCGGTAGAGGGCCGGACGCCATGCTTTGCAGCATAGAGTTACGGCCCTTTATGATCTGAGTTCAAATCCCGCCGAGGTTAACTTTGCCTTTCAGCCTTACGGGGTCGATAAAATAAAGTACCAGTAATGCACTGGGATAATTGCTGGCCTTGTGCCAAAAGTAGAAATAATTATTTATTAATTTATTTATTCATTCATTTACTTATTTATTTTATTTCGTTTATATTTCGTAGAAACAAGTAAAACACCTAAGCAACATGTCGATGCTTTTGGACTAGGACTGTTGAGCCATTACACAGGTGATGATCATGAGGATGACGACAACGATGGCGACGATAAGAATCTTAAGTATGATGGATGGAAACATTTATGGAAGGGTGGCTCTAGCTCCAAGTCTGGAAATCAAAAATCGACAAGCTCAAGCGGAAATAAACCCGATGACAAGACGTTCATGGAAGAAACGTTGAAGAAATCATTGTACGCCCAGTTCCTTGCTTACGAGAAAATGGCCGAATCTTACAAACTACTGGGATACGGAGTAAATCTGCAACACATACTTGTAAACAAAGCTGGTTAAAATAAACAAACACCGCCAGATCAACTGTAAAGATACCTCATATCAAGACAAACACAGGCGTCTTTATATTTTATCTAACTATCAATTTATCTATCTTTGAGTAATCCTTTGTAAATCGATTTGGATTAAATAAATGGTGATTTAAAACATTTTTTATATTGTTTATACTTCTGTTCCTGCCTCATTTTTATTGTTGCTATCTCTCTCTCTCTCTCTTTTTACTTGCTTAATTTGCATGAGTAATTGGGTATACATCTCTCTCCCTATCTCTCTCTTTACACACAGACATGCATATGTATGTATGTACCAATATATACATATATATATATATATATATATATATATATATATATATAATGCTGGATGAATTGAAGTTTTATTATCAGGAGGCGAATTCTTCATAGGAATATGGGACAAGTAGAAAAAATATCATACATACCAATTCACTTCTAGATCATATATGTGAACAATGTGTTGTATTGAATTGTCGTATGAATATATCTACCCAAAAGGACTAGCTGAATATATATCATATAACCATACCGCTTATAAACCACAAGGGACAGCAACATGATGCAACTTTAAAATACTGTAAGAAAGTTTTCTACTCAAAGTATCAGGACAATACGACGGGTTTATATCGATGTTAGAAATAGTAGCCAAAAACTGTCTAAATCAGCTCAAAACAATGAGGGGCAGTCATTATTTTATATATTATTCTACAAAGTAAACTGTCCCTATACACTATGTTTCATATACATACAGATTGTTTTATATATGCATATGAATACGTATACATTGAAATATATATATATATATATATATATATGTATATATATATATATATATATATATATATATATATATATATATATATATATATAACAAAAAATTGACGGGACGAGCATAAGTTTCACTGCCAGTACCGGTTGCATCTCAGCGTACTCAATAGGTAAGGTTATGTAAAAATCACAGAGTAGACACAAAGTTATTCGCTTCAATATAACACACGTAAATGGGTTATTTATGGTGAAGGACTAGCGTTCGAAACGTTAAGACCCTCTTCCTGCTATATCAAGCGTTAACCTAATATATCCCTTCCATATAATGTACTGATTGTGTTGTTATTTCTGTTTACCTTTTACAAACATATATATATGTGTGTGTGTGTGTATTGAAGTTTCCGTTGAAAATTGAAAAGGTCATAGGAGTGAAGAGTGCTCTATGTAAGTTACAGAGCTAAATTTAATGTATAATAAACAATACAATATAATTACCTCATTACCAGAGGTTTCCCGAATAAGACGAATACAAGAAACGTCCTCATTCGTTCGTCAGACAAGGCAATTTAAAACATAGTGAAATATTTGAAAAATCTCCTCAAGAAAGGCAAAAGTTTAACGGGCCCCAAAAATATATAAATAAAGGTAATGCAAGAGATATATAAAAATAAAATAAGGAAATATAGTAAGGGTATGTGTATAAATGTGTGAATATGCACCTACAAATGTACATATGTGTGTATGTACAAATGCATGTGTATAGTGAAAAAATGTGTGCGTAAGTACATACATGAGGGCAAGCATATTAGTGTATGTGTGACCACAAATACGTATATAATATATGTTGAAAAAAGAAATTGTAAGATAATAGAGTTAATGTTCAATAAGACTCAGGGACTAAGGGTTGAAATATATACACATTCAAGTATGAAAGCACGCGTATAAACACACACACACACGCAACCACATACATGTATGTGATATATACAGGGAATGGAGTGTATCAGTCAAAGCAGTGTCAGGCTGAAGGTCGATATATAAAAAAATATAAAATATGAAAATGAAAATGAAAAATATATGAGAATAAAAAATTAAATCAAAGAGAAAGTAAGATGGAGGGGTTATCAATTATAAAGTAACACTAGAAAAAATAAAAAAACATACATAAGTTCGTACATACACATATATATATATATATAAATATATATATAAATACGTACAGACAAAAGCACATACATGCGTACATACATACAAAAGCACGCATACATACACACGAAGCACATATATATACATACATGTACATCTAATCACACGCACGCGACCATATATATATATATATATATATATATATATATATATATATATATATATATATACGATATTAAACAAATGGAAACTATATTTATAAAACCATATTTATTTCATTATACATATTTCAGGGATACCATATTAAAAATATGGCATGCCTTCGTCAGATAAAATACAATATATAAACAGTTTTATAAATAATTTTGACGTACCCTATTATAAGCGACCATTATATTTGGAAGCTGTCTGGATAGTGATTTGTTTATAATTATTTAGTTATAGTGTTAAGCACAGTTAGAAAGAAGACGGAGAGAAAGAAAAAACGGAGGTAAAGAAAAACAGAGAGAGAAAGGGGAGAGGAAAAGAAGGAGAGAGAGAAAAAATATATATATAAATAGATAGAAGGAAGTGAAAAAAAAACAAGAAAGAAATAAGAGAGGCAAACGAAAGCAACAGGGAGATAATAATTCATCATACAGATAGAGAAACTCAAGAGAGAGGAAGTACTATATAGAGAGAGAAGGATAATAATTATTTAGTTATAGTGTTAAGCACAGTTAGGAAAAAAGACGGAGAGAAAGAAAAAAACGGAGAGAGAGAGGGGAGAGGAAAAGAAGGAGGGAGAGAAAATATAAATAGATAGGAGGAAGTGAAAAAGAAACAAGAAAGAAATAAGAGAGGCAAACGAAAGCAACAGAGAAATAATAATTCATCACACATATAGAGAAACTCAAGAGAGAGGAAGTACTATATAGAGAGAGAAGGATACAGTTACATCTTTACGTCATGTCATATCAAGTTGAATTATCAATTCATATGAAATGGATAATAAAAATGCAAATATCAATATTCATGAATGAGACATAGATATATAATATGAGAAAATAACATTGTTCAATAATGACCATATGTTTAGTTTAAAACTCTGAGGTCAATATACCAAATCTGAGTTAAAACCTTCAAAAAATTACCCTATTTAAAAAAATACGGATACATATATGCATATATAAATACACGCATAAGTACGTTCTGAAAAAAGAAAAAAGAGAAAATTATGTCTAACTCTAGTCAATAATATAGACATACAAATGACTTCACCTGATCACTTCTATAATTTCTTGTGTTATAAAAATTTCTTGTGTTATAAAAATTTCACTGTATATATACATAAAATATACGATTAATATTCATGTCCTCACATATATGATTACTGTTCATGTATTTAATATTATGCATATCTGTAACATATACAGAAACCATACATATATAAAATATCTGCGTGAGTTTTCCAGCATCTTTACGCATATATACAGACATATGAACACATAAATAAACTCTATATACCTTTTATATGCATGTTAATACACACAGATGGCCTTTGTATAGAAATAATCAAATATCAATATATTAGCACAGAAGCATCAAAACATTAAAATACTTTTAACACACTATAGAGTATCTCAGGCCCAAAACAATATGCTTCATATATTTATTATAGAAATCTATCCTACCTATATTTCAAACAAGATATTACAAAGTTATTAGAAGCTATCAGAGTCAAAAAACAAATAAAAAGCAAAAATTATTTAAAAGATTTAGAAGACCCAGTGATTCTACGGATGCCCTTATATTTAGTATAGAAATTTATCTTGCGTAAAATTTATTTAATACATTGGGAGCATATACATTTTAGAGTAGTTTATTATGTCTTTGTTTATATTTAGGAAGAAGGTTTAAAAAAAAAAGGTGAAGGAATCAAATGATTTATCGTCAGGTTTCATATATTAACTAAATTTCGTAATTAATTATACTACATTTTAAATTTATATTTATATTTAAACGTGGAGTTCAATCTATGTCTGCAGCAACTGAATAAATTGCTCCTTAAATTAAGGGAATTTTTGGACTTTAATATAAAGAATATTTCCTCCACACAGTGATCACATGTCTCTGATGAGGAATTAAAAGGAATCCCTTTTGAGACAATATTCCAAAACATCGAATACTTAACATTATCTCGTTTAAGTTGCCAGAGTAGGCTTGATAGCGAAGTTGAGGATTTTTTGCTTGGATCTGTGAAAGAATTCTTATGATTATTGAAGCGAAGTTTAAATTCTGTCGAGGTGGAACCAACATAGTTGAAAGAATTTAAGTTAGTTTTAACATTACAATTGTACACTACATTTTTAGCTAAGCAATTGTTATTTAACGGACAGCCATATTTTTAATATGGTATCCCTGAAATATGTATAATGAAATAAATATGGTTTTATAAATATAGTTTCCATTTGTTTAATATCGTATATCTACTCCAAAAACTTGTCGAGTGCTTTATATCAGTTATAAAATATTTACTTGTTGTAACCCAACAATTTTAAATAAAACTTTTGCATATATATATATATATATATATATATATACACACACACATGCACACATATATATATACACATATACACACACACATATACATAAGTATGTAAAAAACATAGATATAAAAACACACATACACACACACATATACACATACACGCGCACATACGAATGCATTCGTACACATATACAGACACGTATACACACACATACACACTCACACGTATAGATACAATATAAAAACCAGCCGTATTAATAAATGAGTACAAATTATACGCAAGTAAACATACATAAAAGCAGCTGCGGGACAACAGAATATATCTGCAGTTGAAAACGCAAGTGACAAGTGACATCAGGTAGTAAAAGAAAAGGGGGAAGTAAAATATGTAAAATGGTGAAGATATAAATTAAGTGAATAAAAAAGCAGGGTGTGTGGGGGGTGGGGGGGTCACTGGTGGGTGTGAAGTAAAAATAAAGTTAAAAATAAAAATAAAAGTAAATCAGAAAGAGAAGTCTGTAAAGAGGGTAATTTAAGGAAAGTGAAGAAGAAGAGTTTATGGAGGATAAGTAGCTGAAAGTGTTATAAGTTTATATGAGCTGGAAAGCAAGTGCCATTTTATGTGTGGGCAACTGGTAAAAATTTCTGTTTTTTGCATTTAGGCAGGTTTTTGGTGATTTAAGGTTCTGTAAAATCCAATATTTTTCACTTATGCAGAGTGCGCATCTTCTTATTCCTCTTGCATATTCTTTAGATTGGTTCAAAATTGACCAATCTAATTTATATTGGATACCTTGGTCTTTCAAATCCCATATTCTGCTAGCCAGAGCTGTTGTAAATCTTTTTTCAGGATGTGGGAAAGATGCGACATGTGAGTAATAACTCGTTTTGAATTTATCTTGTGTCATACCCACATATCGTTCTCTGGTGGCTGGTAGGTTGTTGCTGATGGTTGTCACTTTAGCCGCATTTACAATGGCTTTGGTGTTGCATTTACCTTGTAATGGGCATTCACTTTGACTCTACAGGAGCAATTTTCAGGTTCTCTTGGTATTTTCTTATTGAGGATATAAGATTTAATAGGGGGACCGCAGGAGTAGTTGATTTTGACACAGTTTCTATTGACGATCTTATCGTATATATGTGTTCTAGGGAAATGTTTATCTAAGAGCTCTAGGAATTTTTTGCCTACATTAGTTTTAACTGCTAAAGAGTAGGGGGTGTGAACCAAATTATTTTTCTTTTCCTATTATTATGTTTAAAGGAGTTAGTATTGTTGGGTATGTACTTAATCGGTTCGCTAAATCCGCTATTTTGAAGGGCTTTATTATAGTAGGGGGATGCCTTATTGAAAATAACTACTGAGGAAGAGAAGGTGCACATCCTACGGCTAATATTAGGGATAAGATTTTTAAAAACTATAGGAGGATGGCATGAGCCTTTATTTATATATTTTAAATTTTCATTAGGTTTATGGTACGGTTTATAAGAAGCAGTAGGCAGATCTAGGTTTATATCTAGAAAATTAACATTAGAAAGGTTAGTGTCAATAGTAATTTTAAGATTAAAACTAGCGAAGGTTTTTATTAAGTCTTTCCTGAATCTATCTAAGTTATGGCCTATAGAGGTATGGGAAAGTATTAGACCATCGTCGCGATAAAGCCCAAAGGTATGGTTAGGAAATTTCTCTTTAAGTGTGTGTAGGAGGAATAGGTCTACTAAATCACATACGTCAGCACTGTCAAAAGAACCCATTGAGACATCGAATGGGTTCTCTGGGTTACATTATTTTACCCAAGTGTCATTATTAGTAAATTGTAAAATGTTTCTAGCATGAAAAATAACATTCTCTTCTATATCAGAAATATTGATAAACCTTCTAGCGAAATTTAAGGCTTTCGTTAAAAGAGGGTGAGTAATAGACGAGTAGAAGTCTACAATGTCAAATTAGGTGAATCTAGAACTAATTTTATCTTTAATATTATTAAACCAATGTACTACGGAAGAGCTATTTATCCATTGGAGTAATTCAGACTTACTTCTAATATGTTTGTTTATATTATTTAATATTTTTTGGCTAGCAAGACCGATTTCAGTCTTAGCAGGGTTGATTAATCTACAACTAGGACGATTAATAAAATCAGGTTTGTGATCTTTGAGGGTGATATAGGCATTACGTTTAGCAAGATTTTCTGTTCTATTGTCTATTTTTTAAAAACTAGCTAATTCTTTACCTTCCTTATTAATAGTATTATAGATGTTTATATCAGCTATTTGGTATTTAGAGGTGATGTTATCTGTTAAGAGTTAGTCATGTAAGTTATAATTAACTTCGTATAAGTTTTTAGTTTTGTCAGAGAAAATGAACTTATTTTTAGATTTGAATATTGAAATATCGTTAGATAATTTAGATTGAAAAGGGTTAGAGTACTTACGGAATTTGATTTGGTTGATTAAATTAACTAAGTCTAGTTCAAAAGCGGTCATAGCTTTTACTCTTTGCGGGTATTTATGAGACTTGATATCAAAATATTCTGTAGAGTCCGTGTTAAAATGTCCATCGAAAATCAAAGCTTTCCATCTCATTCTTTTACTTTATCTATCAACATTTTAGTGTATATATATATAAGTATGTATACGTACATACATATATGTGTACAGACGCACAGTAGTATGTATATATACACATACATGCACACATATATATATGTACGTATGGGTTTACCGAACATTTATTATAATGTTCCGTTTGTTTCTAAACAAACGTCCTGAATTACGCCGTACAGTGTTCAGGCAACCATCGTCGCCCTTTTGTTCAACACTGACACAGGAACGATGCACTAGTTTCAAGCTTATTAGCTATCGTCAGCATCGTATACCTTTCTGTCAGATGGCTGAACGTCTGAAAGTATATACTTTCCTTGTGCATATTAACGGCTGAGCAGCCTAATTTTCATATCGATTGAGTTAGTCGGCCGGGCATACCAAAAACGATAAATGGAAAAGAATAAAACGAAATTTCATTTCTCACGCTTAGTACGGCTGATACCTAAATATAAGTATGTATACGTACATACATATATGTGTACAGACGCACAGTAGTATATATATACATACATGTACACATAAACAAACCGAACATTATAATAAATGTTCGGTAAACCCATACCTACATATATATATATGTGTGCATGTATGTATATATATACATACTACTGTGCGTCTGTACTTATATTTAGGTATCAGCCGTACTAAGAGTGGGAAATGAAATTTCGTTTCATTCTTTTCTATTTATATATATATATATATATATATATATATATATATATATATACCATAATTTACAACTTTATAAAGTAATTGTTTCAAGAGTTTAGAGGACTTAGTCCATGGGATGAGTTATGTATAATCAGTTCAAAAAGTGGGATAAGGCAGACACTTAAGATTCGTTGGGTTTAATACCAACTCATTAAATCTGCATATTGTAATGGAGTTACTCCTGGAGAGTTCTAAAGATAAGCGTAGGAAACACTAAAAGGTCTGAAATGATTATTCAAAAATTCTTGGGTTAAACTCTAAATATGTAACGGAAATAATTTTAACAAAAAGAAGAGGGATAACTTGTATGTATGTAAATATATGGCATGTAACATTGATTAAATCGAATTTTAATCCGGTGTAGACCATTTCTTAAGAAAGAAATTTCGCCCGTGTGGCCAACGATTATAGAAATCCACCCATTTATTTGAATATTTGTTTAGAAGACAGTTGTGAAAGTATATTCCCTTTTAGGTGTTACTAAAATAATAAGCTTTCACTCCATTAATGTAAGGTGCGTTTTTTTCCCAGTATCTTCCATTTCATGGAGAACTCTGTACCATTTTCTTTGAGATGCCATGCGTGGTTTGCGCGTTCTGCTAAACAAACCAGCGACCCACTATCCCAATTCGGCAACCCGAACAGGACTGTAACAACCCCCAAATTATTTAACAAAATTAAGACCTACCAGATTACCGCCCATCTCTTAAGAACCTATCTATCATTTTAGGGTAAGAAATATACAAAGAAATAAGCAAGAGGTAAAGAAAAAATTACCTTAGGCATTCCCTATTCTCTAGCTCCACGACTAACTTAACTCACGAGATTTCGGTAAATATCGAACAAAATCAGCAGAAGGAATCACTCGAATTTATTTTTTAAAAACAAACATGCTAGATTTCCTCTAAGTAGGTCAAATATCGGCCGAATATCAGTAGCCGGAATCTCCCCATAATTTACTACTTCAATGCGAATAATCTAAATTTCTACAACCGCAACGTAAACTAAATTATATATCCCTTTATCTTCTTTACTACTTCAAAATAAATATTCTAATTTTTCTTATATCTCAATGTAAATTAAATTAATTTCATAGACATACGTCTATTAATCGCAAACTTGAATTAACCATAGGTTTTCTTAAATATATTAAATTTCTATTAATTCAGTGTAAAATGAAATTATATTCATAGCCATACACTTTTCATTTGTAAAACTTGAAACAACTCTGAATTTTCTTAGAATCTCCCTTTCAACACCAAGCTACCGATGAAAATGCCGTATTAGAAATTTTCTTCGTAATCCTGTCCTGCCATATTTAAAAAAAAATTATTAACTTCTTCCGTAAAATACATTTCTCTGGCTAACCAACCTTGACGTATAATTTGAGAAAAACATTGTATTCTACAAATATTGGTTTACAGTTCGATCCAAAGGGCATCCAAACTACTTGAAAGCTAAAATCCTTAGTCTTATTGTAGAGTTTTGTCACTATCGTGTCACCGCTCCTCTCCACAGAGACATCTAAATAATTAACCTTGCTAAAGTCGCATCCATTCTTCCTTGCCTCTATACTCTTCGGATAGATTTTGTGTAGTAAAACCTCGAAATGCCTTTAATTAGAAATAAATACATCATCAATACACCTACAACATTCAACCAACTGCCTAATTAGGCGTATTCTCCTGAGATTCCTTAACCCTTCCAAATTCACAGTAAGATGAATATAAATCCGCCAGGAGCGAGCTGTAGTTTACACCCATTCATATGCCCGCGACATGCCTGAAAACATTACCTGGTAAATAAGCGTAAGAAATATTTACTTTAAACCGAAACACCCGTACAAGTTTATCCTTTGTCCAATTAGTGTATCCGTTGTACCTTATTCTAGACATGAATCCTTTGTCATTCCCGAAGGAAACATACTTAAACTTATTTCCGAAAACCAGGTATACTATTCTACCAACCCCTTTTCAACTAAATCCACTTCCAAACTAATATATATATATATTATATATATATATATATATATAGGAACATGGGATGCTGAATTCGTTTTCAAACAGGTCACATTTATATGTATATATTAGTTAAGAACTGTAACAAGACGTGTCGGAGGGAGCATGTTGAAACGAATTCAGCGTCCCACCTTCCTATAATTTGGTGTGAGTAATATAATTTAACAACTTTAAGCTGTACATTTAACACACAGTCATGCAGAATTCAAAGAAGTTACTCCAGAACACTGTTGATTTTAGATAATCTTCTCTCTCTCTCTCTCTCTCTCTCTCACTCACTCGTCCCCTCTCTCTCTCTCACTCACCCCACACTATCTCTCTCACTCTTCGTCTCTCTTTAACATGGTTCTACTGCTATACTTACATATCATTAATGTTTGTACAAAAAGACTATTCCATGATTATGTATTCACAAGCGTAACAATCCTTCTTCGCTCTATTTGTCACTTGTAAGTTTGCCTATAATCTATGCTAATGTTCATTATTTACTTATGGGGGCTGTGGATTGGCAGTATCGGTAGAGGGTCGGACGCCATGCTTTGCAGCATAGAGTTACGGCTCTTTATGATCTGAGCTCAAATCCCGCCGAGGTTAACTTTGCCTTTCATCCTTATGGGGTCGATAAAATAAAGTACCAGTCACGCACTGAGTCGATTTAATCGACTTTCCCATCCCCTCAAATTACTGGCCTTGTGCCTATATAAGAAACCATTATTTACTCATGGACTGGCCTTGTGCCTAAAGTAGAAACAATTATTTACTTATGGGGGCGGTGAATTGGCAGTATCGGTAGAGGGTCGGGCATGCTTTCCAGCGTAGTTACGTCCCTTTACGATCTGAGTTCAAATCCCGCCGAGGTTAACTTTGCCTTTCATTCTTACGGCGTCGATAAAATAAAGTACCAGTAATGTACTGGGTCTTTGCTGGCCTTGTGCCAAAAGTAGAAACAAGTATTTACTTATATTCTCGTCAATGTGATAAATTAATCTCTTCGACCACACTCCTGAAGACATGCATTTGATTTTTAATACCATGTCATTAATTGTAATAGCTTCGTGAATTGTAATAGCTAGGCGGTGGATTGGCAGTATTGGTAGAGTGTCGGATGCCATGCTTTGGCGCATAGAGTTACGGCCCTTGCCATTCTGAGTTCAAATCCCGCCGAGGTTAACTTTGCCTTTCATCCTTACGGGGTCGATAAAATAAAGTACCAGTAATACACTGGGTATTTGCTGGCCTTGTGCCTAACGTAGAAACAATTAATTGTAATAGCTTCGTTCATTGTGTATGCGTATTAACACGACTCTTACCTGTATAGAAAGAATTGTTGAGATTAAACCCCTATATGGTTGAAGGTTGAGAGAAAGGAATACTCAATACCGAAGTATAGTTTTAATATTCGATTCTATTAAGGCTAAAACGTGAGTCTTGTTAATTTGAAGTTTCGCCTGTTTATCACAGGTTCACGATGACCCAGTAATAAACTAGGATAACTCCGACATAAAACCTGCGGCTCAGTAGTTACCGATGATGTTGATCTTTTCTTATTTTTGGGTTATAGCTACTGTCGCTCAGAGAGTGTGATTGGCTCAGTGCACAGTCTTTCCTCTCTTTAAAGAAAATCTTCGCGCACAGGCATTGCACGATATAATTAATTAATAGTTATTAATAATGGTATATCGTGCAATGGCCATACTTGTTAACGAGGGGGCAACCATCATGCATGCATATATGTATGTATGTATGCATGTATGTATTTAAGTCAATCTGCGTAATCAGAGAAGCATCTTTAACCATGTTAGAAATGAATGCAATATTGATATGTATACTCAGATGTTACAATGTCATCTATTTGTGTGCTCTACTTATTTTAAACAAGGAAAGAACATGAGAATAAATGTCAACAATAATCCATCATTTTACATCGTTTCAGGTAAGCTGATAAATTGTAAGCCTTATTTATCCGCCTTATAAAGCACGTTGTAATCATTGCCTTCATTCAGAAACAATGGAGAAGTGGTGTTTGTTAATTAGATAAACTAATAAATCGGGTAAACAAGGAAAGAATTAAATAAATTTAGAACAAAGGACTTTAAGATAAAAAATCTGTCTCGACCCCGGAGGCTCATCATCTGTTGCGTTAAGCGACTAAGAGTACACCACTCCTCCATAGACAGGAGAACAGTCCATCGCAGGGTGAACTCTAACCTCCAGATATTGCTGGTACTCATTTTCAGCTATTTATAAGTTTTTTTGCTGAAGAACACAACACACTACACAGTCCAGGAATCGAACCCATGACGCTATGATCTTAAATCCAACACCCTTACCACTAAGCCTGCACCCCCTTTAAGATTAAGCACCACTTCAATTGAGGCATTAAGTAGGCAATCTTCTATTTGATATAAGGATGTAAGTTATTATCAAAAGAGATATAGGTGCCGCGAATTATAAGAGGGATATGTGTATCCATGAAGCTATACGCTGACCTCTCACAGAGGGACCATAAAAATGTTTTCATATTTTTAGATGGTGTCAATTTCCAATCTGTGGATTTAAAGATATCTTAACAGAAACCTCATTTTCCAGCATTCTCACACTAATTTCATTTAATAAATAACCTAGGCCTAATATATTGTTGTTCTCCTTAAACGTTCCATGTCAACGAAATTATTCCAAACTTGACTATCGCGTATACGTGTTCTTAAATTTATATAAGAACGTTTTTTTTTTTCTTTTACAAATTTTGACTTTTATTTCTTGCGGGTTAAACAACAAGAAAGACTGAAACTCAATACATTGCCCCAAAATGATGGAGGTTGAAAAAATATGTATTCTACTGGAAAATTAGATAAATTAATTACTATATTAAACGTGATTGTAAACCGTATCAATCACTTCAGTCTGAGCTGACGTGCAAAGGTCAGATTTGCACCTCACCTCCTCCTACTACTTCGAATAACTTATCTTTACTATCAAAAAGTAAGATGCAAATATAAAACATCCACATGAAAGCCATTCGAAAATTATTTTTTAATATTTTCAAATTTAAATGCAATTAAGTATTCAGCTCACGCATATTTCCTCTCGGTGGGAAAGAAGATTTACATATCATATCAATTTCGCTCGTATACACGATGGAAATTTGTATTAAAAACCGTATTCAGCGAGGTGATTTATAAAACATTGTAATAAAGATGTGTTTGATCAATTTGCTAGATTGTAAACGTAGTCGTAATGAGTTATTCTAGAGTACAAAAAAAAAAAGAAAACAAATATTAAATGTGGAAATTGCTACACCAGATACAATACGGAAACCTTTGACACAATGGTTAATTAAATATTATTTTCACTACTACCTGCAGGAGCAAGCCCCACCCATTGTAGTGGGTATTTCAGCGTGTCACCCTCGCCATCCTCCAGGGCAGGCCTTCTCCCGTTAGTTCGCTGGAATCACGAGAGGGATTAATTTTTAATAGAGAGATTTTAAACATGTTTAAAGAAAGATTTATGTCACATACATATATATACATCATCGTTGTTACACAATTCTCATTCAACGACGAAAACTAGTGCAATGTTTATAGGTTACAGTAATTTTCTGGTTGTCTGCACACATATACACATCCTCACGTCCACATTCACGCACACGCACACATGCATATATATATATATATATATATATATATATATATATATATATATAAAGTTAAATAAAAGTCAAATGATTAAAATTTAGCTTCGTTTATTACTGCTATATATATTTCAGTGACAGCCATCTTTGGCTGTGACCTCTTCAGGCAGTTTGAATTAGTATGGTATAGACAAGTACATATGTTGTTTAGGTGTATGATATTGTCAATACTCTGATATGCCCAGTTCCTTGTTGGGTTGTTAATTCACTGGGGAACTGGAGTCATACCAGTTCCCCAGTGAATTAATAACCCAACAAGGAACTGGGCATATCCGAGTATTGACAATATCATACACCTAAACAACATATGTACTTGTCTATACCATACTAATTCAAACTGCCTGAAGAGGTCACAGCCAAAGATGGCTGTCACTGAAATATATATAGCAGTAATAAACGAAGCTAAATTTTAATCATTTGACTTTTATTTAACTTTATTTTACACTACTCCGGAGTAACCAAACCAACCTGCGCACTTCGTCGAGTGCTCCAGCCTGCATACTGAGGTGTTGGTATACAACCAACATAAACTCAAAATCTCTCTCTATATATATATAGTATTAGTTATACTATTTATGGTTATGTAAATACAAAACCTTATGCAGTTATAAGTATTTTACACACACCCTAAATAGTGGTAGGCAGTAATGTATTACTACCTTATTACCAGTAAGTTAAGTAGCTCAATGTAAAAACATCAGATGATTTACAGAGCAGTTATATGAAATATAAGAATCAAAGAACTGTTCAAAACTGTTTCCTCCAAACCGAGGTTGGGATTCTTCGGAGCAATTTATTAATGCATGGACAGTTATATGACCTCCTTTTCTCGGCTGAAAAGGAGGTCATATAACTGTCCATGCATTAATAAATTGCTCCGAAGAATCCAAACCTCGGTTTGGAGGAAACAGCTGTAAGCACAATAATGTTTTGAACAGTTCTTTGATTCTTATATTTCATATATTTCATATATATATATATATATATATCCTTACGGGGTCAATAAAATAAAGTACCAGTAATGCACTAGGTAATTGCTGGTCTTGTGCCAAATGTAGAAACAATTATTCTATATATATATATATATATATATATATATATATAGAGAGAGATAGAGAGAGAGAGAGAGAGAGAGACAGGGGGATTAGTCTCGACGAAACTGGTGCCAATCTGTATCGGTCTTTTCCTTTCTCTTGGACTATACCGGTGGCCTCTAGAGAGGGGACTGTTTAGCATAGATGACTGCTGGTCTTCAACAAACAAACTTGCCCGGGTTTGTGCCTCAGAGCGAAGGGAGACCTTCCCCTTCAAATGTATATATATATAATGAGTTTCACACATACACACACACATACTGACAATGGATATTACACTCTTTCGCCCGTAACTTTTATTTTCATTATACTTAAATACAACCACACAGCCCGCCATTTTATTCATATAAGCTTCCTTCTCCGCTGTGACCCGTCCTTTCTTTCCCCTTGTTGCTATCCTCTCTCTCTCTTCTTCTCCTTCTTACTTTCGCTCACCCCCTCTGCTAGTTACCTTCTCTCGGCTAGCCTGCCATTATAACTATATCTTTCTCGCTTCCTCTTACTTTCACTCACTCCCTCTCTGCTAGTCACCCCCTCTCCGCTAGCTCACATCCTCTCTCGTCCTCCACTGTACGCAGTCTCTTCTCTCGCTCAAACTGCTACAGTTTTTCTCTCGTCAAACGTGCTAGAACTTATGTTCGAAAATAGTTGTTGAGTTGATATTTTCCTCTCTTTGCGTGGCTTCACCCACCGTGTCTGTTTACATTTTTTTCTCTCTCTCTGTCCCCTTTTGTATCCCAATAACTCATTTTATTTATTGCTCGCCCTAGGCTGAGGTATCTTGTCTCTAACGCAAAGAAATACCTATGATTCCTAACAGACAACTGACGATGGATATTACTCTCTTTCGCCCGTAACTTTTATTTTCATTATATATATATACATATATATATATATACATTATGTAATGTGTATATATATATATATTTTAATAAATATATATATTATATATATATATATATATATATATATATATATATATATACATATATATAAGTAGCAAAGACACCCTGCCGTCAAGAATGATCATGGGATTTGCAGCTGGAATGTTCTCTTCAGAGACACAAGCTCTGTATTTTTGTGGAAGAAAAAGAAAACGAGGAGACTACAACGGAGACCATGACCCTGCAAAATGTTGAATATATATATTTATGTAAAGTGTGCGTTTTTTGTTATTCGAAAAGTGATACGTTAAAAGTGAACAATTATTTCAATAAATCAGTGTATCTTGTCCAAAGTGAGAATAAATAGGTGTTAGAAACTTCCATCTAATATACCAACAAGTTATTCCACATCATAAATAGAAAAGTACATTTCAAAAAAATTGAAGAAGAAGAAGAAGAAAAAGAAGAAGAAGAAGAAGAAGAAGAAGAAGAAGAAGAAGAAGAACGGGTGAGAAGAGAAAGGATGTAAATTTGTCAATAACCTACTGTGGTTTTGGGATTTTAGAATATTTAGATATAACAGCAAAATAATTGATTGATTGTAAACCAGTTTGATGTCACGGAATATAAGGGAAGTTGAGTAATGTAGCGGATACATCAATATCGGAAGAAAGGGTAAAAATTATATTATAACGGAAAAAAAGGTCTTATCGGTTAAAACCTCATTCATATATGAAAACAAAATATTAACACGTGAATACATTGAAAGTCTGAGGGAAAATAAGTAATGTAGAAACAGCCACTATCCACGTATAATATGTAATTAAACAACAGGGAAATACTAGGATCAAATTTAGGTTAGTATTCGAAGGGAATCGACCAAAGTTAAATCATTTGTATATATAATAGTTATGTGATAAGATGAATGGAGAATATATGAAGGATATTGAATGATGTTTGGTGAATAAAGCACTGAAGTACCGATAAAGAATCACCGATGTAGATACAAGGAAACGAAAAATAACTGAGATAGTGTAGATTAGATATAAAGATTATTAAGAAGTTAAAAACCAGAACGCTACCCGTGAATAGAAGTGATTTAATTAGAAAAGATAACTCTTTACGGGAAAATATAACTCGTTACTGAGGCGTAAGTTATATGCAGGTTATACCATTGTATTAGAGTTACTACATAATAGATATTAGAGGAAACCGTATAAGAACACATTATAAATACAAGCACATGGCTCTAATAGAATGTAATGAACAGGTGAAATAAGATCACTGCGTGTATATGGAAAACCAATGGTTCACAACAGAAAACTCGCTAGTCAGAGCAAGGCTAATAGGAAAATAAAAACAAAACACACAAACACACACGCACGCACACGCATATATATATATATATATATATATATATATATATATATATATATATATATATATATATATATATATATATATATATATATATATATATATATATATATATATATATATATATATATACGATATTAAACAAATGGAAACTATATTTATAAAACCATATTTATTTCATTATACATATTTCGGGGATACCATATTAAAAATATGGCATGCCTTCTTCAGATAAAATACAATATATAAACAGTTTTATAAATAATTTTGACGTACCATAAATATTGAGCAACCGTTATGTAGGAAGCCGGTTTGGTAGTGAGATGCTTATAAATATTTAGTGTTAAGCACAGTTAAAAAGAAAGACTGTGCTTAACACTAAATATTTATTTATAAGCATCTCACTACCAAAGCGGCTTCCTACATAACGGTTGCTCAATATTTATGGTACGTCAAAATTATTTATAAAACTGTTTATATATTGTATTTTATCTGAAGAAGGCATGCCATATTTTTAATATGGTATCCCCGAAATATGTATAATGAAATAAATATGGTTTTATAAATATAGTTTCCATTTGTTTAATATCGTATATCTACTCCAAAACTTGTCGAGTGCTTTATATCAGTTATAAAATATTTACTTGTTGTAACCCAACAATTTTAAATAAAACTTTTGCATATATATATATATATATATATATATATATATATATATATAACAAAAATATTTTTTGCTATTTTCGTTTATTTTTTTGTCTGTCAGGCATGTACTCCCATAAATTGTTTTTCTCACTTAAATTCAATATGTAGTATATATATATACACACACACATACACACATATATATATATATATATATATATATATATATATATATATATATATATATATATATATATATATATATATAATAATAATAATAATAATAATACACCATATTCGAAGTTCGATCAACAGCTAAGCCAACGAATGCCTTCAGCATTATATATAAATATATATATATATATATATATATATATATATATATATATATATATATATATATATATATATATATATATATATATATATTTCGTTTCTGAATTTGTTTAGCAAGATTCTTTATCTGAAAACGTGTGTTGAAACCGATATTGTTATACATTGGGAGGGTCATGTTGCCAATAAGAAACACACGCACCAGAGGTTTTCACTTCAATTTATTATAATAAATTGATAAATTTAGGAATTTATAAATTTCCGGTTGGTTGGTTCCACAACCAGATGATTGTTTATATATTGTCACATTTCTTTCGTCACACATTCTGTGACCTCTTCAGTGACTGGGGATTCTTTTCTTTGTTTTTGTGCCTCTCCTTTGATCTGTCCTACGCCATCTTGTTTTTGTGTGTGTGTTGTGTGCTTAGTTTGCGCATGGGTTACATCCGGGTGTCTGTGTGTGTTTATATTCGTTTACTTATTTGTTTATTAACATGTTACTAGTTGGTTGTTTGTTCTATGTGCGTGTGTGTGTTTTCATTTTGTCCTTAATTGTAAGTTGTGATGTTGCTGTTTCACTCATGTTTTCTATTTAATTTTGGTTGGAGTTCATTTATGTTTATTGCCTCTGTGATTTGTCTAAACATTGCGTCTTTTCTGTGTGTAGATTCTATTTTTATTATTGTATTGTATATTATAATTCTCACATTGTATTACTATGTTGTATTTCAAGTATTAGACTTATGTTGTACTTTTAATGTGGGTTTGTTTAATGTCTTACCTGCTCTCTTGCCCTATAGTCTTTATTTACATATGCACCATATTAGATTTAGCATGTCTTTCCATGATAATTTTCCCAAATTTGCATAAATATCCATTAGCTGTTCTTTTGAGTTTTGGCTTGTTCTGGCCGTTAATCTTGTCTTTTTCCTTGCTCTGATGAGTCCTTATTAATGGGACGAAACATTGTCAGCAAATAAAGATTTTTAATGAATTAAAGGCTTCTTTGTTTATTTTTTATATAATTTTTATATTATATATATATATATATATATATATATATATATATATATATATATATATATATATATATATATATATATATATATATATATATATATATATATATAGGTAATCACCCTGATATGAACACCTTTAGTACTTCTTAGTAGACTACACTGTAATTTATAGATAAGAAACCTAATTTATATATGAGTTGAGAGTTTATGTATTGCTTGATGGCCAGATTAGGGTCTTTATATGAGAGAATTGATCTCTGGACCACCCTGGTGATATTTAAATTTGCCAAGGATTCAGACATACAATGACCCAGAGCTTACCGGGAGTCATATATAGTAATAAAACCCTGCCAGGTCCTGCGGGTGGAATACACTTACAAAGATCATTGAGTTGGAGGTCTGACTCTTCTTATAGAATGTTCAGGTGTGGCACTCCATAATAGAAGGTAATCATCCTGATATGAACACCTTTAGTACTTCTTAATAGACTACACTGTAATTTATAGATAAGTAACTTAATTTAGAAATTGGTTATAACCTCATATGATAGGGACTCACTTGAAACACCATTAATGTAATTTAAGATAATAAATTTAACTATGAAAATCAGCTAGTTACCTCCCCTTACGCATTAACTCCCCTTAGTCACACACACACTTCCGGAATAAACAATGTCTTCTCACACAACTAAAACATTCTGATCTATTAATCAAAGTAAGAAACGACAAGATATGGTTTATAGCTTGACTCTCCAGACACCCAATGCTGAATCATCGTGGATTGTGTGATAGACCTGTAGTCTATATATTGCGTTTCATGGATTGTGTGAGTGGTGATGTGTGCGAACACAGTGGTGCTGTTTTGCCTATTTTATAATATGTTTTGTGATATGTTTGATATTTTTGATATTTTGGTGTTTCTCTACATTCGGGATTGTATATCATACAGGTGTATGCGAAAAAATGATTTAACAATACGGCCCACATGATAATATTGATTGCCTGCTTTAACTGCCTGATTCTACAAGTAACAATCTGCCGCACTCTAATCCTGTATAAATAAGACACGCGTGCATGCTACACGTGAGATTGTTTCATACACTGACTACTCTAAACTTTCCTCTTGCTTTATCTTCATAAACTGCCAATGTTTTATTTTTATTTTTATTTTTATTTTTATTTTTATTTTTATTTTTATTTTTATTTTTATTTTTATTTTTATTTTTATTTTTATTTTTATTTTTATTTTTATTTTTATTTTTATTTTTATTTTTATTTTTATTTTTATTTTTATTTTTATTTTTATTTTTATTTTTATTTTTATTTTTATTTTTATTTTTATTTTTATTTTTATTTTTATTTTTATTTTTATTTTTATTTTTATTTTTATTTTCATTTTCATTTTAATCCTTTAACCTTTATATGTAAATTGCCATGCTATATCATTATGATGGATGTCAACCCACTGTGGGTCAATATATGCATATGTTTTTATATGTCTCTTGTGTTGAAAAGGAGGTCAAGTATGTTATAGATCACTAAATAGTTGCTCCGAAGAATCCAAACCTCGGTTTGGAGGAAACAATTGTAAGCAAATAATTTATTTAAACTGAACTTTGATTATTGTAATCTCTCTCTCTCTCTCTCTCTCTCTCTCTCTCTCTATATATATATATATATATATATATATATATATATATATATATATATATATATATATATATATATATATATATATATATATATATATATATAATCTGAGTTTTTCGAATATTAATAATTGTTTCTATTTTTGGCACAACGCCAGCAATTACCCAGTGCATTACTGGTACTTTATTTTATCGACCCCGTAAGGATGAAAGGCAAAGTTAACCTCGGCGGGATTTGATTAATAATAACATTCGATTCGTTTGCAATTATGAAAACAAGCCTCAATTTTATAGCCATGCCAGTAGAATGAACCCTTCATTGTTGCTCTTGCGTTGGCATGTGAACAGAACTGCAGAACTGTTCACATGCCAACACAAGAGCAAGAATAAAGGGTTCATTCTACTGACATGGCTATAAAATTGACGCTGTTTGCATAATTGCAAACGAATCGAATGTTATTATTTATATTCGAAAAACTCAGATTACATTTATTATATTCAGCCATGTAGAGCGAAATTTTTTTTTTTTTTTAATTTGGCAAAGCCGGCCATTAATCGCTCGTATACAGGAAATTGACTGGCCAATCTGCTGAGATGCAAATCTGGCTGATCAGTGGATCTGCTAATATGCAGATCTGACTGATCAGCCAGTCTGCTAATATGCAAATCAGGCCGATCAGTCACTGTGTATTTTGGAGAATAGCATATAATTTCACTAGCTCTGACAGTTTGGCAGGTGAACAGTGCGCTGTACTGATGAAGGGTGATACCCAGAAACATTAGTGTCTGCAGTTCTGTTCACATGTCAACACAAGAGCAGGAATGAAGTGTTCATTCTACTGACATGGCTATAAAATTGAGGCTTGTTTGCATAATTGCAAACAAATCGAATGTTATTATTAATATTCGAAAACCTCAGATTACATTTATTGTATTCAGCCATGTAGAGCGAACATTTTCTTTTATATATATATATATATACATATATATACTGTATATGTAACGAAGGACATGTGGTAAGGAACCAGGTGAACCATAACGCACCAAAGTACTCAATACTTAGGGTAGTAGAGTGGGTAATAGGAACGAGTAGGACCCCGACGGCTGAGCTCAAGCCGTTTCGACGGCTAAAATAAAAAAGTTTTTTTTTAGTCCAGAATTAGCCGTCGAAACGGCTTGAGCTCAGCCGTCGGGGTCCTACTCGTTCCTATTACCCACTATACTGTATATATATATATATGCGGAAGAATTTATTATTGGCAGCCCCGATAATTGAAGAACCCGCAATATTCTTCATGGAGTTTTAATTCTTCAAAAAATAAGGGGATGGATGACCAAGAAATTATACATACAGTTTCTTTGTCCGAGGCCGCATGCTAGACAAAAACTATTAAATGATCAAAATACCTCTCATATAATATATAAATAAGATATCACACAGATTTATTTCTCACTTAAATTTAATATGTAGTGTTACTTCTCTGGAAGATATCTCATCTAAATATTATATCCACTCATTGAGATGTTTAAGTATTAGGGACTATTAACCTTTAACATTAAACTACTCTTTAATTTGTCGAGTTGTAACAGACAATCTTGTGGCTGCTATTCTAGCGACAGTATAAGCCTGTCGCATAGTCCCAAAGCGCTGAGAGATTGGCTAAAGGTGGTCGAGTTGGTAAAAGTAAGCAGGAGATCACAGCCGACGACGAAGATCATGAGACTGATGAAATTGTGGCGAATGAGATTAAAGAGAAGGGGCATACCCTAGAAAAGAATGAAAGAAGGCAAAATAGTAAGGAGTGAATCATCGAGATGATCGAGATCACGAAAGAGGGTAATCTGAACAAACTACAGGAACTGAAGAAGGTGGATAGAACATATTTGAATCAATGAACAAAAAGGATGAATGAGGTGCTGAAAGATATTAGAATAGAAAATATATCTGATTCAAATATATTTATTTGTATCATATACAAATTGTATATGATAAAAATAAGTTTCTGTAATATACAATTGGCACTGTGGCTGTTTATTGCAAGGAAAAGATTTGTAAATCCATTGAATGGGGAAAGAGAAGGAAACACGATGAATGTGAAGAATCGGAGAATCAATTAACGAATTAAGAATGACATATTAACACCTTCGAGCGTAAAAGTTAATAGAAATACAGAAGAGGAAACATTTTGAAATAGAAAAAGAAGTATAATATACAGAAGAATGGTATAAACGTCATTATTCAGGAGTTGAAATATAAAATACAGGTCAAGGCGTTGAAGCTGAGAAGAATTGAACAAAGAATCCAACAATATAGACTCAACAGAATGTTCCAGTATGACCCGAAAACAGTTTACTAAGACCGCGAAAGTAAAAGTAACAGAGAAATAGTGACACCGGATTCAGAAGAAAGCCAAATGTTTTAGTCAAACATCTGGGATAATGAGGTACATCATAATAAGGTAGTGTAATGGCGGAAGTAATTAAGGGAAAATAAAACAAATATGTAGGAAAATGATATTGAAATATCAACAGGAATGGTATGCATACATGCAAAAAAAATTGCAATGGTGCTGCACCTGATGCGGTTCAGGGCTTTTGGTTGAATAAGTTGACATCTTTACATGAGCCAATCGCAGCTCAAACAAATGCTATGTTAAACTACCAAGCAGCGATACTTACTTATATGGAGGACGAGAGAGTGGACTATGCTCTGTCAGAAGGACCCTCCCAAAGGCAATATATTAGGTAATTTCAGACACTCCTATATACAGCTATGAGGCACCATTTCGTAGGCTTTTTTATTAGGCCACCCATGCCATGGCTAAGTTCTTGTGCCACTTTTTTACAATCTACAAGGATTGTTTTATCAATCAGCAGTTGTTCGTTTGAAACACATCTGTTTTTTGTGTATTCTTTCCGCTCTTCCGTTAAAATTTCTTTCTCATCAAGGAACTTATACACGGTCACAGGTTTCCAGATTAGTAGCAAGCAAGATATGGGTCTAATATATTAGGTAATATTAGACCCATATCTTGCTTGCTACTAATCTGGAAACCTGTGACCGTGTATAAGTTCCTTGATGAGAAAGAAATTCTAACGGAAGAGCGGAAAGAATACACAAAAAACAGATGTGTTTCAAACGAACAACTGCTGATTGATAAAACAATCCTTGTAGATTGTAAAAAAGTGGCACAAGAACTTAGCCATGGCATGGGTGGCCTAATAAAAAAGCCTACGAAATGGTGCCCCATAGCTGTATATAGGTGTGTCTGAAATTTCCTCAAGTATAAGACAATGTAATTACGTTTTAGAAAGATCGATTGGCAGCTGGAAAACCGAGTTAATTTCCTGTGGAGAAGAGTCAGGCTTGTTAACATATGAAGAGGAATATTTCAAGGTGACAGTTTATCACCATTCTTATTTGTCATCTGCATGTTCGCCCTGGCCCATGTCCTTACAAAAGTGAAAATTGAATATATGTTAGATGGTATTAAGATCAACTGTCTCTTATTCATGAATTATTTAAAGCTATTTTCGACAACATGAGGACGAAATTGACAGCTTAACATCTACTGTAAACCTGATTAGTCAGAATATTTTGATGGAGTTTCGGATAGAAAAATCTGGTGTTGTAACCCTGAAATATTGAAAACTAACGAAGATTTGAGGTATTGAACTTACAAATCGCCCGAATATTAAAGAAGTGGGAGAGGAAGGATACAAGTATGTGGTAGTCTTTGACTAGTATATAGATCAAAGAGAAAGAAATGGAGATGTTAAAAAGAGAATATCTCAAAAGGGTGAGATTTTTAATGACTTACCCGCTTGAGTTGAGGCAGTGAATATATGGGCTATGTCTCGCATGCGCGATGGGGCAGGAGTTATTAAATGGATTAAAGATGAATTGGAAAGAAGAAAACAACCTAGCCTGGTACCACAAAGATTTAAGGGGCAACATCATGTCAATTTGGGTTGTGAACAAGAAAAAAGAGGCCCAAATTATCGATATATCTGTACCGGGAGATAGTATAGTGAAGGATAAAGAGCATGAAAAGATGGAGAAGTATGAATCACTGAAGGTGAAGGTTGGAAAGTTGTGGGAGGTGAAGAATGTTTTAATGATTCCGGTGGTGATCGGGGCATTAACTAGCATATCGGACAGATTTGAGGAGTGTATGAATGTCATCGGAATTGATGCAAAATTAAAGGTCATGCAAAAGTCAGCACTTCTTGATACAGCAAGGATTTCAAGGAAAGTCTTGTCTATATAAGACACAGGAGATGATGAAATGAGGAACATTTCTCAATTTGTTGACTACTTCCTAACTGATATACCCAGATCAATTAACATATAAGTGTATGATATTTACAAAAATGAAACATAATAATAATAACATTTTATCAAGATGCAACGCTTCAGGAGTCACATACAAGGTTTTGATCGACCTCGCGCTATTTGAGAAAATATGCTTCTAGGGCGCTGCACAGTGTCGATTGATGCAAACTAGTATATAACTAGCTCTTAATATATCTAACGATTGAAAGTCGACAGTAACGAGTTCAATCTATCTATCTATACAGAACAAAAACAAATCTGTTATTGTGTGCTTGTCTGTAATTCAATACAACCAAAACGGCGCATCATGAGAACATACTTTGAAAAGAAGTTGCCCCTCAAATGGGAATACAAATGGAATAAAACAAGTTTCGCGTAAATCGGTGTACAGGTTCCCGAGATGTGGGGTTTTTCCGGATACCTTCATAAATAGAGAAAAAGAAAGAGAGAAAGAAAGAAAAGAGATGTTAGTTGTGAGAGAATAGATTGAAAGAGAGAGAGAGAGAGAGAGAGAGAGAGAGAGAGAGAGAGAGAGAGAGAGAGAGAGAGAGATAGAGAGAGAGGGGGGGAGAGAGAGAGAGAGACTTGGTGGGGTTGTTGAATGAAAATATAACAGGTGACTTCAAAGAATCGAATACTGTATCTAGCTAAAATTTGCTGACTGAATGTATCATATGTATCATATAACTTGTGTTAGCACAGGATGTGTGTAGCGAATATTTCCTGCTAAATAGGAAGAGTTTCTAAGTTTGTGTGTGTATATATGTATATATATATATATATATATATATATATATATATATATATATATATATATGGATAGGAAGATGGAGTGGAAGATTAACAAGACAAGGTACTTAACTATGATCCAAATAACGTTAAGTACCCTGTTCTTGTTAATCTTTCACTCAATCTTTCTATCCATCTCCCCATCATTCTGGTCCACTTTTCTCCTCTCATCTCTCTCTCTCTCTCTCTCTCTCTCTCTCTCTCTCTCTCTCTCTCTCTCTCTCTCTCTCTCTCTCTCTCTCTCTCTATAACTCCCTCATTTCTCATCTCCCTTTCTCTCCCTATTTCTCTCTATATATATAACCCCCTCATCTCTCATTCTCTCCCTTCTCTCTCTCACGCTCTCCGTTCGATTTATAGTTATATCTTAACCCCCAAAAAACATTTACTATGAAAATAGTACACAGCTACCTTTCGTGCTGAGACTACTCAAATTTTACGAATATTCATATACACTCATCGCTTCAAACCTTTCCAAATAATGTTTTATACATAACTTAAGCCGGGTCAGGCTTTCTACACAGAACGGATAGCGTATAAGAGACAGGTAACTCTTCATATATATCCCTATTTTCTCTTTTCGCCTCTACTTGTTTTGTTTTCACCACTGTTGCTTCCGCTTTGTGGGGATAGTGTGGTGGTATGGAGGAGGTGACCGGAAGCTGGGGACGATCGACCGGAGGCGGAAGAGTAAGTGACGTGAGATGCGTACCCAGGAGCATCTGTGTACCCTTTTTGGAGACCGTGACCCTCCACGAACGGACGTGTGAATGCGAGCTGCAACCGACGAACGGATATAGCCACGTAGATGAGGCTAGTTCGCTGAGTGAACTAACAGAATTGCGGTAAGTGCAGTAGCTTTCTCATTACAAGATATTTCGGCATCAATTGAAAAAAAAAGAAAAAGTAAGGATTTCTTTTTTAAGACAAAGCTACAGGAAAACAGAGACGATTCTGTTGTTTGTTATTTACCGCAGGACTAAGGAGATGGCGACGAGATTACGGATGAGCGGGGAAGTAATTAGAGCTTTTACCGGTGAGTGTGACGTTGTCTCCTGGTTGCGAAAGGTTCGGCTGGTTGCTGAGCTACAACAGATAGACGATGTAGCGGGCCTCATCGCACTCTATCTAGAGGGTAACGCGCTAACGTTGTACCTAGAAATGGACGACCTCAGCCAGAGGGACGCGCAAAAAATTGAGCGGCGTATGGTGGAAGCGTTCGCGGAAGGACCGCTTACCGCGTTTGCTAAGCTGGCAAGGATTAGGTGGAACGGTGAGCGTGTGGATATTTTTGCAGCGAAGATCAGGCGACTGGCCATGCTGGCTGGGTTTCAGGTGGAATGCGAACATGCGGTACGGTTGCCATTCAACAACGGATTTCCGGATGACATCGCGGTGAAACTGCAGCAAATACCTGGCTACAAGGAAATGGAGATGCGTGCACTGGTAGAGCAAGCCCTCATCATAGCAGACGATGCCAAGAAGAGTGTTGCGGAAATAGCAGCGACGGAGGCCCGGGGCAGCCGACAGCGAAATGGCAAAAGGGAGACAAACACGGCGCGCAGTCGCCCGAGAACGTTTAGCGGTCGTTTTTTTAGGTGCTAGGAGTCGCACATGGCGAGAGACTGTAGAGAGTCAAGGCCGGGCGTAATTTGCTACCGGTGTAAGCAGCCAGGCTACATCGCTACCAGTTGCGACCAGGGAAATGGTCCAAGGGGGGCCTACTGCGCCGGTAGCTACCCCTCGTGAGTAAAGGCGCTGCCCGTGGTGAAAGTCTTTGTGAGGGGAAAGCCATTACGAGCCCTCGTGGACATGGGCTGCACGACGACACTAGTGACCATGGGGGTGGTGCAGAAGTGGAGAGGGAAGAGTAGTGTAAAGGCGTCGACGGTAGGAAGATTGAATGTCGAGGTCGCAGCGAAGTGGAGATGGTGGTACGGATATACCCACGTGGATGAGACTAGTTCGCTGACTGAACTAACAGAATTGCGGTAAGTGCAGTAGCTTTCTCATTACACGCTTGTTGCTGTTGCTGTCCCTATCTGTATGGCAAACACACTATCCTTGTATCTCCCACCATTGGCTCCCCTCCCCTCTTCTTCCTTCTGCCACTGCTGTTGCTGCTATTTCCGCTTACTATTGCGACTGCTTGAACAGTAAAAAGCCTTCCTTTCTCCCATCGTTCACTGCTGAGTCGGGCGTCCATCATTGCTTTCTTCTCTAGCGTTGGACAACAGAGATATGATCCCCGTTGCGGGTCAATCATTCTAGACTTGTTTAGGCATAGTCGCCCCTACTCCCTACTCCTCACGCGAGAAACTATGTTGCGATATTATATCGCTAGTTAGTGATAGGGGACTGATGATCCAAATAACATCTTTCTATCCATCTCCCCATCGTTCTGGTCCACATTTCTCCTCTCCTCTCTCTCTCAATAACTCCTTCATTTCTCATCTCTCACCGTCCCCCCTCTCTCTCTATAACACCCTCATCTCTCATTGTCTCTCCCCCTCTCGCTCTCACGCTCCCCGTTCGATTTGTGGTTATATCTTAACCCAAAGATGTTACTATGCAAATAGTATACAGCTCGTAACGGCTACCTTTCGCGCTGAGAATACTCAAATTTTACGAATATTCATATATATATATATATTACTAGCAGTGGTACCCAGCGTTGCACGAGATAAGGTATTTTGGAACGCGGGCCGGCAACAGACCTTATTGTGGAAAAACTGCATGTCTGGACAATATGTAAAGAAAATAAACCGAATACTCTAATGGCTGGATAATCTTGAAGATTTTCCTCAATGAAGCAGGAAAAATGCAGGTTTTCACCTGTGGGCCCTAGTGGATCAAGAAAATGAATTTTTTTCATGTACATAATATGCCTTGAAATTTCGGGAAAGTCGGCTAGACGTAACGCCTCAAAAAAGCCATAAAAAGCGGAAAAAATGAAGTTTTTCACCTAATGCGGGCCATAAAAAGTTGGATTTTCTTTACTCACGGTATGAAGAAGAGACTGACTAATACATAGTTACAATTTCAAGGAAATCAGTCTGACGTAACGACTCAAAAAACCCCTAAAAACCTGAAAAAAACGCAGTTTTTCACCTAGGGTATCAAAAAGTTGAATTTGTTTATGTGCATAACACTCCCTGAAATATAAGTAATACACATGTAAAGTTTGAAAAAATCGGTTGGGTATTTCTCGTAATTTAGGGATTCAAACTCACAGACATACACACAGATAGACAGACATCCTCAGGGAAGTGACGTAATGCAGACAGTCAGACATACAGACAGATATTATAAGGGCGCGACGTTATATGTATGTATCTCTCTAAAAAGAGAAAGACTAAGAATTAGAGAGAGAGATCGCTAAATCGCCTAATGCGGTCATTGGAGCATTGAAAATTTGACATTTTATTTGCTCCGAACGCTCCCTGAAACATAAGTATTACATGTGTAAAGTTTGAAAACAGCCGGTTGGGTGGTTCTTGAGCTTTAGGGATTCAAACTCACACACACACAGACAGACATCCTCAGTTTTATATATATAGATAATTGAATATAAAAGAAAAACGAACACAGACATATACATATATGTGTTCAAATCGTAAGGGACCAGATTCGCTAAGGTGAAAAGAATACTAACTATAGACAATTGGGTTTGCTTGTCTGAATTTAAGACAAATTCAAGACAATAAATACAAACTGGAATTGTGGTAACTACCGATCACCCAGACAACTTGGTGTTGTTTCGCAAAATTAATTGTGAATATAATTAGCAATTTATGCTCATCAGTGGGTGAGAAATTAGTATCCTAGACACTTCTAAGTATATTAAGAAACTGAACAGTGTGTTATATATAATATTAGCGCACATGGCATCTCAGCGCGTCTCACAAACTTACACCACTAAAAATAGCAGCCAGGTCTATAGTTAGTATTCTTTTCACTTTAACGGAGCCGAATATATCAAAGGTATATATTGAGTTAGGAACTCAAAATAGTCTCTTACAACCAAATAGCTCTAAGAAAGAGATATTTCCGAAACGTATATTATAATTGAATATAAAAGAAAAACGAACACAGACATATACATATATGTGTTTAAATCGTAAGGGACCAGATTCGCTAAGGTGAAAAGAATACTAACTATAGACCTGGCTGTTATTTTTAGTGATGTAAGTTTGTGAGACGCGCTGAGATGCCATGTGCGCTAATATTATATATAACACACTGTTCAGTTTCTTAATATACTTAGAAGTGTCTAGGATACTAATTTCTCACCCACTGATGAGCATAAATTTCATTTCTCACTCTTAGTACGGCACTTACTTAAATGTAAGTATGTATGTATACGTACATACATATATGTATACAGACGTACAGTAGCATGTATATATATACATACAGGCACACATATATATATGCACGTATCAGTTTACCGAACATTTATTATAATGCTCGGTTTGTTCGTTTGTAAACCGTACTAAGAGTGAGAAATGAAATTTCGTTTCATTCTATTCCATTTATCGTTTTCGGTGCTCCTGGCCGACTGAACTCACTCGATATGCAAATTAGGCTGCTCAGCCGTTAATTTTCATAAGGAAAGTATATACTTTCGGACGTTCAACCATCTGGCAGAAAGGTATACGGTGCTGACGATAGCTAATAAGCTTGAAACTAGTACATCGTTCCTGTATCAGTGTTGAACAAAAAGGTGACGTGGTTGCCTAAACACTGTACGGCGTAATTCAGGCTGTTTGTTTGTTTACAAACGAACAAACCGAGCATTATAATAAATGTTCGGTAAACTGATACGTGCATATATATATGTGTGCCTGTATGTATATATATACATGCTACTGTACGTCTGTATACATATATGTATGTACGTATACATACATACTTACATTTATATATATATATATATATATATATATATGTGTGTGTGTGTGTGTGGGCCTTCCGATTTCATTTTACATTATATACATGTGTGTGTATATTTTAATTATTTAAGAATTATTTTTAAGGGACCATGATATAAAATAATATATTTTTTAGCGGACGTGTCGCAATGGGTCACAGGTGGTCTAGTTATACTTTAATACTGCATGTTTCAGAAAAGTAGATGTGCCACTATATAGCACATATACACAACTGTATAGATTGTGCCTCTTTATAATACATATCTATAGTGGAGTGAGTTGAATGTCTTCTACGGTATCTATTTCGAAACGGGTGGCAGGGAGTGAATAATAAATATATTCAAACAGAATGGACTCTGCTAAAAACACTCGATTGCCAAGAGGTTGCATTAAATTGGGCAAAACATTAATTCTACCATATTGCTTATCGTTTGTGATGTGCATGCCCTCTAGTTGTGGTGATGGTAAGATTGATCATGGTAATTGTAATGATTACAATAGAGTGGATATTGCACTGTTGTGTTTGTCTATGATAGCGGGATACATGGGTAATGCGTTAGTGTTTGTAAAGTGTGTGCAGATGTCATGGTGTTTACGATAGTAATGGGGAATGTGGCGACGGTGGCGAATCAGTTAATGGTGTGACGCTGTATGAATACTTATATGAACATCTCTGCCATATATCTACATGATAAACAATTCATATTGCTGATTTTTTTTTCAGTTGAATGTAATTCAAGATTCTGTTGACAGAATGATGAATAACATATAGGAAGAATTCCACTGGGT
>OZ024741.1:320102556-320110056 GCA_964016885.1 Eledone cirrhosa | reverse complement strand
CCAGCAACATTTGGACTAGTCTCTTCTCGCCCAAACATAGAAAACCCCGCTATGAAAACCACAATGACGATCACGATGACGACAAAAGAAAGTCAAGTTGGAGAGGAACGATACCAAAATCCTCACGCAGTGGTAATATGGAAGCCATTTTGACCAAGTCGATGTACGCACAATTCAAAGCCTACGAAATGATGACAAATGCTTATAAGCTACTTGGAGAGAGTGTTAAATTGCAGAGAGAAGCTTTGGTCGGTGGCAGCGGCTGAGATAGAGGGGGAAGATTCTTCAGGAACAGAAAGAGAGTAAATAATATGTTAGAATATTTAATCTATAAAATGAATTATATGAGTGTTAAAAAATATATTATGAATTGATAATAAACCGTAAGAAAAGAAAATATTTTACAAAAATATTTATGTTATACTGTTTTTCTTCCCGACTATTATATGTACACAGCTAGGTTTCATTTTCTTTTATAATCGAGGAAACTATAGATGCACGTACCTTCATTTTATATACACTCACACATATACATACACATACATATACACATACATATATACATACATACTTATAGACACACACACATATATATATACACGTATAAACTCACATAAACAAACTCATATGCCCAACACACATAAGCACACATTATTATGATTGTAGAGGATCGGATGCCATGCTTTGAAGCATAGAGTTACCTCCCTGTATGATCTGAGTTCAAATCCCGCCGAAGATAACTTTGCCTTTCATCCTTCCGGGGTCGATAGAATAAAGTACCAGTAATGCACTGGGTAATTGCTGGCCTTGTGCCAAAAGTAGAAACAATTATTATGATTGTAAAGCGGTCGATTGGCAGTATCGACAGAGGGTCGCACACCATGCTTTGACGCATAGAGTTACGGCCCTTTCCATTCTGAGTTCAAATCCCCCCGAGGTTAACTTTGCCTTTCATCCTGACGGGGTCGATAAAAGAAAGTACCAGTAATGCACTGGGTAATTGCTGGCGATGTGCCAAAAGTAGAAACAATTATTATGAATGTTTGGGCGGTGGATTGGCAGTATCGGTAGAAGGTCGGACGCGAGGCTTTGCATCATAGAGTTACGGCTCTTTATGATCTGAGCTCAAATGCCGCCGAGGTTAACTTTGCCTATCATCCTTATGGCGTCGATAAAATAAAGTATCAGTCACGCACTGGAGTCGTGAAAAGCTGAAAAATATCCTTTGACCTTCGAATGACTCTGCTGTATATATATACACACACACACACACACACACACACTTATCTTAATAGCCATTTGACACACATCGCTGCTGGCTATTGTCGCAGCATCGAATACCTTACTACACACACACACACACACACACACACACACACACACACACACATATTTGTTGTGAAAGAGTCATTTCTCAATCTTGGCGCAAAAACAATTTTTTATCCACATGACCTCTACCGACCAATCAAAATTGTTTTGACCACAAGCATTTTTGCAACACAAAAATAACGCTGGAGCCAATTTTTTTAACATAAAAACAGGTAGAATTCCCAAAACTAATCAGATCAGAGCAAACAGCACGGACACTCTATCTCAAAATTATTTTTGAAAAGCATTTAGAAATGCGCAACCGGTAAAAACTTAAAAACTTAAAACCACAACCGAATACTAACCCATACAATCACTAATACTCTTTTATTCCTAATTAAACCATTTTTCAACTGTGAACAATTTGTCAGCATTTTCTATTCCGTTTACCAATATATATATATATATATATATGAGTGTCGTGTGGATGAAAAACCCAAAAGTACGAACTTCATCCGTTCCCATGTCGATTCAGTTCGGATTGCCTCGGAAACATAACCTTATTATGTAACAAGCTGTCTGATGATGACACGACACTCGCACACGGAACAGTGTGGCCAGTGTCGTCATCGAAATATATATCACAGCACTATTATTAAAGGACTTGAACATCTGAAACTACTTCGCTTTTCCTTATTCGATATTTACTCCGTCACTCCTATGTGGAAAAAGTACGTTGAGTGCTTGAATTGAATTGCATCAATGTTAACCCTAATATATATATATATATATATATGTATGTATATATGTATGTATATATATATATATATATATATATATATATATATATATATATATATATATAGAAAGATTTGAATGGATACAGTTTAGTTGAAAGGAATTTATTGACACGTGTTTCTATAACAGTTACATAACCTAAAACAGCTATCTACAAACTTTTAGTTATGCAGACATTCAATATTTCAATGTTATTGTTTACTGTCATTTCATCAGAATAATATTACTGAGGACCTATTTAGTTTTTATAGAGAATATTAGGAGGAAGGGGTGAAGTTGTTAGAAGAATAGTTGAAGGAGTGGTTTTTCGATAGCAGTGAGAATTCTTGGTGGCAGTGATTAATTAGATTCCCATCTGTTGTTTTGACATTTTTTATAGAATATATTATTGGTTATTTTTCTAAATCTATAGAAGGATTAGAGATAGTAAAGATATGCGTGGTTGGTTTTGTGTTTGCACTTAACATTCAGACTTAAATTTTTCTTTCAAGTGTACGTATTCTTTCACCCACGCATTCACACACAAATATATTTGCACACCTCTACAAAATACATATACTCACAATTCACATATTCATACTTACATATATATACACACATGCATACACATATATATACACACTTGTATTCATGTACATACATACGCGCTCATGTGTATACATTTTCATACTCAACTTATCTTTATATATACACACGTATAGACACACACATATATACATACATACTCTAGTCCATGTGTACACACATACACATACATACACATCCATATACACATACATACATACACATATATATATACATATATACATATACATATATATACATATATATATATATATATACACATACATATATACACACATATACACACACACACATATATATATATATATATATAAGCACTTTAATACATGAATACACTTACATCTAACTATACACATCAAACATATATATATATTTACTTATTTATATACATTTTCACATATATATACATACTTATGGACGTTTTTAGACACATTCATTATCGCATATTTGTACCTATTCTCATCAGCATATCTTTTCATTATTAGTATGGTAATTTAAGGTTATTAATATATGTTGAAAAGAGATTGTTTTTATATTTTTCTAACTAGATTAAGGTTTATATAGTTGGGGGATGTCCCTCTTTTATGTAATATTCGGCTTGTAGTGGGAAAAAAGGGTTTTAGTTCTGTGACGGCAGAATAATGTTCGTTCAATTCTGTTATTCAGCAGTTTCTTCTTGTGTGTGATTATGTAATAAATCTCAAGATTACACAATTTGCAGAAATTTTGGCTCCTGGAAAAGCTTTGGGTTTTAGCTAATTTTTCCCATTTTAGGGTAAACTTTTGATTGCTATCCCTGAGCGTCCAAGCTTTCTCTGCTAAAGTTGTTACATTTCTTTGGCTCTGGTGTTTTATTGAGTAAGAATGCCTATACAATCGAGATTTAAACGATGTTGCCGTTGATCCCACGTAATACCACTCGTTGCCTCCGGATTTAATGGTACACTTATAAATAATATTTTTTTCCAGGCAGTTATTGCCGAGGGGGCAGTTGTCAGGATAGGTGCAGTTACAGTTGTGTACGTTGGGTTTTCTCTGGAGTAGTATTGCGGACGAACTTAGGTGTGGTTTATTTATGTTCTGTAGTGTATTGTCTACTGTTTTTTTGGGGTTCTTTGTACTTAAGTTCTTAGTGTTTTCGTTTAACCTTCTAGTATTGATCTTTTTTATGTGTTGTTCAAGGTTTAACGCTGTAGAGTATGACAGTCTTATAGTGGTAGGGTTTAGGATTTTGTGGTATTTGTGTGATGTGGGAAAATGTCTTTTAATTATTTTAAAGAAGAGTACTGGTAAATTTGTACTAATGGAGCTATTGTATTCGGGGTTATACCATAAGTACTCTTTGCATCGCTTTCTATTAGTTTTGTTTGTTGGTTTACTGGTGTGCATACTATGGTAGTAAGTGTGGTTTGGTGTTGTGTTATTATATCTACCTATGTGGGATTTATTTTGGGTGTTTTGATTGTTCCCATCTATGTACTCTATTTTGTTGAGGTAGCCTGCTTTACTAAGGGCGTTATCGTAGTACTCGGCGTGTTCCTTAAATACTTGTATGTTAGAAGATAGACCCGAGATTCTAAGGGAAATATTTTTAGGGATAGATTTAATTATAGAGATGGGGTGGTTAGACCCAACATTTACGTATTTGAGATTTTCATTCAATTTATGAAACGGTTTAATCAAACCAGAGTTTAAATTGAGTGTGACATCCAGGAAGTTAACTACTTTAAGGTTGTATTCATATGTTATAGTTAGTCCTATTTCGAGTAGTAGTTTTCTTATATCTTTGCGTAGTTTTTCTAGTTTTTGGTTATTAAGGTTTTTAGCTAGGAGGAGAACATCGTCGCGGTATATTCCGCCGTGGAGATTGCTGAATTTTTCCTGGAGTCTAAAGGCGATAAATAACCCCACAATATCAGTTATTTCCGCCGAATCGTTAGAGCCCATTGTTATGTCAAAGTTAGAGGGTCTATCTTTACGTACCCAATAACTGTTCTCAAATTTGCAACATCGTTTAAATCTCGATTGTATAGGCATTCTTACTCAATAAAACACCAGAGCCAAAGAAATGTAACAACTTTAGCAGAGAAAGCTTGGACGCTCAGGGATAGCAATCAAAAGTTTACCCTAAAATGGGAAAAATTAGCTAAAACCCAAAGCTTTTCCAGGAGCCAAAATTTCTGCAAATTGTGTAATCTTGAGATTTATTACATAATCACACACAAGAAGAAACTGCTGAATAACAGAATTGAACGAACATTATTCTGCCGTCACAGAACTAAAACCCTTTTTTCCCACTACAAGCCGAATATTACATAAAAGAGGGACATCCCCCAACTATATAAACCTTAATCTAGTTAGAAAAATATAAAAACAATCTCTTTTCAACATATATTAATAACCTTAAATTACCATACTAATAATAAAAAGATATGCTGATGAGAATAGGTACAAATATGCGATAATGAATGTGTCTAAAAACGTCCATAAGTATGTATATATATGTGAAAATGTATATAAATAAGTAAATATATATATATGTTTGATGTGTATAGTTAGATGTAAGTGTATTCATGTATTAAAGTGCTTATATATATATATATATATGTGTGTGTGTGTATATGTGTGTATATATGTATGTGTATATATATATATATATATATGTATATATATGTATATGTATATATGTATATATATATGTGTATGTATGTATGTGTATATGGATGTGTATGTATGTGTGTACACATGGACTAGAGTATGTATGTATATATGTGTGTGTCTATACGTGTGTATATATAAAGATAAGTTGAGTATGAAAATGTATACACATGAGCGCGTATGTATGTACATGAATACAAGTGTGTATATATATGTGTATGCATGTGTATATATATGTAAGTATGAATATGTGAATTGTGAGTATATGTATTTTGTAGAGGTGTGCAAATATATTTGTGTGTGAATGCGTGGGTGAAAGAATACGTACACTTGAAAGAAAAATTTAAGTCTGAATGTTAAGTGCAAACACAAAACCAACCACGCATATCTTTACTATCTCTAATCCTTCTATAGATTTAGAAAAATAACCAATAATATATTCTATAAAAAATGTCAAAACAACAGATGGGAATCTAATTAATCACTGCCACCAAGAATTCTCACTGCTATCGAAAAACCACTCCTTCAACTATTCTTCTAACAACTTCACCCCTTCCTCCTAATATTCTCTATAAAAACTAAATAGGTCCTCAGTAATATTATTCTGATGAAATGACAGTAAACAATAACATTGAAATATTGAATGTCTGCATAACTAAAAGTTTGTAGATAGCTGTTTTAGGTTATGTAACTGTTATAGAAACACGTGTCAATAAATTCCTTTCAACTAAACTGTATCCATTCAAATCTTTCTATTTTTCTCCGGATTACTTTTGGAACTACAACTGGAACCGTCGAGCAAACTCTACGTGAGCTGATAATCTACTGTGTGTAATATTTATATTACAACACAACGGAAAAAACTGTATATATATATATATATGTATTTTTTTTAGGGCGGGTAAAATTCCCGAGATCCATCGACGAGTTCTCTCCAGCGGTCTCTATCCTTCATTATCGCTGCCATGTCCTGCATCTCCAACAGACCAGTGTCTGTCCTTAGGGTATCAACATATGTTAACCTTGGTCTTCCTCTTCCAGTGTGTCCATGTAGGGGCTCCCACAGGAGCACTGAGTGCAGTGTCAACTCTGGATGTTGGTGAGCATATCCAGCTAACCTCAGTCTCCTCTGTGTCACTTTTGAGCTGACTTTTGGTAGGCTCTCGTACAGCTCTGAGTTTTTCATCCTCAGTGTATACTGATTAATGTTCAGAGCCATCCTCAGTATTCTCGCGTAGCACCAATCCACCATCTGAGTGAGTTTCTTGGTCAGTGTCCAAGTCTCAGACCCGTACAGCAGCACAGACTCCACTACAGCAATGAAGAGGCGGATTTTCAGGTCTTTACGAAGGTCCGATTTCCACACCGATCTCAAGCTGTGGCACGCCGCCCAGACCTTGCTCTTCCTTTCAACCACATCATCTTCCGCATTCCCAATCTTTGCTCCCAAATACAGGAAGCCCTCAACCAATTCTAGTGGCTTCCCGCCTACATTAGTGATCCCCTCTGGCTTCTCAACATTCTCTACAAGATATTTTGTTTCAGTCTCATTCATTCTCAGCCCCACACTCATCGACACAGTCTCAACCTCCTGCATCAAATCCTTTGCCTCCTTCACTGTATTTGTCACCAAAATTATGTCGTCGGCAAATTCAGCATCCGATATCTGTTTCGCCTTAACTCTCCTGCTCTGAGCCGTCACGTGGTAAAGACCGTCAACAGGATTATCCTTAACAGGATCCAGCCTGAGATGGAGAAGAAGCTCAGGGACAACCAGAACGGCTTCAGAGAAGGAAGATCAACAACCAGTCACATCCTGGTGCTAGGGAGGATATTAGAGGGAGCTAGAGCAAAGTGCCTTCCTGCGGTCATAGTTTTCATTGACTTTAGGAAGGCCTTTGATTCTGTGGGCCGTCACTGCCTGATGAAGATCTTACATGTCCAGCTCCTGGTTGGGTTGTTATTTCTCTGAGGAACTCTACCACACCAATTCGAACTGCCTGAAGAGGTCACAGCCAATGATGGCTGTCACCGAAATATATATAGCAGTATATCTTTAATAAACGAAGCCAAATCTTAAATATTTGACTTAATTACTTTATTTTATATTACTCCGGAGTACACAAACCAACCTGCGTACTTCGTCGAGTG
>OZ024741.1:320027556-320090056 GCA_964016885.1 Eledone cirrhosa | reverse complement strand
TGTGTCTGTGTGTATGCGTGTGTATTAGAAAAGGGAAGTAAGGTTCTATACAAAACGGTGGATATAGAAAAAAGGTGAAGTTGGAAATAGCGCGGAAAATATATTTTAGGGTCTATGTTTCTTTTTTTTTCCTTTCTTTGATTCGTCAAAGTGACATTATTGAAATGATGACAATATTGAAAAAATGAGAAGGACAATTGTTTTGAAAAAAGTTTTGTAATGGATATAAAGTATATAAAGTATTACCGGTTTCGATGTATTATTAAAATTCACCTTATCAAATGTTGAGTATTGCAATTAAAAAGAATTAATAGGAAGTTATAACTAAAAATTAAAGATTTAAAATTACCATCTCTCCCTATTAACAAGAACTCATTCTCCAGTCCACTTTTGAGCAAGAAAGATGGGAAAAAAACTTACTCCAACACTTAATTTTAATTTTAAATCTTTAATTTTTAGTTTTTAATTCCTATTAATTCTTTTTAATTGCAATACTCAACATTTGATAAGGTGAATTTTAATAATACATCGAAACCGGTAATACTTTATATACTTTATATACATTATAAAACTTTTTTTTAAAAGAATTGTTCCTCTCATTTTTTCAATATTGTCATCTTTTCAATAATGTCACTTTGACGAATCAAAGAAAGGAAAAAAAAAAGAAAAACTGACCCTAAAATATATTTTTCGTGCTATTTCCAACTTCACCTTTTCTCTCTAAATATATATATATATGTGTGTGTGTTGGTGTGTGTGTTGGTGTGTGTGTGTGCGTGCGTGTGCGTGGGTTTGTGCATGTGTGTATGTGCGAGTCTTTGTGTGTATAGTATACATATATATATATATATATACAAGAAGTGCGCTAGCACAACTGGCATTAAAAGAGCATTTATAACAGTAATTTTATTCTTTGAGTTGAGCTCAGTTTTCAAAACAGCACGTACTCTCCGGTAGCAATACTTCTTGATTTTTTTCTTTCGTGCTGGCGGAGCGAATACCTTCATTGATCCCTAAATATTTGTGCGTTTGCTCCTGTTCCAGTTCCTTAATTATTGTATTCATATCTATTTCCATTGAATTTATGCTTGTCATTGTGCCTTTCTTGTATGTCGCTTTCGCACATTTTTCCAGTGCAAATTCTATCCTCACATCATCATTGGACACCAACCTCTCTTCAACAATCTTTCAATTCGCTATCATTTTTTTTTCACATACTGTTTTAAGTCATCCGTATAAAACAGATGACTTATGGTTTTTGTCTCCATTTGGTAACCATATTTGTTATTGTTGAACCCTAAAGACTAATGTATGAGTACATTGCAATATATAAGATGAAAAAAAAATTACATTGAAAAATAGCACATTTAATGCTTTTGCTGCTGGAATTTATAGTTCCATCAGTGTGGGACATTAATAGATTTGTATTTCATAAAGACATGTTATATTACAGGAAGTTTGATATTACTGGGGACATTTTCAGAACATCCAAGATTTTCAAAATTCATGAGTGGTGAACACAATCAAATGTTTTTTTTTATAGTCGGTCCAAGCAATACTCAAACGTGTGTGCTTTTTATAATAGTTTTCCAGACTCATTCGCCTAATTATTAGTCAAGATTGAGGTGAGGAACTTTTATTATGTGGAAAAGTAATTGGTGAAACGATAATGTTTGGGAATATGTTTTTGTAGATTTTGGCGAGATATGTTATACATTGTGCAAACCAATCTGGAGTTTCCTCAGGGTTATGTATAATTTCGTTAAATCATTTCACCAATGTATCATGGGTAGCAGTTAGAGAAGATAACCAGAAGTTTGGCACTTTATCAATGACAGAAGATTTCCATTTGTTAGCTTTATTTATGTTCCTTTCATGTACTTTATCCATCCTTCATTCACATTATCAGATATTATTATTATTATTACAGTTGCATTTATCTTGCTTTATGTTCATACGAGTTATCACCAAGAGACAACAAGGTCCGCCATGTTCAAGAGAGAACATACATACTCACACATGCATCTTTAGTGTTTAGACTTGTGATGTACTTATATTGACAGAATCTTCCTTAGTATATGGGCAGTTCCCATTAGTACTATCTTTTGTATTTCTCCTATACGCGGGTTTCCTGGGATTTGCGATAAGTAATCATTAGACCCCTTAGGTATCATTCCCAGAGCGCCTACAACCACTGGTATTGTTTTAGTTCTCAATTTCCACATTTTCCAATTTCTATCTCCAGGTCCTTATACTTGCTTAATTTTTCAAATGGTTTTATAGATACATTCTTGTCTATTGGAACGGACATATCAATTAGCAGGCATACCCTCTTTTTAAAGTCCTTCAATATTATATCAGGTCTATTTGCATTTATTTTTCGGTCTGTTTGGATGCTAAAGTTCCACAAGATTGAGATGTGATCTTTTTCAAGTATGGGAGGTGGTTGATGCTCCCACCAATTCTTTTGATGGGGCAGGTCAAAATGCTTACATATTATCCAATGTATGTATTGTGCAGCTCTGTCATGCCTGTTTAGGTATTCGGTTGGAGCTATAGGACTGCACATTGAAATTATATGGTCAATGGTCTCTGGTTGTTTTTTGCATACACGGCATAATGGGCTGCATCCATTTTTTATTATGTTGGCTTGGTAATTTTTTGTTGGCAGACACTGATCTTGTGCTGATATAATCAGTCCTTCAGTCTCCGATTTCAGTCCAGAGGATGCCAACCACTGATGGGTTAAAGTTTTGTCAACATCAGGATTGTTAGCTCGTTCTGGGTATTTTCCATACAGAGGCTTTTCTTGCCATTTCTTAGCCAGTTTCTGTAGCAGTTCTTTCTTTGCAGTTACTTTTACCTGCTTTGCTTTTTCTGTGTTTTCCATTTCATCAGTAAATGGGACTTCTGAAATTTGTAGTCCATTACTGTATCCATGTCTGTGGATCTCTGAATTCAGTTTTCTCAAAGAAGGTACTATGAAGGGATTTTTCATGAAGGCTGCTCTTCCTCCTTGTTATTTCCTCCTTGGACATCTCTTGGTCTATTGTTCTCTCCTTCAGTACAATTCTGAGCATTGGCTCCCTACTGTCGGTCACGTATTTGTGCAGGTTGTTTTTCTCCATCTGAAGACAGTCCTCTATGCTGATAAGACCTCTCCCACCTTCAGATCTCTTTACGTAGAATCTATCAACATCACTCCTCTTGTGGAACATGTTGTAGATAGTCAATAGCTTCCTAGTCTTCCTATCCATTTCTTTTTGTTCAGCAACATTCCAATTCAGAATTCCCACACTGTACCTAATAATAGACAGCTCGGGAATTCACTGCACTTATGACATTCCTACTATTCAGATGTGATTTTAATACGCTCCTTACTCTCCTAATGTACTCAGATCTTATCAATTCCTTCATTTTTTTTGTTCTTGATGTCATCTGCCTCCAGAACACCTAAATATTTGTATCCTTCTTCATAGTCAGTTTCCTTTATCATCTCACCTGTTGGTACCTGGATTCTGTTGCTTCTGCTCAATTTACCCCTCTTCCTCACTAGGACTCCACACTTATTAATACCAAATTATTATTATTATTATTATTATTATTATTATTATTATTGGTCTAAGCGGACGTATTTTGCTCGCTCCCAGTAAGTAAATTTGCCTGTTAAAATTATTTGTTGTTAAATATTTCTTGTTGTGTAAGGGATATAAGCCCTTAGACTTTGCCCTCTGAAGGCGAAAGTATAACATTTGGGCCTTTTGGCCCAAATATTTGAATTTGTTTTACATGTTAAAACATTTACAGAGAAAAAAAATGGCTGAGCCACGCCCCCAACGATATGTCTGCTGTCGTGCGACAACGACGTGGAAGTTGAGAGGAGCGCTACAGCGAAATTAACACAAATTGATAACACAAACACCACCACAAACAAGGTAAACAAAGACACCAATGATACCAATGAGAACTCTAATTTTGAAAAAAATGACAGTAACAGCGACAACGAAAATACAGATAACAAACAAAAAATAACCAATACAACAACAATATCAACACCACTAACATGAAAACAAATAGCGACAACACCAAGAGCAACAATACCAACTGCACCGAGAACAACGGTGGCAACAAAGACAGCAATGATAACAGCGACAGTGCTAACAACAACACCAACAAGAACAACGGCAACGACCACAACACCCCCAACGAAAACAAGAAGAACACTTTCGCTGCGGCAGCAGTAAAAAAGAGGCCATGCTTCAACATGGACCTCTCAAATAAAGATGAAAAGTTGGCCCAGGCATGGAAGCTCATCAAGCAAGAGCAAACCTGGGCCAACTTAACTGTCCCGGTAGAAGCTATTGAGGCAGTGGAGCGAAGAACACATTATAGATGCATCTCAGCACAAACCAAAAGGGCAGCTTTAATCCCACAAGAAGATGTCGAAGTCGCGCTGAGGTGCATCAGAAAAGATACCGAATACATAGAGAGGGGCAGACAGTACGGCACCATTTCGGTGTTGTTCAAGTCAGAAGCTCTCGCTATGAAACACGCTATGACTCCTTGCAAAACCAGCAAGGTCATAATGTACCCCTCCCACATGGGAAAAAGAACCGCCCGTCTCCGCATTCCCAGAATTCCACCAGGACTTGACATGTGGTGGCTTCTGGGATGTGTGATTGTGGAGGGAACGGATACCGTCCCTATAGAAGTGACCAGAACGGCCAGAGAGGACTGGTCCGAGAATGTGAAGACAATCCCGGACCACATCCGCCTTCAGAATGGGACGGTCATTCACATTATGACCGAAGACTAAAGGCCGCAGTGTTTTGTTTGTGGGGAAAAAGCCCATTTGCGAGCCTTCTACCCTCAACTGCTGAAAGAAGCAAGGGTTCGAAAGGCTCCACTGCTGCCGATGCCGGGGAGAGGACCACAACCAACACCAGCACCGGCAAAACCACCAACAACAACACCAATAGAAAGACCACCACCAACATTGACCACCCAGGGGGGAAACGAGGAAAGCTGTCAAATTCCCCCTCCCCCCCAAAATACACACACCAATAAAACCATAAACATAGATACAGACACACTTACAGACACAGACCCCCTCATCTACCAGTTGTAAAGATGAGGGAAAACCAAAATCCCCCAAAATACAAAAAAGGAAACACAAAAAGAAAAAAAAACTCAACAAAGCACAAAATCACCCACAATAAAAAACGCAGACACCACCCACACAAACATCTCTCCAATAACACCAACATTAACACCACCATCACCATCACCAGATTCCCCCAAACGCAAACAACCTAAACAGACGCAAGAACAAATATACACACAAATATCTGAAACCACAGACACCTCACTCACAACAAACACAGATATAACCGAAACAATACCACCAAAACCATCACCACCACAGCCACGCAAACAAATAAAATCACACCAACAAAACATACAAAACTTCGTGCTCGTCAGGAGGGCCAACAAGGAACTGATGGCCCTCGTAGCACGAAGTGAAAATATACAAAAAGAGGGGGAAATTTTTAAATCGAGCACATTTTGCGTGCCGGAAGATTTGGTTCTGGTGCGAATGTCGCTCGATATATTCAAAGAAATGCAAGACGTGGGAACCCCGAACGTAAAACCCACTTCAAGACTTTTAAAGGGGTTCCCAAAAGAAACCCCACCAACTATGGAGGTCGAACAACCCGACCTTCACAAGAGCCCGGAAGGTAAGTAAACCTTCCTCTCTCTCTTTTTAACCTGCCAACATGGCCGTATTAAGAGTAGGATGTTTAAATGTTCGAGGCCTGGGATCGTCCTGGAAGCAGAATCACCTGCTCAACGACCTCAGGTCTATAGAAATGGATGTAATTGCCGTCAGCGAGATCAGGATTTCCGACACGCGCGCATTAGCCCCCATTTTCGACGACTATCAGATCTTTGCATGTTAGCCGGTCGGGAATGGGAGGCAGGGTGGCAGTGCTGTTTAGGAAAGGCCTGGACCTCGAGGTAAGGTCGATCTTCCGGGACCCGGACGAGAAGTTGGTGGTCCTGGACGTGAACAATAACGAAGGTGGTGCCTTTAGACTGGTGGCCGTCTATGCTCCTACTGGGGCAGGACTGCCGGACTTCTTTAGACGCCTGGAAGCCTTTCTGGGTACGTCTCGCCCTTTACTGTTAGCGGGGGACTGGAACGGCATCTTAGACGCACGCTGGGACTGTGTGGGAGTATCCGATAGGAGCGGGAGGTGCAAAAGCCTCAAGAACCTGATCAGCCAGTTCCAACTGTCTGACAGGTACCGACTAGATTTCCCTAATACGCCAGTGTGGACCTGGGCTAACCGCATAGGGTCATCTAGATCGTATATAGACAGGATATTCATTAGGAAAATAGACAGAAATAGTGTAAGCTGTCCACATTTTAAAACGGTCACCTATTCAGATCACAAGTTTGTGATCTGTATGGTCGACCTAGATAAGACGCGTAGGTTAGGACCTGGTTACTGGAAGTTAAACATGTCATTTCCGGCACGTAAGGCTTACAGGGACAAGGTCAACAATTTAGTTAAGAAAAGGTTGACAGGGGGAGTCGTCAACAATAGATGGTGGGGGCTCTCAAAAGAGAGATTAGAGTAATGTCGATAGAGTTTAGCAAAGAAGTAGCATTAGAGAAAAATAGAAAGGAGGGGGAGTTGGTAGATAAGTTAGACGAGGCTATTGGTAGTGGCATTGCAACTGACGTGCTAGCGGCGAGAATAGCATTAGACCATTTCTTCAATGCGAAACACGAAGGTTGCATTGTCAGAGCTAAGGCACGTGCTCTGAGAAACGAGGGAACCAAAGCTGTTCGATGGGCCCGCGTGGCAGAGGCGCAGCGTGGTAATAAAAAGCACGAATCGGTTTTTGATGGACCGAGACGCGCACGAGCTGAGCGATTCGAAGAGGATGTGTGAAGCCTTTCGCCAACATTTTGCTCGATTGTTCGGGAGAAGTGGCGGGTCAGAGATGGTGGCGGACTTCAGTCCCTACCTCGATGGCTTGCCGCAACACTTGACGGCTGACCCTGGGCGCTGCGAAAGGCCAATTACTTCAGCCGAGATTCAGGATGCCCTTGTCGGCTGCATGAGGCGCATGTCACCCGGTTTGGATGGTCTGCCCTACGAGCTTTACGTAAATATGCCAGACTTGTTCTCCAATCTCATCGAAGCCCTCTACTGCAACTGGCAGCAAAACGGGAGTATTCCCAGTTCTGTGAGCCGGGGCGGAGTGACGTTGATAAGCAAAGACGAGAACAAGAGGAACACATTAGACAATTTCAGGCCCATAACTCTTCTCAACACAGAGTTTAAGATTTTGGCCAGGGTGTTAGCGAAGAGGTTGGCGCTTGTCGTCGGGGATTTGGTTGGGGAAGCGCAAACTTGCGCAATCCCAACCAGGTCCATACACGACAACCTCCACCTAATGCGATACATCATAGAGAGGGTAGGGTGTAAACCTGGCTTCGGTGGGGCTCTGATCAATTTAGATCAATCGAAAGCATTTGATAGGGTCGACCATCGGTACCTGGAGGCTGTCTTCAAGGCGGCTGGCTTCGGCCCCCTCTTCAGAAGCTGGATCGCTGCAATGCACAGCGGCACCTGCTCGATGGTCAAAATTAATGGCCACCTCTCGAAACCGTTTCAGGTCTCCCGATCGGTCCGTCAAGGGTGCCCTCTGTCCTCCCTTCTGTACGTATTGACTCTCGAGCCTTTACAGCGGAAGCTGGAGCTGTTGCAGGGCATCCCGCTCGAACCGGGACGCGGAAAGGCTGTGTCGGCTTATGCGGACGACATCACCGTAATGGTGTCGGACACTTCAGAAATCGAGGTGGTCGGCAACTTATTGGAGGAATATGAAAGGTTGACGGGAGCAAAACTTAACCCGGAAAAGTCAGTGGGCTTGCAACTAGGCACCTGGAGAGGCAAGTCTATGCCGTCCAACAGCGTCGTTAGGCGCTGGACGGACGGAGCGGTAAAGTTGCTAGGGATTTGGTTCGGGCCAGACCTCCAGGTGGATAAGAATTAGGACGAGGTGACGGGCAGGGTAGTCAGTCTCACCCAGAAATGGGCTGGGATGAAGCTATCACTGAAATGTCGGGCGGAGGTGGCGAACGCGTACATTGCGTCCGTCATCTACTACCGTCTGACTGTCGTCCCTTGCCCCCTTTCGCGCCTCGCCATCTTGGAGCGGCTCCTCTTCAAATTCTTGTGGAGGGGTCAGGTTCCGCTGGTGAGGCGGTCCATCTGCTGCCAGCAACCTCTACGTGGAGGGCTGGGCATGGCCGTGGCTAATGATGCGCAGGAACGCGCTGAGGCTGCGGCATCTCCAGATATTCTGCCTAAACGGTGAACAGGTGTGGTCGCCGTTTGTCAAACGGGCCTTTCCGCAGCTCGTTTCTTTGACTGAGTTGCAGTCCTTGGTCAAGAAGAGACCGAGACTGGGTGACAGGCATCTGGAATGTTGCTAGGCACTCACTGCCCTCTACCAGGCGGGCAATGCGGTCAGTGGAACTTCCATTCTCGAGTTCTATAGAGGATTAGTGGTGGGAAAGTGCGACGACGCACTCGCAGGGGCTCTGGGAGTCAACGAATTCGAACTAACCAGTCTGTACCGGTGAACTTTCGAGCCGGAGACGATGGATAATTTCCAAAAATCCCTCGCTTGGCAGTGCTACCGGGGGGCACTGCTGGTTCGAGATAAACTCTACAGGCACGGAAGTGCTGTCAGGCGGACCTGCCCGAGATGCGCGCAGAGCGACGAAACCGTTCTGCACGCACTCGTCCAGTATCCGTGCATTACTGACTTGTGGAGTTATGTTGAACAGCTGTTGTCGCGTGTAGAACGGATCCGGCTATCGGCCGAGTCCATAGGGAAGATCGACCCGCCGCCTTCTTTTGGCCAGGAAGGGCAGGCAATTTTTCTCTGTCAGATGGCAGTAGCGATAGCGGTTGTATGGTAGAGGAGGTTGAAAGGACTGAAGACAGACACTTTTCTCTTCGGCCAATCCCTCATCAACTTTTTCAAGTTTCACTTGGAAAGGAAGGTGAGGGTGGAGAGAGAAGTGCTGCCCCCCAGTACATTTGCTGAAAGGTGGGTGAATGTGGCGAGAATGGCCCGTGTGAGTGGGCCTACTCTGGTCATGCGGCTGTAGGTAGGTAAATTTGAAGAAGAGAGGGATGCCCTTCCAGGGTGCTCTCGAAGCGTCGGGTCGTTCAGGACTGCTGGGGTACCTGAATGAACCCTAGGTGGTCATCCCCCCTATTGGGGAATTTTCTCTTGTTGTAATTTTATTGTTACTTTATTGTTACTTTGTTATTGTTATTCATATTGTTTACTCGATTTTTCTATAAAACCCCACTGTCCCAGTCTTTTGTATTGTCCCCTATATGTCGGCCCTTGTGGCCAATAAATGAAATCATTATTATTATTATTATTGAATGCCAGGGTTGACGGAGGCTCGGCTCTGTAAGGTATTGTAAATTTTTACCGCTATAACAATTGTAAATTGTTTAAAACTTTAACCAAATTGTAGACAATAACACTCTCCTCCTCGTGAGAGGGGTCTTTCTGCCCGTTATTTGGCCCTTCGGGGTTAAATAACCGCTTATTGGGGTTTTGTGCCCAATATTTATTTTAAACCAAAAAAAAACATTTAGTTAGAAAATTAGACGCGGTGCTTAGCAAAGGCATCGCGACCGACGTGCTTGCGGTGAAATTGGCCCCGACCAATTCTTCAATGCAAAACACGAAGGCTGCGTTGTGAGAGCTAGGGTGCGTGCTCTCAGAGACGAGGGGACGAAAGCCGTTCAATGGGCCCGAGTGGCGGAGGCGCGACGTGGCAACAAAGCCACTATCCGCTCTTTGGTGGACCACGACGGGCGCATGCTACTCGATCCCGGGCAAATGTGTGAAGCTTTTCAGCGACACTTCGCTCAACTGTTCTGGGGCAGCGGTGGGCCGGGTCGAGGGAAGGACTTTAGTGTCTACCTTGACGGACTGCCGCGGCTCTCGGCCACTGAGGCGGAGTGTTGCGAAAAGCCGATAACAGCCGCTGAAGTACGGGAGGTAATGACTGGCTGCACAAGGGGTAAATCGCCTGGTCTGCATGGTCTGCCCTATGAACTTTACGTACAGATGCCAGACTTGTTTGGAGGCTTCTTGGCGGACGTCTACTGCAACTGGCAACAGAACGGGAGAATTCCCAGCTCTGTGAGCCGAGGAGCGGTGGCACTGCTGAGAAAGGATCCGAACAAGGGTGATAACATAGATAATTACAGGCCCATAACTCTGTTAAACACAGAGTTCAAGATTTTGGCCAAGGTGCTAGCAAAGAGGTTGGCGCTTGTCGTTGGTGGTCTGGTGGGAGAGGCTCAGACATGCGCCATTCCCGACAGATCCATCCACGACAACCTCCACCTCATGCGATACATCGTAGAGAGGGTAGCTAGGGAACCTGGCATGGGTGGGTCTTTGATCAATTTAGATCAGTCGAAAGCTTTCGATAGGGTCGACCATCGTTACCTAGTGGCAGTCCTGAGGGCGGCTGGCTTTGGGCCCATCTTCAGAGATGGATCGCTGCCATGCACAGCGACATCTGCTCTGTGATGAGAGTGAACGGTCACCTTTCGGAACCGTTCAACATCATGCGCTCGGTCCGCCAAGGATGTCCCTTCTCGTCCCTCTTGTACGCATTGACTCTCGAGCCATTACTGCACAAACTGGAGACATTGAGGGGCGTCCCGCACGAACTAGGATGCGGAAGATCCGTGTCAGCATATGCCGACGATGTCACCGTAGTGGTCTCGAACGCCAAACACATTGAGGCGATCGGCACTACGCTAAGAGAATACGAAGCGGTGACAGGAGCAATGATCAACCAGGAAAAGTCAGTGGGCCTGCAGCTCGGCACCTGGAGAGGCAGGTCCATGCCGTCCAACAGCGTCGTTGGGCGCTGGACGGACGGATCGGTTAAATTGCTAGGGGTCTGGTTCGCTCCGGACCTCCAGACGGACGAAAACTGGGACGAGGTGACGAGCAGCGTGGCTTCTCTCACCCAGAAATGGACGGAGAGGAAGCTATCCCTGAAAGGGCGAGCGGAGGTGGCTAACGCGTACATCGCGTCCGTCATCTACCGTGGTCGCCGTTTGCTAGAAACGTCTTTCCCAGCTCGTCTCCTTGACGGAGCTGCAGTCCTGGGTCAAGCCAAGACCGAGAGGGAGCGCTTGGAGACTGGAATGTCTTCAGGCGCTCACAGCCCTCGACCAATCGGGCAATGTGATCGGTGGAAACTCCACCTTGGCGTTCTACAGAGGATTAGTGGAGGGGAAGAGCGACGACGTACTTGGAGAAACTCTAGACGTCGGCGAAAATCAACAAGCCAATCTCTTCGGACGGACTTTCGGGCCGGGCCTATGGACAACTTCCAGAAATCCCTGGCCTGGCAGTGCTAACTGTGAGCTTTGCCAGTTCGGGATAAACTCTACAGGCATGGAGGTGCCGTCAGCCGGGCATGTCCGAGATGCGCGCAGGGCGACGAAACAGTCCTGCACGCACTCGTCCAGTGTCCGAGCATTGCTGACTTGTGGGTTTATGTCGAACACCTGCTGTCACGTGTAGGACGGATCCAGCTATCAGCTGAGTCCATCGTGAGGATAGCCCCGCCCTCTTCCTTTAGCCGAGAAGGGCAGGCAGTTTTTATCTGTCTGGTGGCCATGGCGAAAGAGATAGTATGGTGGACACGTTTGAAAGGGCTGAAGACGGGCATTTACCTCTTCGGTGATGCCCTCATTAACTTTTTCAAATTTCATTTGAAAAGGAAAATCAGGGTGGAGAGGGAAGTGCTCTCTTCCCAGCATTTTGTTGAAAGATGGGTGAGAGAAGCAAGAATGGCCCGAGTGAATGGGCCTACTCTGAGTATGCGTCTGTAAATTAAAGGTGGAAAACTGGGAGAGGGCACTTGCCCTGGTGGTCAGGGTCACTGTGGCCTTTTAATGGGCTTTCTCCACAAATGTCCCTCGTAAGTCTCCCCCCTATTGGGAAATTTTCATTGTTATTTTTTTATTACATCCTCTGTTTTTGTTTTTTAGACGCAGAAATGCCCATTTGTACCGTCCTGTATTGTCCTGTACTGTACATAATGTATACTTTATGTAAACCCTTGTGGTTAATAAAGAAAGCATTATTATTATTATTATTATTATTATTATTATTATTATTATTATTATTATCTTTGTTGTTGCGTCTTTCAAGATGTATTACACATCAACCCTGTCAGTTTGTTATATTTGTCCTTGTTACTCAAAGTTATTTATTGAAAACTTGTTACCGCTTCATCGATACAATAACCAGGATCGTAGTTTTTCTTTATTTAATCTATAAGGTATCTGGAGCTTGTTCATCAAACACACTTTTCAATTTTTGTTTAAAAATAGAAAGATGTCGGACGAGGAATATACATCTACTGAAAAGAAGAACTATCACACTGCAGAATGGAACTGCAAAATTGTAAAGATCAGTAACAACAGCAACAACAACAATAATAACAACAATAACAACATCAGCAACAACACACCACGAGAAACGCATGAAACGATTTGACCGCTGCTAGAAATTTCAACAGCACCATCACCATCACAAGAATAATAAAAGAAAATAGTGACAACAAAAGCTACTGAGAGGTCAGGTGACTGTGTTGTTCAGGAAACGCTTGGATCCCTAGATATCCCTGGACCCGGATAGAACGTTGGTGGTCCTGAATGTGAACAATAGCGAAGGTTTTACTGTTAGTCGTCGTCTATACTCCGAGTGGAACAGGACGGTCGTATTTCTTCAGGTGTCTGGAAGCTTTTCTTGGAACATCTCACCTTTTACTGGAAGTGGGAGACTGAAATGGCATCTTAGACACATGCTATGCGAAAGTGGTCGAGAGACTGATCAGACAATTCCAATTTTCTGAAAGGTACCGACTAGATTTCCCGAACGCACCAGTGTGAACATGACGCAATCGCTTAGGGTCATCTAGATTGTATTTAGATAGATTTTTCATTAGGTTAGCAGATAAGGAAAGCGTTGAGTAGACCGTAATCGAGTTACGATCCCTGGGTAGGAAAACGACGGAGCTACTCACAATGAACGGAACCTTTCCCCCAAGGAGTAATGTTGACTGATTATACTTGGTACGAAAGATAGGAAGGAGAGGACTCACCAGTTGTGAAGGATGTGTGAGATCAGAAGATAATAGCGTATCCTGGAACATAAAAAATGCCACTAAACCATTGCTGCTGGAAAGGAAAAAGAAAAATGTGTTGAAAATTAGAGAGAGCCAAGAAAAAAAAATGTAATACAAAAAGTGAATGAAACTGTAAGGAGATGGAAAGTAAAGAGGAGGTACAGGCAATTTTAAAGGGACACAAGCTAAAACCAGTTTGGAGAAGAGGTGGCTATGGATACAAAAAGTTACCTTACACCAGAAATGGAAGCGTTAATATGTGCAGCGCAGGAGCTAGTCCAGAGGACAAATTATGTTAAACACAAGATTTACAGATAGGGTGAAACAGAAAAGATCAAGTCAAGATTCTATGAGATTTTATGGTCCAATGTGATCATGAAATGGAATATCAGAAACCAGATATTATGGTGATCAACAACGTTAACAATGTTTAATTCTGGATTCGACTTGTAGCACTGACAATATGGTTTACGACAAGGAATTGAAGAAGGTTGAGAGATACGAACAATTAGTATGGGAGATAAAACATTTGTGGACAATGAAAAAGGTTGAGGTGATCTCAGTTGCATTCGAGGCGCTTGGTACTGCGACTACATGAATTGAAAGCTATTTTTAAGTCCCTACAGAAAACAATATTCCTTGAAGCTGTCAGGATACACAGTAAAGTGATTAGCAATTGCAGGTGCTAATACACTCCTCTGGTTGTGGGCAGCTAGCAACAAAATTACATTACATCACCAGCAACACATACTGTGTGACAAGCGGTTAATAATAATAATAATAATAATAATAATAATAATAATAAGTTATTGGCCACAAGGGCTGACATCAAGAAAAACATTACAGACGGCACAGGACGGTACAGGACGGTACGATGTGGGTTTTGTGCGTGTAAATATTTTTATTATTTATATAAGAAAAGAAAAAAAGGACATAGAAACATATATATATATAAACAATAAAAATGAAAATTGAAACAATGAAAAATTCCCCAATAGGGCGGAAACCTCCGAGGGTTACTCGTGGCGAAAACTACACAAAAGACCACGGCCATCCTGACCACCAGGGCAAGCGCCCTCTCTCAATTTTTCCATTTCTCAAACTACACACGTATATTCAGAGTGACTATTCTCGCTACATTCTCCCACCTTTCAACAAACTTGCTAGAAGGCAGCACTTGCCTCTCCACCCTGATTTTCCTCTTCAAGTGTAATTTGAAAAAGTTAATTAGGGATTCGCGGAAGAGGAAAGTGACTGTCTTTAACCCTTTCAACCTTGTCCACCACACAATCTCTTTCGCCATGGCCACCAGGCAGATGGAAACCGCCTGCCCTTCCTCCTCGAAGGAAGACGGCGAGACCATCTGCACATTGGACTCAGTCGATAACCGGATCAGTCCTATACACGACAGCAACTGTTCGACATAGCTCCACAAGTCAGCAATGCTCGGGCACTGAACGAGTGCGTGCACGACGGTTTCGTCGCTCTGCGCGCATCTCGGACAGGCTCGGCTGACGGCACTTCCGTGTCTGTAGAGCTTATCTCGAAACGGCAGCGCTCCCCGGTTGCACTGCCAGGCCAGGGATTTTGGGAAGTTATCCATAGGCCCCGGGCTGAAAGTTCTCCGGAAGAGAGCAAACAGCTGATCTTCTTCGACGACCAGGATCTCTCAGAGAACGTCGTCACTCTTCCCCTCCACTAGTCCTTCATAGAACGCCGAGGTGGATGTTCCACCGATACTGGTGCCCAGCAGGCAGAGGGCAATGAGCGCCTGGAGACATTCCAGCTTCCAAGCGCTATCCCTCGGTTTTTTTCTGACCCAGGACTGCAGCTCCGACAAGGAAACGAGCTGTGGGAAAACGTGCCTGGCGAACGGCGACCACACCTGTTCACCGTCAAGGAAGCACCAGAGATCCAGAGATATCACAGCGCATGTTTGCATCATCAGCCATGGCATGCCCAGTCCTCCACGCAACGGATGTTGACAGCAGATGGATCGTCTGACCATGGGAGCGCGTCCCTTCCACAAAAAGCGGAAGAGGAGGCGCTCCATTTTGGTGAGAGTTGGGCCGGAGCAAGGGACGACGGTGAGGCGGTAGAAGATGACGGATGCGATGTACGCATTCGCCACCTCTGCCCGGCCTTTCAGGGACGGTTTCCTCTCGGCCCATTTCTGGGTGAGGGAGGCCACCTTGCTCGTCACCTCGTTCCAGTTTTTCTCCATCTGGAGGTCCGGTCCGAACCAGACCCCGAGCAATTTAACCGGTCCGTCCGTCCAACGCCCCACGACGCTGTCGGACGGCATAGACTTGCCTCTCCAGGTGCCGAGCTGCAGGCCCACCGACTTTTCCTGGTTTATCTTTGCTCCTGTCACCGCTTGGTATTCCTTGAGAGCGGTGCCGAGCATCTGGACGTGTCTGGTGCTCGACACCACCATGGTGACGTCGTCAGCGTAAGCCGACTCTGATTTTCCGCATCCTAGTTCGCGTAGGACGCCCCTCATCGCCCCCAATTTGTGCAGTAACGGCTCGAGAGCTAATACATACAAGAGGGACGAGAGGGGACAACCCTGGCGGACTGAGCGCATGATGCTGACAGGTGACCGTTCAGCCTCACAATTGAGCAAATGTCGCTGTACATCGCTGCGATCGAACCTCTGAAAACGGGCCCGAAATCGGCTGCCTCGAGGACCGCCGCCAGGTACCGATGGTCGACCCTATCCAATGCTTTGGATTGATCCAAGTTGATCAGTCCCACCCGTGCCAGGTTCCTTAACCACCCTCTCTATGATGTATCGCATGAGGTGGAGGTTGTCGTGTATGGATCTGTCCGGAATGGCGCATGTCTGCGCCTCTCCCACCAGACCCTTGACGACTAGCGCCAACCTCGTTGCTAACACCTTGGCCAAAATCTTGAACTCTGCGTTTAGCAGGGTTATGGGCCTGAAATTATCGATAACATCCCCCTTGTTCGGGTCTTTTCTCAGCAGCGCCACCGCTCCCCGGCTCACAAAACTGGGAATGCTCCCGTTCTGCTGCTAGATGCAGTAGACGTCTGCCAAGAGGTCACCGAACAAGTCTGGCATAAATGCATAAAGCTCGTAGGGCAGACCATCCAAACCTGGCGATTTACCCCTTGTGCAGTTAGCCATCGCATCCCGTATTTCACCGGCTGTTATTGGCTTTTCGCAACACTGTGCTGCGGTCGTCATAATGATAATAAGGAAACAACAACAATGTTAATAATTGTCTACTTTCATTTGTTCTGTTGGCAAATCGTCTTACGAGATAATTAGTCGGCATGACTGGTGTTGCAGTCAGTATGTCGTTAGAATAATCCAAATTTAATTAAAATTCCTCTGTAATTACGAACAAAAGTTACAAGCGGACGAACAGAAAGACTTTTGGTCAGACAATCAGTCATAGACCAAGCGGATAGATGTTCGTATGCATGCATGTATGTATATATGTTTGTATGTATATATGTATGTACGTACGTGCGTACATACATATGTATGTATGTATGTATGTATGTATGTATGTATGTATGTATGTATGTATGTATGTATGTAAGGATATAGAGATGAATTCTTTCATATTTTTGTTGGCCTCTGTCATTATACTGCGGTCATGCTACAGAAGTGTAATGAAGTGGTTTAGTCGCTCATATAGAATCTGTTGTATGGACTGGGAATCGAACTCACAACCTCATTGTTGTATGGACTGTTAAATTTCTATTCAATTTACACGTGCTCACACATTTGCATATGAATCACGTGACCTGGGCAGTCAGTCAGCGTTGGTATTAAAAACTCGGTCACAGACTGCTACTTACTTACTTTATGTTATTCTGCTACTGCGAGGAGGGGCGTTTTGGTTGTTTCGCAAATTACACAAATTATTTGATATACTCGTTGTGTTTTCTCTGCGAGTACCGAGAGGAATACAACAGAGTTTATTGGCGTCGACGATAGGATTTACCTACATTGCCGATAGGATTTACCTACATTGCCGGGAAATTGTTTATCACAAAAACATGGCGGAACAACAAACAGCGGAGCTAATAAAGTTGTTTAGAGAACAGATGGAACAACAAATGCAACAACAGGAACAACAAATGCAACAACACAAGAATGATATGGACACTCTGATAAAGCTGTTTGGTGCTCGAGATTCTGAACAACAGAGTTTATTGGCGTCGCCAGTTGCTTTGACACCAACGGCATTCATACCACCATTTGCTGCTTTTGATTCAACAACAGAACTATGGCCTGATTACTGGTCAAGATTCTGCACGTTTGTGGCTGCTAACGCTGTACCCGAGCAACGCATGGCAAAAGTGTTCCTGACTAATCAGACGGCTGCTATCTACAAACAACTTGCAAATCTGGCTGCTCAACAAAATCCGCCTAAGGATATCAACGAGTTGACAATGGACGAAATTGTTGACTTCATGAAAGAACAGTTCGACCCAAAACTTTTCATTGTGAGAGAACGTTTCAAGTTCTGGAGTGACATGCAACGGAAGCCAGGCGAAACTCTCCAGGAGCTGGCAGCACGTATACGTCAGGATGCAGCTACTTGTGATTTTCCTTCGATCACAAATCCACAAGATGAAGCTCTAAGACAGAGATTTATGTTCTGTCAATAATGAAGCTGTGTTGAAGGTTATTTTCAAGATCAACGATACAGAACTAGATTTCGCCCGTGCTGTCCAAATTGCCATCGGGACCGAAGACGCAGCAAAGATCGCCAAGGAAACTGTTTACGGTTCCAAAACCAAGCAAGTCTACAAGGTCCAGCAGAACAAGAACAAGGGTCCTCAAAAGAACCATCAGCAGTCTTATTCCACAGACCAGGAGATGTGCTACCGATGTGGAAAGGCCCACAAAGCGACAGACTGCCCCTTCAAAGAAGCCAAATGTCATTTTTGTGACAAAAAGGGACATTTGCAAGCGGTGTGTAGAAAGAAACAACATCAGCAACGTAATCATCGCTCACAGAATTACGTGAAAAGAATCACGAAAGCTGAGCTAGTCAAGGCGATCCTTGGTGAAGTTCCCCACGATACTCATAGTTTGAATGTGCCAATAACAATCCAGAACAGACTTTTCACAATGGAATTGGACACAGCTACTACAGGCAATTTTGTTTCCTTGTCAGTTTGGAAACAATTAGGAAAACCGAAGCTGCAAGATGTCAAACATCGGTTTGAATCTGCCAGCAAGCACGACCTGCCCGTTCTGGGAACTTTCATGGGCCAAACCAAAGATCCAACGACCGGTAAACGGAATTCAATACCTACATCGTCACCAAGATCCCTGATCTTAATTTGCTGGGACGAAACGCTATCCAGACTCTGGGAATTTCCGTGGACAATGCTCTAGGATTGAAAAGCATAGACAGCCAGGCCAAGAGTGAGGGTACAGAAGTGATGCATCCAAAGACCTCAAATGAGCCCTATATTTCCATGCAACGAGATTGTCACAACATGTGTGATGAATTCCCAGATCTCTTCAAGCTTGAATTGGGATGTCTTAATGACTTCGAACTGGAAGTGAAGTTCAAGTCGGGCGTGACACCGGTCTTTCACAAGGCACGCCCGGTCCCGTTTGCTCTTCGTGATGACCTGGCCAAAGGTTACGAAGAAGGCATCGCCAAAGGAATCTGGAAGCCAGTACAGTTCAACGAATACGGAACGCCAGTGGTACCGATTCGTAAAGCACATACTTCAGGCAACCTGAAGCCCAAACTACGGATTTGTGGTGACTATTTTGTGGGAATTAATGACCAACTTGCAGATCATCGTCATCCAATGCCACTCCCAGAGGAACTGATGCAGAAGCTCGGAGGTGTATTCGGATACACAAAGATTGATCTTGCTGATGCCTATAATCAGATCAAGCTGGCTCCAGAAATTCAACGCAGGCTTGCACTCAGCACTCACCGTGGGGTGCTCCTGCTGGAACGACTCCCTTTCGGAATCAAGTCAGCACCTGGTTACTTTCAGGAGATCATGGAAAACCTGACTCAAGATCTACCTGGAGTGGCCGTCTTCCAAGACGACATGCTCGTCAGTGGGAAAGATGCAAACGATCACCTGAACAACCTAAAGTGTCTGCTCACACGTCTGTGCGACAAAGGACTCAGATGTCGCCGTGACAAGTGCCAGTTTGCACTACCCAGTGTGGAAGACCTTGGACACACCTTGTCGACTGAAGGGATCGCGAAGGGATCCAAGGTCGAAGCAGTTTTAAAGATGCCACCTCCAACGAACGTCTCAAGCTTGAAGTCTTTCCTGGGTTCAGTTCAATTCTATGGAAAGTTTATCCCAAACCTGGCCAGCATGGCAGAGCCACTCTATTGCCTTACGAAAAAAACGACTACTTGGAAGAGGGGAGATGAAGAACAGTCAGCTTTCGATCAGTTGATAAATGTGCTTTCATCGGATCGAGTTCTGATACACTTCGATCCAAACAAAACTTTGGGACTGGCTTGCGACGCGTCAAACGTTGGTATTGGAGCAGTCCTATTTCATCGCTATCCTGATGGAAGCGAGCGCCCAATATCCAATGTGTCCAAGACTCTTACTTCTACACAGCGTAACTACAGCCAAATTCAAAAGGAAGCCCTGGCCATCATATTTGGTTTGCAGAAGTTCTATCAGTATCTGTACAGACATCAGTTTATACTCGTAACTGACCACAAGCCACTGACATCACTGTTCAGTCCGAGGAAAGGGACGCCACTTCTCGCTGAACCAGTTTGACTACACCATCGAATATCGGAAAACAGCGGATCATGGCAATGCAGATGCCCTCGGTCGCTTGCCATTTGGTAATGACATCGACTTTGACAGGAAGGAAAATGGTGAAGACATGGACATGGTGTGCGCCATCAAAGCTCTCAGCCTTCAAGTCCAACCTATCGATGCTAACGTCCTCCGTCAAGAGTCAGGGAAAGATCCAGTGATATCTACAGTGATACGCTACGTCCGTGAAGGCTGGCCACCAAAGAATACTGAGATCAATGACGAAGTCAATAAGTTCTGGAAGTTATCGGATTCACTCAGTATCTGCCACGGATGCCTTATCCATGGATCGAGAGTTGTGATACTACATAGCTTACAGCCAAAGATCATCAATCTTCTGCATCTCGGACACTTTGGTATGGAGCGCATGAAACAATTGGCAAGAACTGCTGTTTATTGGCCTGGTATCGATGCTGCTATAGAGAAAACCAGTCGACAATGTGATTCGTGTGGTGAACATCAAAACCAGCCATCCAAGTCTCCAGTTCACCCATGGATGTTACCTGAAAAGCCGTGGAGCCGCTTACACCTGGACCACGCAATAAGTTTCATGGGCAGTAATTGGTTGGTGATCAAGGATGCTTATTCCAAGTATCCATGCATTCATCCTACGTCTTCCACGTCCTCCAGAGCAACTTTAGATCTGCTTGAAGAAGACTTTGCGCACTTCGGATTTCCTCACACGCTAGTCACCGATAACGCACCAACTTTTATTTCTGAGGAGTTCCAGAGCTGGTGCAAAGAACGTGGGATCACGCACTTGACAGGGGCACCTTACCACCCACCTACTAACGGAGCAGCGGAACGTTTGGTGCAGACCTTCAAACAAGCTCTGAGGAAGACTTCTCTTCCGCCGAAGCGAGCACTTCAAGAGTTCTTGATGCAGTACCGGAGAACACCGACATCCAGTGGATTCTCTCCGAGTGAACTTTTGAATCACCGGCAGATACGGACAAGGATTAATTCTCTGCTGCCCTCGCCAGCACACATCGCTCAAGGCAAGCAGTCTAAGGAAGCATATAAATCTCAGATGACTCCGGACTCGGCAGGTGTCGCTAAGGTTACCAGGCAGTACAAGGCTGGAGATCTTGTGTATGCACTGTACTACGGACCTCGCCGAGACAAAGATCCCCGATGGGTACCAGCAATCATTAAGAAGTCATTGGGTACTCGCTGCTTCAACGTTAAGGTCATACCTCATGGCCCGGTGTGGAGACGACACTGGGAACAGCTGCAACCGCGGTACACTACTGAGGAAGACAATGAACCCGGTGATGCAGTAGACACTGTTTTTGAATTTGCAACAGATCACCCGATGGAGATCTTGGAAATCGTGCCACTAACTCCAAGACAGACCAGACCCAAGACCTTGTTGCCCGTTCCAGAGTATGGACCAGACAATCGAAGACGGTCCAAGAGAACTCGTAAACCCCCAGAGAGACTTTGCTGTTGATGCTTCTTTTGTCGCATCAATTTCGGTGAGGAGGTGTTGTATGGACTGGGAATCGAACTCACAACCTCATTGTTGTATGGACTGTTAAATTTCTATTCAATTTACACGTGCTCACACGTTTGCATATGAATCACGTGACCTGGGCAGTCAGTCAGCGTTGGTATTAAAAACTCGGTCACAGACTGCTACTTACTTACTTTATGTTATTCTGCTACTGCGAGGAGGGGCGTTTTGGTTGTTTCGCAAATTACACAAATTATTTGATATAACTCGTTGTGTTTTCTCTGCGAGTACCGAGAGGAATACAACAGAATCCATTACATATTTTTGAAGTCTACCTTTCATATTAAGCACACACACACACACACACACACACACACACACACACATACATACACACTCACATACACACACATACACACAAACACACACCCACACCTACCTACATATTCATATATATATATATATATATATATATATATATATATATATATAAAAGAAAATTTTCGCTCTACATGGCTGAATTCAATAAATGTAATCTGAGTTTTTCAAATATTAATAATTGTTTCGACATTATGCTATTTTCAAAAATATACAGTGACAGTTTACATGCCAACACAAGAGCAAGAATGAATGGTTCATTCTACTGACATGGCTATAAAATTGAGGCTTGTTTGCATAATTGCAAACGAATCGAATGTTATTAATATTCAAAAAACTCAGATTACATTTATTGTATTCAGCCATATAGAGCAAAAAGTTTCTTTTTTATTTGAATTTGACAAAGTCGGCCATTTATTGCTCGTATACAGGAAACTGACTGGCCAGTCTGCTGATATGCAAATCTGGCTGATCAGTGGATCTGCTAATATGCAGATCTGACTGGTCAGCCAGTCTGCTAAATTGCAAATCAGGCCGATCAATCACTGTGTATTTTTGAAAAGAGCATATAATTTCACTAGCTCTGACTGTTTGGCAGGTGAACAGTGAGCTGTACTGATGAAGGGTGATACCCAGAAACATTAGTGTCTGCAGTTCTGTTCACATGCCAACATAAGAGCAAGAATGAAGGGTTCATTCTACTGACATGGCTATAAAATTGAGGCTTGTTTGCATAATTGCAAACGAATCGAATGTTATTATTAATATTCGAAAAGAGTGGTGGATTGGCAGTGTCAGTAGCGGTCGGACACCATGCTTTACAGCATAGAGTTACGGCCTTTTATGATCTGGGTTCAAATCTTGCCGAGGCTAACTTTGCATTTCATCCTTTCAAGGTCGATAAAATAAAGTACCAGTAATGCACTGGGATAATTGCAGGCCTTGTGCCAAAAGTAGAAACAGTTATTAATATTCGAAAAACTCAGATTACATTTATATATATATATATATATATATATATATATATATATATATACCTCGAAAAGTTAAGCCTTCGCAAACGAACGTTTCACTCTACATACGCTCCACTTTCCCAAGTTTCCAGTACTAAGCTGAACCTTGTTTTACTAGTCTAAACCGGTAACCTAAACGTTTATCTATCTATCTATCTATCTATCTATCTATCTATCTATCTATCTATCTATCTGTCTGTCTACCAGACGTGTGTAACTTCGCGGAGAAGTTTCCGTTAATTTATGTAAGAAAAAAACATGAGTTTTCAGTTAAATTTTATATTATTTTGTAACCAATTCTACCCGAAAACCAGTGCAATTTTCACAGATAGAAATTGAACTGGTTTTCAAAAATTCAATGAATGATATTTCATTCATTCAAAGATGCAAACTCTTTGGGAGTATATCGGTACTCATGAAGGATCAATTGACGGCCCAAAATTACTCTGTGTCGCCAATTGTATCCAACCTGTATACCATTTTCCCTACATACATGGGAAAAAGGACACAAAAGATTAGAATCATGAGTGTCACACCAAAGGTAAACATATGGTGGATACTGTGCGGCTTCACAAATTTTGATGAAGACAGAATACTTTCTGTAGGAAAGTCCCCCAGAGATGTATTCAATGGGACTAGCGTTGAAGTTCTGGTGCAAATGAGCCCAGAGCGAATAGCTATGATCCCACAACGTGTACTCCTGGACGGACTCACCTACATAAACTTTTCGGTTGGGGGTAGGCGGCCTTCATGTTACCACTGCTTTAGCAGGGGTCACCTGAGGGCTTCCTGTCCTAAATTAATGAGTCAAAAAAAGACTCTTCTGCCGACACCCATCAAAATAACACAACCACCAACACCACCACAACAACAACACCAACACACAAAAAATAATCACAACAAACACAGTCCCACCCAACCCCACTCCTCCTAAAACCACTGCAAAATCACATTCAGACACAACAGCTCCCCAAAACATACCCCTCCCCAATCATACAGACGATACAATAGATGAGGCTATCTCGCCATCACCCAGTGAAGACGTAGGAGAACCCCATCGCTCGAAAAGAAAGAAAGGCATCACAAAAGCAAAAAAACAGCAAACACTACCACAAACATACAACCACCAACACAAACAACAAAAAAATCACAAACAAAACCCCCACCTCCTAAAAACAAAATGCCTACAACAAAACGAAAGCACACACAAGAACTACAGACAAAAACAAACACAACACAAGAAAATTACACTTACATAAACACTGAAAACAAAACACTAATGGAGACCATCACGAACAACCCTTCGGTTTTCACCGAAGGGAAAACTTTCGCCCACTATGTTAAAAATAACAAAAGAATCAACCTAAAACTGATTAGGGTCCCTATACAAATTTATAGGTCCCTAAAAGAAACATTTGAAAAGGATATGGGGAATTCCTGCGTGAAACCACTTAACCGCGTCTTTCTCAAATGTCTCCCCACCTCAGACACCCCCATCCCACCAGACCCGCCCCACCAAACATCTCCGTCCCCACCCAGCCGGAAACCACCACCCACCCAGACAACCCCTCCAACACCCCCAACTTTTCAGCACCAACATGGACAATATAAGAGTTGGATGTATGAACGTACGCGACCTGGGGATGCCCTGGAAACAGGGCAAACTCTTAAACGACCTTAGGTCGCACAGTTTGGATGTAGTAGCCATTTGCGAGTCCAGGATCCACAGCGAGCGACAGCTCGCCCCCATCTTCGATGACTTTCAGATCTACGCATCTCTCTGTTGGCCGGAGGGTGGGGGCGGTGTTGCAGTTTTGCTGCGAAAACACCTGGGCCTCGTAACACAGACGGTACATCTGGACCCGGAGGGTCGACTGGTGGTCCTAGACGTTGATGGTAGTGAAGGTGGAGCCTTCAGGCTGGTTGCTGCATATGCCCCATCCGGGACACCGCGGCCAGACTTCTTCAAACGTCTAGAGACTTTTCTGGGAACGTCCGACTCCTTGCTTTTAGTGGGGGAATGGAATGGAATCCTAGATGCACGTTGGGACTATGTGGGAGCATGTCCCGATAAAGGGGCGTGTAACAGCCTCAAACAGTTAATCGAGCGATTTGACCTGGCCGATAGCTATCGACTAGATTTTCCGACTGCGCCACTGTGGATGTGGACTAATCTTAGCGGAACATCTAGATCGTACCTAGATAGGGTTCTAGTTAGAAATAAGGATAGGGACATGTTAAGCTGTCCACAAATGTTCATGGTTGCCTATTAAGATCACAAACTAGTGACCTGCATGGCCAACCTTGATAGAACCCATAGACAAGGACCCGGCTACTGGAAGCTGAACTTGTCGTTACCGACATGCAAAGCCTACAGTAGACGGATTAGCACTTTAGCTAAACAACACTTGACAGGGGCCATTGTCAACAACAGATGGTGGTACTCTCTCAAGAGGTCAGTTAGATTAGACTCGTTAGTTTTTAGTAAAGAATTAGCGTTAGATAGAAATAGAACCGAGAAGGAACTGGTAGATAAAGTAGAAGAGGCAATTAGAAGTGGCAACGTAGCCAGCGGGCTAGCAACGAGAACGGCCTTGGACCAGTTCTTCGACGCAAAGCACGAAGGCTGCGTTGTCAGAAGCAAAATACATATTATCGGAAACGAGGGAGCCAAAGCTGTTAGCTGGGCCCGAGTGACGGAGGCAAAAAGTGGCAACAAGTCCACGATTCGGTCTTTGAAGGACCAAAACGGACGCGTGATCCGTGAGCCGAAGCAGATGTGTGCGGCCTTTCAGCAGCACTTTGCTCAACTGTTAGGGCAGGGCGGCGCGCCGGGAGAGGCTATGGATTTCGGTCCATACCTCGACGGTCTACCGCGACTCTCGGACAGCGAGACAAAGTACTGCGAAAGGCCGATCAGTCTAAGGCTTTCGATATGGTTGACCATCGTTACCTGGATGCGGTGCTCGAGGCGGCAGGATTAAGACTCGTGTTCAGGGGCTGGATTGTTGCAATGCACAACAGCAACATCTGCTCAAGGGTCAAGGTGAACGGCTACCTCTCGGAGCCGTTCCATATCACGCGATCCATTCGACAGGGATGCCTTCTCTCCTCACTTCTGTACGTACTGACTCTCGAGCCACTACTGCGGAAGTTGGAGCTATTGCAGGGCATCCCTCTGGAACCGGAACTGCGGAAAGCGGCGTCGGCCTACGCCGACGACGTGATAGTAATGGTGTCGAGCGCCTCGCAAATCGAGGAAGTCGGCACCTTACTGAAGGAATACGAAAGGTTCACAGGAGCGAAGCTGAACCGGCACAAGTCCATCGGTTTGCAACTCGGATCGTGGAGAGGCAAACCGATGCCTTCCGATGGCGTCGTAGGACGCTGGACGGAAGGATCGGTAAAGCTGCTCGGGGTCTGGTTTGGTCCGGACCTCCAGGTAGAGAAGAACTGGAACGAGGTGACGGCCAAGGTGTTTGCACTCACCCAGAACTGGGCCGAGTGCAAACTATCCTTGAAAGGTCGAGCGGAGGTGGCGAAAACTTTTATAGCCTCCGCCATCTACTACCGCTTGACCGTCGTGCCTTGCCTAGCCAAAACGCTCACCAAAATGGAGCGCGCGCTCTTCCAATTCCTTTGGAAGAGTCGGGCTCTTTTGGTGACAAGATCCATCTGCTGCCAACACCCTTCCAACGGAAGGCTGGTGATGCCGTGGCTGACGATCCGCAAACACGCGCTCAGGCTGCGGCATCTCTACGTATTCCTCACCGGACAACCGGTGTGGGCCCCGTTCGTGAAGCGAGCCTTCCCACGACTCGTCTCGCTGACCGAGTTGCAGTCCTGGGTCAAGCAAAGACCGAGGAAAATGGGCGACTGGCACATCGAATGTGCTCAGGCTCTCACAGCCCTCTGGCAGGCGGACTTGGCGATCAGTGGAGACTCCACTTCGTCATTCTATAGAGGGTTGATACGCAGCTAGTGCGACGACGCGCTCGGTGAAACTCTAGGCGTAGAGGAAGATGAACTGGCTAGTCTGTTCGGTAGGATCTTCCGCTCGGGACCGATGGACAACTTTCAAAAGTCCCTGGCCTGGCAGTGCTACCGAAGAGCTCTACCAGTTCGAGACAAGCTCTACAGACATGGACGCCCGGGAAGGGACCCTGCAAAAAAGATCTGTCCGAGGTGCGTGCGAGACGAAGAAACCGTCGCGCACGCATTCATACACTTCCCGGGCGTTACCGGCCTGTGGGGCTATGTAGAACGACTATTGTCGCGGGTGGGACCAATCCGGTTGACCACCGAGTCCATTGTCATGATCAAACCGCCACCCTCCTTCAAAAACGAAGGAGATGCGGTTTTCCTTTGTGTGATAGCTATGGCGAAAGAGGTTGTATGATGGACAAGGTTGAAAGGGCTGAGGTCAGACACCTTTCTCTCCGGCCAACAACTGATTCTTTTTTTCAAATACCACTTCGGAAGAAGAATCAGGATGGAGAGAGAGGTGCTGTACCCCAGCAAGTTTTATGAAAGGTGGGTGAAAGTGGCGAGAATGGCCCGAGTGAATGGGCCTTCTCTCTATATCAGCCTGTAGGTTGAGGAAAAGGAGGAGGAGAGGAAGGGAGTACAAACTCTTCGTACTCCTGGAGATGAGGGTTGCACATTTTTTCGGGGGTATGTGTTACCCATATGAACTGTCTCCCCCTATTGGGGAAAATCGACTAATTTTTAAATTGCATTTGTGATAATATTTACACGTTTTTATTGTATGTAAACTTCCCCCTTTGTATTTGTCCCCTTCTTTTGTGCCCCTGTGGCTAATAAAGAAACATATCTATCTATCTATCTATCTATCTATCTATCTATCTATCTACATATCTATCTATCTTTCTCTCTCTCTCTCTCTCTCTCTCTCTCTCTCTCTATATATATATATATATATATATATATATATATATATATATATATATATATATATATATATATATATATATATATATATATATATATATATATATATATATATATATATTTAAAAGAATAGAGGTGTAACACACAAGTTATTATATATTGGTAAACGGAATAGAAAATGCTGACAAATTGTTCACAGTGAAAAATAGTTTAATTAGGAATAAGTGAGAATTAGTAATTGTATTGGTTAGTATTCAGTTTTGGTTTTAAGTTTTACCGGTTGCGCATTTCTAATGCTTTTCAAAAATAATTTTGAGATAGAGCGTCCGTGATGTTTGCTCTGATCTGCCAGAGCATCACGGACGCTCTATCTCAAAATTATTTTTGAAAAGCATTAGAAATGCGCAACCGGTAAAACTTAAAACCAAAACTGAATACTAACCAATACAATTACTAATTCTCACTTATTCCTAATTAAACTATTTTTCACTGTGAACAATTTGTCAGCATTTTCTATTCCGTTTACCAATATATATATATATATATATATATATATATATATATATATATATATATATATATATATATATATATATACATACATGCGTGTGTGTGTGTATATATACATCTATGTGATTTATGTTCCATTTGGGAAAATTTGAAATTTCAAATGTAGTCCTCCCGAATGAAAATGACTATGAATGTAATCGATCATTATAAATAAAACATGAGGTAAAGTTACGAACACAAGTGAAATAGATGAAAAATAATCAACAGAAAGTAATATATTATAATATAAATACTTTCTGTTAACTCTTAAAAGAAGTAATAACAGTGTATTGACGATTCAGATGCTTGTCATTGATCGAAAAGGCTGGAAGCACAAGAAGATGTAGCGTTTGTTTTGTAGAGAGAGAAAAGGAAGACGGACGAAAAAAAGGGAGAGAATATAAATATATTTTATAGAAATATTTAGCTTCAAACATAGCTGTATACAGATACGTATAGAAATTTTGTATTTCTAAAGAAATGCGGTATGCTTACAGAGTAAACATTTCGGAAGCCGTAGCTATGAAAAGAACACCGGGGCTAACACCCTCTGGTGGTGTCCAGCAGAAGCAAGGGGGACAATTGTCGATGTATTTCAGACTTAACTGGTCTTCATCAGGATGATCCCTTCCACGCTTGCGACTGCTGGAGTTGAAAACAGTCGAGAATATATAGTTTTCTCGTCTGTGTAAATGAGGTGATTAATCTCATTTGCATATGAAGCTGTATAAGTTGGCTCAACTTATAATAGAATAAAATTAGGATTTAGCTGTATACAGATAGCCGTAGCTGTGAAAAAAAAAACACCGGGGCTAACACCATCTGGTGGTGTCCGAAGAAGCAAGGGTGACAATCGTCGATGCATTTCAGACTTAACTGGTCTTCATCAGCGTAGATTTGTGGGTAGAAAAAATGGGAAGAAAAAGTGAGAAGAAAAAATGAGTGGTGTGATTATACGTATGTCTGTGAATGTGCTTGTGATGTTTTGCGTTTTTGTAGCTATTAGTGAGTTGTATGAAATTCATTGTGTCCGTTGAGGCGTCATATTCGTTCGGAAATCTTAGTGTGAGTGTAAGTGTGAGTACGCGTGTATTTGTATGCATAGCTATTCATGCTAGCACGCTAACACATACATGAGTAAAGATCACTTTCGGTCACGAATGACCAGGATATTTGCACCAGAAAGTACTCCTTGGAGGCACAAGCCCGGGCAATGACTTTTTCTGGAAGACAAGCAGTCACCCAAGCATAACAGTCTCACCCTCCACGTCAGCGATTTTGTCCATGGGGAAAGCAAAGGCTGATACAGCTTGGTACAAGAGACCACGCAACTAATTTCTACAGCTGAATGAACGGGAGCAAACTGAAACAAATCATATTGATCAAATTATATTGATGGACACAACGCATCCCCCGGTCCGAAAATCAAACTTACAACCTCACGATTTTGAATACAACCTTCTAACCACTAATCCCCGCGCATTTAATATATATAATAATACATATATATATATATGAGGTGTGTCAGAAAAGTTGCAGGACTGATGTTACAAAAGATTTATTTCAAATCCAAACTTCACACTAAGAGTTTTCTCCTTCAAAGTAATCCCCCTGGACTGTAATGCACTTTTCCATCCTTTTCTGCCACGCTTGCATGCACTCCTGGAAGGATTCTTCCGGGAACCTCCGCAGTTCCGTCGTCACGGCCTTTTTGATGTCGTCCACGTCTTCAAAACGGGTCCTCTTGATGACCCCTTGAGCTTGGGGAATAGAAAAAAATCACACGGAGCCAGGTCGGGGGAGTAGGGAGGTTGCTCCAGCACGGCGATGTTCTTCTCGGCTAGGAACTGTCGGATGTTCAGGGCATTGTGAGCAGGCGCGTTGTCATGGTGATGCAGTCACGAGTTGTCCTGCCACAACTCTCGCCTCTTCTCATGCACAGAACGAAGCAAACGCTGCAGTATCTCTTTGTAGACATGTTAGTTCATCGTCTGGCCCTGTGGAAAGAACTCGCAGTGGACGATCCTCCTCACATCGAAAAATATGATCAACATAACCTTGACTTTGGACTTCGACTGTCGTACTTTCTTCGGCCTTGGCGACGACGGACTCTTCCACTGAAGGCTCTGGCGTTTGGTTTCCGGGTCGTACTCGAAGATCCATGACTCATCACCAGTGATGACTGTCCCAAGCAAGTCTGGTTCGGTTTCAAGACGCTCGAAGATGTCCTGGCACACCTGCATGCGTCGAGCCCTCTGGTCATCGTTCAGCAGTTTTGGCACCATCTTCGCGCAGACTTTCTGCATGTCCAAATCTTCAGTGAGAATCTTCCAGACGCTGTCCCGATTCCTGCCCAGCTCAATTGCCATCAATCTCACAGGCGGCCGACGATCGCTACGCAGCATCTGCCTGACGCGCTCAACGTTGACCTCAGTCCTGGTTGTTGAGGGCCTTCGGCTCCTGGGGTCATCTTCCACGTCCTTGCGTCCTTCTTTAAACCTCTTGCACCACTCAAAAACACGTGAGCGTGACATCGTCTCATCTCCATACACTTGCTGCAGCAATCCCAGTGGTTCTGACGGAGTTTTCCCCAACTGGAACAGAAATTTGAAGTTTGTTTTTTGCTTTGTTTGCATTGCTTGACGACCTGAAACAGAGGACATGTATATACAATTATGAAGAAAAAGTTTCATCGCTGCAGAGAGCTAAGATTACAGTTACATACTCCAGGGGGGTTAGTTTGAAGATGAAAACTCTTAGTGTGAAGTTTGGGTTTGAAATAAATCTTTTGTTGTGATCAGTCCTGGAACTTTTCTGACACACCTCGTATATATGTATATATATATATATATATATATATATATATATATATATACATATATAGATAGATAGATAATAGGGAGGGAGAGAATGTAATATAGTTATATTCATATATATATATATATATATATATATATATATATATATATATATATATATATATATATGTGTGTGTGTACATAGATATACGCACAACCATCGATATACGCACGCACAAGCATCGATATATATTTGTCTTTTATTTCGTCTTTTTAATTCTTCGAGATACTTCTGTAATATGGTATTGCGACTAATTTATAAGAAACAATGCTATATTATGAGAGTACTGAATTTTTTTATGTTCATCTGCCAAACGTAAACGGTAAAAGCTTACTAAGTCTTCCTTAAACCGAAATGATATACAATTAAAATTAAAACAGAAATGATCGAGTGATGTTGGCAGATATATGTGTGTGGGGAGGGGTGCGTGTGTGAGTATGTGCGTGAGTGAGTGTGTGCGTGAGTGAGTGTGTGTGTCTGTCTGAGTAAGTCTGTGTTGCATTAATTTCCAGGATTCATAATAGAATCGTCTATGAAAGCAATTAGCCCGTTTATATATAATAAACATACATGTCCCAGTATGTTGGTTTTAAACTGTGATTATGCCTCGGTCAACTTATGTGTATATGCATATATACACATGTAACCACACAAGACTTTAACATGTACAAACACAACTGATTGTTTTATGTTTTAATTAGGGGTTGTAAGACAGTGACAATATCCTTTTTAGGGCCTTCATGATTGGTGGGAAGAAATTGCTTCTAGATTGAGGCAGAAAAGTCACCATTTATGTCATATATATATATATGGGAAAAAATGAAATTTCATTTCTCACTCTTAGTACGGCTGATACTTAAATATAAGTATGTATACGTACATACATATATGTATACAGACGTACACTAGTATGTATATAGATACATACATGCACATATATATATATATGCACGTATGGCTTTACCGAACATTTATTATAATGCTCGGTTTGTTTGTAAACAAACAGCCCAAATTAGTAGCCGTACAGTGTTCGCAACCATCGTCGTTGCCCTTCTGTTCAACACTGCCTAAGGAACGATGAACTAGTTTCTAGCTTATTAGCTGTCATCAGCACTATATACCTTCCTGTCAGTCGATTGAACGTTTGAAAGTATATACTTTTCTTATGCATATTAACGGCTTATGCATATTGTTAATTCGGGCTGTTTGTTTACAAACAAACCGAGCATCATAATAAATGTTCGGTAAACCCATACGTACATATATATATGTGTGCATGTATGTATGTATATACATACTATATACGTACGTCTGTATACATATATGTATGTACGTATACATACTTATATTTAAGTATCAGCCGTACTAAGAGTGAGAAATGAAATTTGATTTTTTTTTCATTTATCGTTTTCGGTACACCCGGCCGACTAACTCACTCGATATGCAAATTAGGCTGCTCAGCCGTTAATATGCATAAGGAAAGTATATATATATATCAAACGTTCAATCGACTGACAGGAAGGTATACGGTGCTGATGACAGCTAATAAGCTAGAAACCTGTTCATCGTTCCTTAGTCAGTGTTGAACAGAAGGGCAACGATGGTTGCCGAACACTGTATGGCTACTAATTCGGGCTGTTTGTTTACAAACAAACCGAGCACTATAATAAATGTTCAGTAAACCCATACGTACATATATATATGTGTGTGTATGTATATACATACTAGTGTACGTCTGTATACATATATGTATGTACGTATACATACTTATATATATATATATTGTTGTATATATATTATATATATATATATATATATATATATATATATATATATATATATATATATATATATATATATATATATATATATATATATATATATATATACTAAATTACTGTACCACAATATACATGATATGTAAGATGCTTGTGTTTCTCAGTAGAAGTACGTATATTTTCCTAAATGTTGTGTTTTACATATTTACAAAATACAATGTGTTTCTCAAATGATATATGGCTCTTTCTCTCTATATATACATATATTTATATATATATATATATATATATATATATATATATATATATATATATATATATATATATATATATAGGGAGAGAGAGAGAGAGAGAGAGAGAGAGGGGGGGGAGAGAATTTTGAGTTACCAGTTTAGACTAGTAACACCATTGTTCGGCTAAGTACTCGATACTTATACATATGTATGTATATATTATGTATGTATGTGTGTATATAAATATATAATGGGGGGAGATCTCACAACATTGACATGGAATGTTTTTCGATTAATCATATTACCAAACAGAAAATTGAATGTAATTACCGTTATAAAGATATGGTGATGGTTGGTACTTGGCATGAATTCAGGTGTGGAATATAGTTTAGTTGAAATGTCTGCAAGTTACGTTTGAGAACTGTCGACGCATATATATTATAGAGCTATTGGGAATAATTTAAGATATTTATAAATAATTGTATGATAGGATATGTTTCATAAGAATTAACGAAATAAATGTTAAGATAGTGAACCGAAATTTGATATACAGAGAATTAGAAAAGTTTAACCAAATATCTATATGCAACACACGCATTGTTATATATCATTAGAAAAATGATAATTATGTTTGGTGGTTAGCCCGATCGTATGAAAATAAAAGTATATGTACTTGGATTTAACGTGCATATCCATGCCAACAATTGTGTGCCTGATGTATAAGATAATGTGTGTGCCAAGACAAACAAGAGATTAAATCTCTAAAGAATGAGACACTGACAAGTGAGGATAAAAATGAATAAATATGATAGATTAATATACAAAACTTTGGATTGATTTTAATTTCGACGAATTTGTATATATGAGTGTATTTGCATTTAAGAAAGTAGCAAATAAATAGATTGAAGAAATTATGAATGGGTTGAAATAATAAGATTTAAAAAGGAAAGATGCGTTAAATAAACGACATATATATATGCACGTATCAGTTTACCGAACATTTATTATAATGTTCGCTTTGTTCGTTTGTAAACAAACGGACATCCTGATTTACGCCATAGAGTGTTCAGGCAACCACGTCACCTTTTTGTTCAACACTGACACAGGAACGATGTACTAGTTTCAAGCTTGTTAGCTATCGTCAGCACCGTATACCTTTCTGCCAGATGGTTGAACGTTCGAAAGTATATACTTTCTTTATGAAAATTAACGGCTGAGCAGCCTAATTTGCATATCGAGTGAGTTCAGACGTACAGTAGCATGTATATATATATATATATATATATATATACATGCTACTGTACGTCTGTATACATATATGTATGTACGTATACATACATACTTACATTTAACGAAGTGAGAAATGAAATTTCGTTTCATTCTATTCCATTTATCGTTTTCGGTGCGCCTGGCCGACTGAACTCACTCGATATGCAAATTAGGCTGCTCAGCCGTTAATTTTCATAAAGAAAGTATATACTTTCGAACGTTCAACCATCTGGCAGAAAGGTATACGGTGCTGACGATAGCTAACAAGCTTGAAACTAGTACATCGTTCCTGTGTCAGTGTGGAACAAAAAGGTGACGTGGTTGCCTGAACACTCTATGGCGTAAATCAGGATGTCCGTTTGTTTACAAACGAACAAAGCGAACATTATAATAAATGTTCGGTAAACTGATACGTGCATATATATATGTGTGCCTGTGTATATATATATATATATATATATATATATATATATATATACATGCTACTGTACGTCTGTATACATATATGTATGTACGTATACATACATACTTACATTTATATATATATATATATATATATATATATATATATATATATATATAACACAAAAGATTAAGAAATATTGTAATTATAGTATTTAATAAATTTACGACCGTAAATTTATGACCAAGGTTTTGCACCTAGAACGTTCCCCTCCAAGGCACAAGCGTGGGCAAAGTTTGAGTGTTGAAGACCAGCAGTCAATCATGAATACCAGCCTCCCCTCCCCACGCCATTAATCTTCTCAGAATGAGGTAATTTGTTCAGTTTGCGTACATCCAGTGAATCACCTTTCCTATGATATCATGCCTCCATCCTTTATAGTCAGTCTGGCCTAGCCTCCTCCTTATCAATTTAAACAGAAATACGAATATTTGGCATGTTTATATAACTGTATACTAATAATATGCAAGTTTACGCAGTCTCGGTCACTTCTTTTCTGCATGCACACACACACACACATATATATATATATATATATATGTTATATGTATATATATATATATATATATATGTGTGTGTGTGTGGGTGTGTGTGTGTGGGTGTGCGCGTGTGTGTGTGTACGTGTGTGTGTGTGTGTTATATGTATATGTATATGTGTGTGTGTGTGTGTGTGTGTGTGTGTGTGTGTGTGTGTGTGTGTGTGTGTGTGTTATGTATATGTATATATATATATATATATATATACATATATATATTGGTGTGGAGGTGCACGTGTATGTAAATGATTCTATATGAGGACATGTTTGGAGTGGTGAAAAGATAAGGAGAACTGTGATTAGATGAAAATATAGAAAATGCATCTATAAAATATCAAATTTATTCCTCTGAGGTCATTACAGCCGTATAAACATTTGTTTACTTATATCTCATTATATCTAGATTCTATTTGTATGGAAGTTGTTAATGTATTAGGCTAAATAGTGAAGCTAAAATGCAAAATTGCACACTTTTTAGTTCAGTGATCAAATAAGCGAATATAAAATATGTATTAAATATTATATATTTACCACCGTAATAATGCTGTTATATAAAGCATGGTGTAAAATATAATGAAGTTCACAACACTGTACGTGCAAATATGGAAATTGCGATGGCAGTGTGAGTTGAAGTTAAATTTATATTTATTAGAGCATGTGGAATTTTAACGTTGGTTAATAAATTTATAATTGCGGAGATATTTATTTTAGTTGTCAAATAAGTGACAAATGGTGTAAAAGATATATTTTCAGAAAAAATAATGTTTTTTGGATGCATTTGTGAGTTTTATATTATAATAATAATATTAATATTCGATTCGTTTGCAAGCAAACAGCCTCATAACTCTATGTGTCTTTAGACGACTATCATCATCCTTTTGTTCTAACCATAGCAGAGAGAAACAATTGGCAATTGTTTCAGCAATATTGTTCCTGTCAAGATTGTGTATCTCTCCTTTTCCTGTTATGCACTAGAACTCTTGATAATATATAGTATTCTCTAAAGTATACATCAGCTGATTAGCCTAATACCGAGCGATTTTACGGCTGGCTTTGCCGAACATTAAAAACAAAATTTGTTTTCGCTCTAACATAGCAGATACATAAATGCATTCGTGAGTTTTATATATAATAATAATAATAATAATAATAATGATTTCTTTATAAACAACAAGAGTTTACATAAAGTAGACATTAAGGACAGTACAGGACAATACAGGACGGTACAAATGGGCATTTCTGCGTGTAAAAAACAACAGAGGATGTAATAAAAAATAACAATGAAAAATTCCCCAATAGGGGGGAAACTTCCGAGGGACATTTGTGGAGAAAGCCCATTAAAAATCCACAGTGACCCTGACTACCAGGGCGAGTGCCCTCTCCCAGTTTTCCACCTTTAATTTACAGACACATACTCAGAGTAGGCCCATTCACTCGGGCCATTCTTGCCTCTCTCACCCATCTTTCAACAAAATGCTGGGAAGAGAGCACTTCTCTTTCTACCCTGATTTTCCTTTTCAAATGAAATTTGAAAAAGTTAACCAGGGCATCACCGAAGAGGTAAGTGCTCGTCTTCAGCCCTTTCAAACGTCTCCACCATACTATCTCTTTCGCCATGGCCACCAGACAGATTAAAACTGCCTGCCCTTCCCGGCTAAAGGAAGAGAGCGGGGCAATCCTCACGATGGACTCAGCTGATAGCTGGATCCGTCCTACACGCGACAGCAGGTGTTCTACATAAACCCACAAGTCAGCAATGCTCGGACACTGGACGAGTGCGTGCAGGACGGTTTTGTCGCCCTGCGCGCATCTCGGACATGCCCGGTTGACGGCACCTCCATGCCTGTAGAGTTTATCCCGAAGACATTCCAGTCTCCAAGCGCTCCCTCTGGTTCTTCGCTTGACCCAGGACTGCAGCTCCGTCAAGGAGACGAGCTGGGGAAAGACGTGTCTAGCAAACGGCGACCACACTTGATCACCGTCGAGGAAGAGGTGGAGATGTCGTAGCCTGAGCGCGTGTCTGCGCATCATCAGCCACGGCATTCCCAGCCCTCGACGTAGCGGGTGTTGACAGCAGATGGACCGCCTGACCATCGGAGCGCGTCCCTTCTACAACATGCGAAAGAGCAAACGCTCCAGCGCAGTCAGGCGGGGCTTAGGACAAGGTACGACGGTCAGGCGGTAGTAGATGACGGACGCGATATACGCGTTAGCCACCTCCGCTCGACCTTTCAGGGATAGCTTCATCTCGGCCCATTTCTGGGTGAGAGAAGCCACCCTGCTCGTCACCTCGTCCCAGTTTTTGTCAGTCTGGAGATCCGGACCAAACCAGACCCCGAGCAATTTAACTGGTCCGTCCGTCCAGCGCCCGACGACGCTGTTGGACGGCATGGACCTGCCTCTCCAGGTGCCGAGCTGCAGGCCCACTGACTTTTCCTGGTTGATCATTGCTCCTGTCACCGCTTCGTATTCTCTTAGTGTAGTGCCGATCGCCTCGATGTGTTTGGCGTTCGAGACCACTACGGTGACATCGTCCGCATATGCTGACTCGGATCTTCCGTATCCTAGTTCGCGCGGGACCCCCCCCCCCCCTCAACGTCTCCAGTTTGTGCAGTAATGGCTCGAGAGTCAATACGTACAAGAGGGACGAGAAGGGACATCCTTGGCGGACCGAGCGCATGATGTTGAACGGTTCCGAAAGGTGACCGTTCTCTCTCACCACAGAGCAGATGTCGCTGTGCATGACAGCGATCCAGCCTCTGAAGACGGGCCCAAAGCCAGCCGCCCTCAGGACTGCCGCTAGGTAACGATGGTCGACCCTATCGAAAGCTTTCGACTGATCTAAATTGATCAAGGACCCACCCGTGCCAGGTTACTTAGCTACACTCTCTACGATATATCGCATGAGGTGGAGGTTGTCGTGGATGGATCTGTCGGGAATGGCGCATGTCTGCGCCTCTCCCACAAGACCACCAACGACAAGCGCCAACCTCTTTGCTAGCACCTTGGCCAAAATCTTGAACTCTGTGTTTAGCAGACTTATGGGCCTAAAATTATCTATGTTATCCCCCTTGTTCGGATCCTTTCCTCAGCAGCGCTACAGCTAATCGGCTCACAGAGCTGGCAATTCTCCCGTTCTGTTGCCAGTTGCAGTAGACGTCCGCCAAGATGCCTCCGAACAAGTCTGGCATCTGTACGTAAAGTTCATAGGGCAGACCATCCAAACCAGTCATTGCCTCCCGTACTTCAGCGGCTGTTATCGGCTTTTCGCAACACTCCGCCTCAGTGGCCGAGAGCCGCGGCAGTCCGTCGAGGTAGACACTAAAGTCCATCCCTCGATTCGGCCCGCCGCTGCCCCCGAACAGCTGTGCGAAGTGTCGCTGGAAAGCTTCACACATTTGCCCGGGATCGAGTAGCATGCGCTCGTCGTGATCCTCCAAAGACCGGATCGTGGTTTTGTTGCCACGACGCGCCTCCGCCACTCGGGCCCATTGAACGGCTTTCCTCCCCTCGTGTCTGAGAGCATGCACCCTAGCTCTGACAACGCAGCCTTCGTAATTTGCATTGAAGAATTGGTCAAGGGCCAATTTCGCCGCAAGTACGTCGGTCGCGATGACTTTGCTAAGCGCCTCGTCTAATTTTCTAACTAGTTCTCCCTCTGATCAATTTTTCTCTATTGCTAAAGCCTTACTAAACCTAATGGACTCTATTCTAATCGCTCTTTTCAGAGCAAACCACCACTTGTTGTTGACGATGGCCCCCGTCGACACCCACTTAACTAGTTCACTAATCGGGTCTCTGTAGGCCTTGCACGTTGGTATGGACGCGTTTAGCTTCCAGTAGCCGGGTCCTCGTCTATGAAGCCTATCTAAGTCAAGTACACAGATCACGAATTTGTGGTCCGTGTAGCTGACTATCTTGAATTGTGTACAGCCTATGCTAGACCTATCTATTTCCCTACAAAATACTCTATCTAGATATGATCTGGATGACCCTATGCGATTTGTCCAAGTCCACATTGGCACATTCGGGAAATCCAATCCGTACCTGTCAGTCAGTTCAAAACGCCTGAGCAGGTTGGTGAGACTCTTGCACCCTCCTCCCCTATCCGCTAATCCCACACAGTCCCAGCGTGCATCTAAGATCCCGTTCCAGTCGCCCACTAACACTGAAGAGCGGGACGTTCCAAGAAAGGTCTCCAGACGCCGGAAGAAATCAGGCCGTCCTGCTCCTGTCGGGGCATAGACGGCCACTAGCTTGAAAGCTTGCCCGTCTCTGCTGGTCACGTCCAGCACCACCAACTTACCTTCTGGGTCCAGGAAGATGGCCCGTATGGCGAGATCCAAACCTATCCGAAAAAGCACAGCATCTCCTCCCCTCGATCCAGGACAGCTGGGAGATGCGTACACGTAGCCGCCGAAGATCGGTGCAAAGCCCTGTGCTTCGGAGATTCTGGTCTCGCTGATGGCCACTACATCTATGTTTAGTGACCTGAGGTCGTTCAGCAGGTGGCCCTGCTTCCATGACGACCCCAAGCCACGCGCATTTATGCTGCCTATTCTGAGTGAGGTCATGTTGAAATGGAGTGGAAAAGATGGGAAAGACAACTTACCTTACTTCTCGTATACAGTTAACAATAAAAGTTTTCCATAAATGGCAATTTTAAACAACTGAAAACAACAATCCTTTGCGGAGCTCACGATGATACGATTTCCTACGTAGATCACCAATAATAATAATAATAATAATAATAATAAAATGTTATAGTCGAAAAAAAGAAAAATGTCTAAGTGGACAGACAGGCAAATAATTTCACCACCAACACCACCACCGCCACCACCAGCACTACCACGCCAAAAACTCTAGTCAAGTTACCTCAACTTCTATTTCTACTTCAACTTCAACACCATCACTACAGTACTACGATCACATCACCACCACTGCCTCATTATCGCTACCGCTGCTATTCTCTCCCACTACCTCCTGCTAAGACAGGCACCGTAGTACTGACACTAAATGAGGAAGGCATCAAAAGATATAAATAGACTGATTTGATGACCCGGTCAAAAAATTAAAAAATCAAAAATCAAAATCAAAACAGCACAGCAGCAACGAAAATCGTAAAGAAAAGAAGAAAGAAAAGAAGAACAAACAGACAGACAAGCAAAAAAACTAAGTCAGACATTCAAACATTACATTACAATGAAACCTATGCTTATTTTGGGGGTTTTTACCTATTTGTTTGTTTGTTTATTTATGTTCGTCTACAGCGTGATCGTGCCACGCTAAAATAACCGAGGGTGATCAAATCACCGGAGGTGATGAAATCACCGGTGGTTATGTAACCATACATTCACCAATCCTCGATAAGAGTGCTTCAATGTCGAACCTAAACAGTTCGAATAACGGTGAAGTGGTGACTGGAATGTCATGTGACAGACTCTTACCCAACAGGTGCTCCCTGGCTCAGCAGCAGGGACCTGGCTGTCAACCAAATACTGCTGGTGTCGGAGGAAGAAGGAAAGGGACCAGAACCAACTGGACGAAAGAATTGAATAGAACTGTTATGCAATGTTACCTGAAGAGTAATCCCAAGGAAAAAGGCTATAGGAAACGGATGCATAACATCTGGAACGAGATTGGTCTATTTAAATTAGATGAACAAAGATTGGCCGGGAAGACTCGGGTAATAAGAACTAATGGGTGGATAAGCGAGCTGGAACTGGAGGAACTGAGCAGAGAGATTAGGTTGGAAATGGAGAGTGGAGTATGCCAGGCAAACGAGCCAGTGGGAAATGAAGGTGAAGAGGTTGAGAGAACGGAGGAACCATCCGAAGCAGACAATGATCTGAATGCTGAAATAAATAATTCCTGGAACAAAGATACGGCCATTGAGGAGATGAATGCTGACGGGCTAGGACAAGATTTGGTTGATATCCTAAACTTAGTGGTAGATGAAATGAACAATGATAGTGGGAAACCTGTGAACCTAAGATTTGTAGACAGGAAAAAGTTAAAAGAAACAACAGCTAAGGTAAACAAAGTCATCCCATACCTTGAGGCGAGGAGCCTTCACCAGTGCAACAATATCCTCAAAGCAACAGCAAATGTGGTGAGGAAATTACTTGGCATAAAAGCGAGAGGAAACAACAAAAAAAAAGATCAGAACCTTGGTGGAAGAAACGACTGAATGGTCAAATCAGGGAAATGAGAAATGACATTGGAAAGCTTGAGTCCCTACTGAATGGGACACTAAAAAACATAGGCACAAAAAATAGACTGGAAATAAAGTACAAAACTAGGAGGAAAAAGCTAAATATTATCATAGAGGAACTGAAGCAACGCATTGTAGCAAAGAGTGCAAAAATTAGGCGATACGAGAGCAGAGTCAGTCAGTATAGACAGAACCGCATGTTTGACAACAACCAGAAGATGTTGTTTGGACAGCTTGAAGGGAAAGAAAGAGGCAACGACTTGATCCCTGAGGCGGAACAAACTAAGACATTCTGGAGAAGAATATGGGAGCAGGATGTTAAACATAATGACCAGACAGATTAGTGAACAGGAACACCAAACAAACTGATTTGAATATCACAGTTGAAACTCTTAAGGGGCAGGCCAAAAAAAAACGAACTGGAAATCACCAGATGGTGTGCAGGGGTATTGGATTAAAAATATAACATCCCTCCACCCGAAACTGACAACCATGTTCAAAGACTGCTTGATGTTAGGTGAGGTACCAGAGTGGTTGACAAAAGGTACCACAGTTCTGGTAATGAAAGACCGAATCAAGGGTAATGATGTTACCAACTATAGACCTATCACATGTCTGTCCGTAATGTGGAAAATGTTAACAAGCATTGTGTCTGAAGACATCTACCATCACCTCCACATAAACAACTTGTTACCGGACGAACAGAAAGGATGCCGAAAGAAGTCCCGTGGTACAAAGGACCAGTTACTTATTGATAAGATGGTAATGAGGAATTGCAAGAGGAGACACACTGGTCTTGCCATGGGATGGATAAACTACAAAAAGGCATTTGACATGGTGCCTCATTCTTGGATCACCAAAAGCCCAAAGATCTTCAAGGTGGCAGATAACATCAAACAGTTGTTGAGCAAAAGTATGAAGTCCTGGAAAACAGAGTTAACATCAGCTGGAGAATCCTTGGGAGGCGTGAAGATCAAGAGAGGTATCTTCCAGGGAGATAGTCTGTCTACTCTGTTGTTTGTCCTTGTCCTGATGCCCCTGACCATTATACTGCGAAAAGTGAGAGCAGGATACAAGTTGGGAAAGGGAGAGCTTACCATCAATCACCTCCTCTTCATGGATGATCTTAAGCTCTTCGGGAAGAGTGAGAAGGAGTTGGATGTGCTTGTTGACACTGTCCGTATTTTCAGCAATGATATGTTTATGCAATTTGGTATTAGTAAGTGTGGAGTCCGTGTGATGAAGAGGGGTAAATTGAGCAGAAGCAACGGAATCCAGGTACCAACAAGTGAGATGATAAAGGGAATTGACACTGAAGAATGATACAATTATTTGGGTATTCTGGAGGCTGATGACATCAAGAACAAAGAAATGAAGGAATTGATAAGATCTGAATACATTAGGAGAGTAAGGAGCGTACTAAAGTCACATTTGAACAGTAGGAATGCCATAAGTGCAGTAAATTCCCGAGCTGTGTCTATTATTAGGTACAGTGCGGGAATTCTGTGATGGAATGTTGCTGAACAAAAAGAAATGGATAGGAAACTAGGAAGCTATTGACTATCTCCACCATGTTCCACAAGAGGAGTGATGTCGATAGAATCTACTTAAGGAGATCTGAAGTTGGAAGAGATCTTATCAGCGTAGAGGACTGTGTTCAGATGGAGAAAAACAACCTACACAAATACGTGACTGATAGTAGGGAGCCAATGCTCAGAATTGTACTGAAGGAGAGGACAATAGACCAGGGGATGTCCAAGGAGAAAATAACAACGATGGGAAAGAGCAACCTTCCTGAAAAATCCCTTCATAGTACCTTCTTTGAGAAAACGGAATTCAGAGATCCACAGACATGGAACTGGTTGAAAAGAGGCGACCTTAACAAGGCTACAGAAGGAATGCTAATGGCTGCGCAAGAGCAGGCCCTCAAAACGAAGTGGCTGAAACACCATATTTAAAAGGAGGAGGCTGGCCCACTGTGCAGGATCTGTGGAGAGAGAGAGGAGACTGTGGCTCACATTGTATCCGAGAGTAAACACCTAGCCCAGATTCACTATAAAGGCTGGAGACATGATGTGATAGGCAGGGTGATCCACTGGCACCTATGCAAAGTAAACAATTTACCACATTCTGAGAAGTAGTATGAGCATAAGCCAGAGTCGGTGTTTGAAAACGGTCAGGTGAAGGTGCTGTGGGGTTTTAGGATACAGACGAACAAGAAACTGGAACACCTGACCTGGTGGTTTTGAACAAGGAAAAAAGATCGTGCCTGATTGTGGATGTGGCCTGCCCATTCGACACGAGAGTGCAAGAGAAGGAGAGGGAGAAGATTAACCGATACCAGGACTTAAAGTGGGAGGTAAAAAGGATTTGGAACTGCCATGAAGTCAAAGTGGTCCCGATTGTCATAGGCGCAATAGGTACTATCTCAAAAAGTTTCCTTTTTGGAACACTTCAAAAGACATGCTTGCTGGGAACAGCGAGAACTCTCCGATACGTCCTGAATATCTGAGGTTGCAGGTAGTGGCTTGATATTCATTTCAACAAACTTTCCAGTTAGCTAACATTAATGACTGAGATTCAAAGAACAATAATAATAATTATTATTTCATTTATTGGCCACAAGGGCCGATATATAGGGGAGAATACAAAAGACTGGGACAGTGGGGTTTTACAGAAAAATCGAGTAAAAATATGAATCACAATAACAAAGTAACAATAAAATTACAACAAGAAAAAATTCCCCAATAGGGGGGGGGGGATGACCACCCAGGGTTCGCTCAAGTACCCCACCAATCCTGAACGACCCGACGCTTCGAGAGCACCCTGGATGGGCACCCCCTCTCCTCCTCAAATTTACCTACAGCCGCATGACCAGAGTAGGCCCACTCACAAGGGCCATTCTCGCCACATTCACCCACCTTTCAGCAAATGTACTGGGGGGCAGCACTTCTTTCTCCACCCTCACCTTCCTTTCCAAGTGAAACTTGAAAAAGTTGATGAGGGATTGGCCGAAGAGAAAAGTGTCTGTCTTCAGTCTTTCAACCTCGTCCACCATACAACCTCTTTCGCTACTGCCACCAGACAGAGGAAAATTGCTTGCCCTTCCTGGCCAAAAGAAGGCGGCGGGTCGATCTTCACTATGGACTTGGCCGATAGCCGGATCCGTTCTACACGCGACAACAGCTGTTCAACATAACTCCACAAGTCAGTAATACACGGTCATTGGACGAGTGTGTGCAGAACAGTTTCGTCGCTCTGCGCGCATCTCGGGCAGGTCCGTCTGACAGCACTTCCGTGCCTGTAGAGTTTATCTCGAACCGGCAGTGCCCCCCGGTAACACTGCAAAGCGAGGGATTTTTGGAAATTATCCATCGTCCCCGGCTCGAAAGTCCTCTGGTACAGACTGGTTAGTTCGACCTCGTTGACTCCCAGAGCCTCTCCGAGTGCGTCGTCGCACTTGCCGACCACTAATCCTCTATAGAACTCGAGAGTGGAAGTTACTCTGACCTGGTAGAGGGCAGTGAGTGCCTGGCAACATTTCAGATGCCAGTCACCCAGTCTCGGTCTCTTCTTGACTCAGGACTGCAACTCAGTCAAAGAAACGAGCTGCGGAAAGGCCCGTCTGACAAACGGCGACCAAACCTGTTCACCGTTTAGGCAGAATATCTGGAGATGCCGCAGTCAGCGCATGCCTGCGCATCATTAGCCACGGCATGCCCAGCCCTCCACGTAGAGGGTGCTGGCAGCAGATGGACCGCCTCACCAGCGGAACCTGACCCCTCCACAAGAATTTGAAGAGGAGCCGCTCCAAGATGGCCAGGTGCGAACGGGGGCAAGGGACGACGGTCAGACGGTAGTAGATGACGGACGCGATGTACGCGTTCGCCACCTCCACCCGACCTTTCAGTGATAGCTTCATCCCAGCCCATTTCTGGGTGAGACTGGTTACCCTGCCCGTCACCTCGTCCGAATTCTTATCCACCTGGAGGTCTGGCCCGAACCAAACCCCTAGCAACTTTACCGGTCCGTCCGTCCAGCGCCTAACGACGCTGTTGGACGGTATGGACTTGCCTCTCCAGGTGCCGAGTTGCAAACCCGCCGACTTTTCCGGATTAAGTTTTGCTCCTGTCAACCTTTCAAATTCCTCCAATAAGTTGCGACTACCTCGATTTCTGAGGTGTCCGACACCATCACGGTGATGTCGTCCGCATAAGCCGACACAGCCTTTCCGCGTCCCGGTTCGAGCGGGATGCTCTGCAACAGCTCCAGCTTCCGCAGTAAAGGCTCGAGTGTCAATACGTACAGAAGGGAGGAGAGAGGGAACCCTTGACGGACCGATCGGGAGACCTGAAACGGTTCCGAGAGGTGGCCATTAATTTTGACCATCGAGCAGGTGCAGCTGTGCATTGCAGCGATCCAGCTTCTGAAGACGGGGCCGAAGCCAGCTGCCTTGAGAACAGCCTCCAGGTACCGATGGTCGACCCTATCGAATGCTTTCGATTGATCTAAATTGATCAGAGCCCCACCGAAGCCAGGTTTACACCCTAACCTTTGTATGATATATCAAATTTGGTGGAGGTTGTCACGTATGGACCTAGTTGGGATTGCGTAAGTTTGCGCCTCCCCAACCAAATCCCCGACGACAAGCGCCAACCTCTTCGCTAACACCCTGGCCAAAATCTTAAACTCGTCTTTCCTTATCAGCGTCACTACGCCCCGGCTCACAGACCTGGGAATACTCCCGTTTTGCTGCCAGTTGCAGTAGAGGGCTTCGAAGAGATTGGAGAACAAGTCAGGCATATTTACGTAAAGCTCGTCGGGCAGACCATCCAAACCGGGTGACTTGCGCCCCATGCAGCCGACAAGGGCATCCTGAATCTCGACTGATGTAATTGGCCCTTCGCAGCGCCCAGCGTCAGCCGTCGAGAGTTGCGGCAAGCCATCGAGGTAGGGACTGAAGTCCGCCACCATCTCTGACCCGCCACTTCCCCCGAACAACGGAGCAAAATATTGGCAAAAGACCTCACACATCCTCTTGGAGTCGCTCAGATCGTGTCCATCTCGGTCCGTCAAAGACCGAATCGTGGTTTTATTACCAGACTGCGCCTCTGCCACGCGGGCCCATCGAACAGCTTTGGTTCCCTCGTTTCTCAGAGCACGTGCCTTAACTCTGACAATGCAACCTTCGTGTTTCACATTGAAGAAATGGTCTAATGCTATTCTCGCCGCTAGCACGTCAGTTGCAATGCCACTACCAATACCCTCGCCTAACTTATCTACCAACTCCCCCTCCTTTCTATTTTTCTCTAACGTTACTTCTTTGCTAAACTTTATCGAAATTATTCTTATCTCTCTTTTGAGAGCCCGCCACCATCTATTGTTGACGACTCCCCCTGTCAACCTTTTCTTAACTAAATTGTTGACCTGGTCCCTGTAAGCGTTACGTGCCGGAAATGACATGTTTAGCTTCCAGTAACCAGGTCCTAACCTACGCGTCTTATCTAGGTCGACCATACAGATCACAAACTTGTGATCTGAATAGGCGACCATTTCAAAACGTGGAGAGCTTACACTATTTCTGTCTATTTTCCTAATGAATATCCTGTCTACATACGATCTAGATGACCCTATGCGGTTAGCCCAGGTCCACACTGGCGCATTAGGGAAATCTAGTCGGTACCTGTCAGACAGTTGGAACTGGCTGATCAGGTTCTTGAGGCTTTTGCATCCCCCGCTTCTATCAGATACTCCCACACAGTCCCAGCGTGCGTCTAACATGCCGTTCCAGTCCCTCGCTAACAGTAAAGGGCGAGACGTACCCAGAAAGGCTTCCAGGCGTCTAAAGAAGTCCGGCAGTCCTGCCCCAGTAGGAGCATAGACGGCCACCAGTCTAAAGGCACCACCTTCGTTATTGTTCACGTCCAGGACCACCAACTTCCTGCCCGGATTCCGGAAGATCGACCTTACCTCGAGACCCAGGCCTTTCCTAAACAGCACTGCCACCCCGCCTCCCATTCCCGGCCGGCTAACAGATGCAAAGATCTGATAGTCGTCGAAAATGGGGGCTGGTACGCGCGTGTCGGAAATCCTGGTCTCGCTGACGGCAATTACATCCATTTCTATAGACCTGAGGTCGTTGACCAGGTGACCCTGCTTCCAGGACGATCCCAGGCCTCGAACATTTAAACATCCTACTCTTAATATGTATGTTTGTATGTTTTGTTTGTATGTATATACGTATATGTATGTTTTGTTGGTGTGATTTTATTTGTTTGCGTGGCTGTGGTGGTGATGGTTTTGGTGGTATTGTTTCGGTTGTGTCTGTGTTTGTTGTGAGTGCGGTGTCTGTGGTTTCAGATATTTGTGTGTATATTTGTTCTTGCGTCTGTTTTGGTTGTTTGCGTTTGGGGGATTCTGGTGATAGTGATGGTGGTGTTGATGTTGGTGTTATTGGAGAGATGTTTACGTGGGTGGTGTTTGCGTTTTTTATTGTGGGTGATTTTGTGCTTTGTTGAGTTTTTTTTTTTCTTTTTGTATTTCCTTTTTTTGTATTTTGGGAGATTTTGGTTTTCCCTCATCTTCACTACTGGTAGATGAGGGCTCTGTGTCTGTAAGTGTGTCTGTGTGTATGTTTATTGTTTTATTGGTGTGTGTATTTTTGGAGGGCGGGGGAATTTGACAGCTTTCCTCGTTTCCCCTCTGGGTGGTCAATGTTGGTGGTGATCTTTCATTGGTGTTGTTGTTGGTGGTTTTGCCGGTGCTGGTGTTGGTTGTGGTCCTCGCCCCGGCGTCGCCAGCAGTGGAGCCTTTCGACCCCTTGCCTCTTTCAGCAGTTGAGGGCAGATGGCTCGCAAATGAGTTTTTTCCCCAAACAAAACACTGCGGCCTTTTGCCTTCGGTCATAATGTGAATGACCGTCCCATTCTGAAGGCGGATGTGGTCCGGGATTGTCTTCACATTCTCGGGCCTCATCTGGAGAAGGATTTCCAGGTCAACCCCAGACCAGTCCTCTCTGGCCGTTCTGGTCACTTCTATAGGGACGGTAGCCGTCCCCTCCACAATCACACATCTCAGAAGCCACCACATGTCAAGTCCTGGTGGGATGGATTCTGGGAAAGCGGAAACGGGCCGTTCTTTTTCCCATGTGGGAGAGGTACATTATGACCTTGCTGGTTTTGCAAGGAGTCATAGCGTGTTTCATAGCGAGGGCTTCTGACTTGAACGGCCCCGAAATGGTGCCGTACTGTCTGCCCCTCTCTATGTATTCGGTGTCTTCTCTGATGGACCACAGCGCGACTTCGACATCTGCTTTTGGGATTAAAGCTGCCCTTTTGGTTTGTACTGAGATGCATCTATAATGCACCGTTCTGCGCTCCACTGCCTCAATAGCTTCTACCGGGACAGTTAAGTTGGCCCAGATTTGCTCTTGCTTGATGAGCTTCCATGCCTGGGCCAACATTTCATCTTTGTTTGAGAGATCCATGTTGAAGCATGGCCTCTTTTTTGCTGCTGCCGCAGCGAAAGTGTTCTTGTTTTCGTTGGAGGTGTTGTTGTCGTTGTCGTTGTTCTTGTTGGTGTTGTTGTTATCACTGTCGCTGTTTTCATTGTTGTCTTTGTTGCCACCGTTGTTCTCGGTGCGGTTGGTATTGTTGGTGTTAGTGTTGTCGCTATTTGTTTTCATGTTAGTGGTGTTGATATTGTTGTTGCATTTGTCATTTTTTTTTTTGTTATCTGTATTTTCGTTGTCGCTTTTACTGTCATTTTCTTTTTTAAATTAGAGTTCTCATTGGTATCATTGGTGTCTTTGTTTACATTGTTTGTGGTGATGTTTGTGTTATCAATGTGTGTTAATTTCGCTGTAGCGCTCCTCTCAACTTCTACGTCGTTGTCGCACGACAGCAGACATATCGCTGGGGGCGTGGCTCAGCCATGTTTTTTTTTTTCTCCGTAAATTTTTTAACATGTAAAAAAAGTTCAAATATTTGGGCCAAACGGCCCAAATATTATACTTTCCCCTTCACGGAGCAAAGTCTAAGGGCTTATATCCCTTACACAGCAAGAAATATTTAACAACAAATAATTTTAACAGGCAAATAAACCGACTTACTGGGAGCGAGCAAAATACGTCCGATTAGACCAATAATAATAATAATAATTGTTTCTACTATTGGCACAAGGCCAGCAACTTACTCAGTACATTACTGGTACTTTATTTTATCGACCCCGTAAGGATAAAAGGCAAAGTTAACCTCGGCGGGATTTGAACTCAGAATGGCAAGGGCCGTAACTCTATGCGTCAAAGCATGGCGTCCGACCCTCTACCAATACTGCCAATTCACCGCCCCTAATAATAATAATAATAATAATAATAATAATAATAATGATGAAGGGAAGTTACGCACATGGTGGATAGAGTGCTATGGAATCGCTCCCGTAAGTTTTTGATTTTTTACATATTTAAAACAATTGTGAGAGAATAATTCTTATTACAAATGGAACATAAGATACAAGTATTAACTCTCAGAAAGTGACAACGCATCACATTATGGCGTAGGGCTCCAATATTTAATATTTAATTTTGTATCGGAAATTTTATAGTCAAAAAAGAAAATGGTTACAAACAACAGCCAAATAATTTCAACACCAACACCACCACCACCGCCGCCACCATCACCACTACCACAAAAGATTTATCAAAATACAAACCAACGGCTGCAGCAACACCATCACTATAGTACTACTATCCCATCACCACCGCCACCACTGCTTCATCGCTACCATCACTATTCCCTCACTACCTCCTGTTAAGAGAGGGATAGTAGTAGTGTCACTATACATGACTAGAAGCGAGGAAGGCATCGAAAGATATAAATAGACTGGGTTAGTGACCCGGTCAAACAGCTGACAACAACATCATGTATCACTAAACTCTCTCAAAGTGTTTAGTTTAAACGATGTTAAATCTAAACTATAATATAATAATAATAATTGTTTCTACTTTTGGCACAAGGCCAGCAAATAACCAGTGCATTACTGGTACTTTATTTTATCGACCCCGTAAGGATGAAAGGGAAAGTAAACCTCGGCTTGATTTGAACTCAGACCGTAAAGGGACGTAACTATGCTGGAAAGCATGACGTCCGACTCTCTAACGATACTGCCAATCCACCGCCCCTAATAATAATGATAAGCAACAAGCCGAAAAAATTATCGAACAGAACACAGACAAAAACAAATGCAACAACAAAAACAAATTTCAAAAGTTTTGAACGCAACAACCCTACTTCCCTCGTAGGTAAAATCAAAAACAGCAGCAGCAGCAACAACAACACTAGTAACCGATGTTACGGGCCTTGAAAAACGAAAAACGTAAAGGAAAAAAAAACAAAAAACTAAGTCAGACATTCAAACATTAGAATGAAACTTATGTTTTTTTTTTTTATTATTTATGTTCGTCTAGAGCGTGATGGTGCCACGCTAAAATCACCGGGGGTGATGAAATCACCGGTGGTTATGTAACCATACATTCACCAATCCTCGATGTGAGTGTTTAAATGTCGAACCTAAACAGTTCGAATAACGGTGAAGAGGAGACTGGAAGGTTATGTGACAGACTCTCACTCAGCAGGTGCTCCTCAGATGTTGTTTGGACAGCTTGAAGGGGAAGAAAGAAGCAACGACTTGATCCCTGAGGCGGAACAGACTAAGACATTCTGGAGAGGAATACGGGAGCAGAATATTGAACATAATGATCAGGCAGTGTGGATTGAGACAGTACAAAAAGAGATTAGTGAACAAGCACACCAACAAACTGATTTGAGTATCACAGTTGAAACTCTTAAAGGGCAGGCCAAAAAACTAAACAACTGGAAATCACCAGGCCCAGATGGTGTGCAGGGGTATTAGATTAAAAATATAACATCCCTCCACCCGAAACTGACAACCATGGTCAATGACTGCTTGATGTCGTGTGAGGTACCAGAGTGGTTGATAAAAGGTACCAAAGTTCTGGTAATGAAAGACCGAATCAAGGGTAATGATGTTACCAACTATAGACCTATCACATGTCTGTCCGTAATGTGGAAACTGTTAACAAGCATTGTGTCTGAAGACATCTACCATCACCTCCACATAAACAACTTGTTACCGGACGAACAGAAAGGATGCCGAAAGAAGTCCCGTGGTACAAAGGACCAGTTACTTATTGATAAGATGGTAATGAGGAATTGCAAGAGGAGACACACTGGTCTTGCCATGGGATTGATAGATTACAAAAAGGCATTTGACATGGTGCCTCATTCTTGGATCACCAAAAGCCTAGAGATCTTCAAGGTGGCAGATAATATCAGACAGTTGTTGGGCAAAAGTATGAAGTCCTGGAAAACAGAGTTAACATCAGCTGGAGAATCCTTGGGAGGCGTGAAGATCAAGAGAGGTATCTTCAAGGGAGATAGTTTGTCCTCTCTGTCGTTTGACCTTGCCCTGATACCCCTGACCATTATACAGCGAAAAGTGAGAGCAGGATACAAGTTGGGAAAAGGAGAGCTTACCATCAACCACCTCCTCTTCATGGACGATCTTAAGCTCTTCGGGAAGAGTGAGAAGGAGTTGGATGTACTTGTTGACACTGTCCGTATTTTAAAGCAATGATATATGTATTCAATTTGGTATTAATAAGTGCGGAGTCCTAGTGATGAAGTGGGGTAAATTGAGTAGAAGCAACGGAATCCAGGTACCAACAGGTGAGATGATAAAGGAAATTGACACTGAAGAAGGATACAAATATTTAAGTGTTCTGGAGGCAGATGACATCAAGAACAAAAAATGAAGGAGTTGATAAGATCTGAGTACATTAGGAGGGTAAGGAGCGTATTAAAATCACATCTGAATAGTAGGAATGCCATAAGTGCAGTAAGTTCCCGAGCTGTGTCTATGATTAGGTACAGTGCGGGAATTCTGAAATGGAATGTTGCTGAACAAAAAAGAGATGGATAGGAAACTAGGAAGCTATTGACTATCTATAACATGTTCCACAAGAGGAGTGATGTCGATAGAATCTACTTAAAGAAATCTGAAGCTGGAAGAGGTCTTATCAGCATAGAGGACTGTGTTCAGATGGAGAAAATAACCTGCATAAATACGTGACTGATAGTAGGGAGCCAATGCTGGGAATTGTACTGAAGGAGAGGACAATAGACCAGGGGATGTCCAAGGAGGAAATAACAACAAGGAGGATGAGCAACCTTCATGAAAAATCCCTTCATAGTACCTTCTTTGAGAAAACGGAATTCAGAGATCCACAGACATGGAACTGGTTAAAAAGAGGAGACCTTAAAAAGGCTACAGAAGGAATGCTAATGGCTGCGCAAGAGCAGGCCCTCAGAACGAAGTGGGTGAAACACCATATTTACAAGTAGGAGGCTAGCCCACTGTGTCGGATCTGTGAAGAGAGAGAGGAGACTGTGGCTCACATTGTATCCGAGTATAAAGACCTAACCCAGACTCACTATAAAGCCTGGAGACATGATGTGATGGGCAGGGTGATCCACTGGCACCTACGTAAAGTAAATAATTTACTACATTCTGAGAAATGGTATGAGCATAAGTCAGAGTCGGTGATAGAAAACGATCAGGTGAAGGTGCTATGGGGTTTTAGGATACAGACGGACAAGAAACTGGAACACAATAGACCTGGTGGTTTTGGACAAGGAAAAAAGATTGTGCCTGATTGTAGATGTAGCCTGCCCATTTGACACGAGAGTGCAAGAGAAGGAGAGGGATAAGATTAACCGATACCAGAACTTAAAGTGGGAGGTAAAAAGGATTTGGAACTGCCATGAAGTCAGAGTCGTCCCGATTGTCATAGGCGCACTAGGTACTATCTCAAAGAGTTTCCAAGCATAGTTAAAGAAAATTAGTTCAGCCCCGCTTTTTGGAACACTTCAAAAGGCATGCTTGCTGGGAACAGCAAGAACCCTCCGATACGTCCTGAATATCTAAGGCTGCAGGTAGCGGCTTGATATTCATTTCAACAAACTTTCCAGTTAAATAGCATCAATGACTGAGACTCAAAGAACAATAATAATAATAATTGTTTCTTCTTTTGGCACAAGACCAGCGAATACTCAGTGCATTACTGGTACTTTATTTTATCGACCCCGGAAGGATGAAAGGCAAAGTTAACCACGGCGGGAATAATATTCGATTCGTTTGCAAGCAAGCAGCCTCGTAACTCAATGTGTTTCTAGACGACTATGAGGTTGTTTGCTTGCAAACGAATCGAGTAATAATAATTGTTTGTACTTTTGGCACAATGCTAGCAATTATCACAGTGCATTACTAGTGCTTTATTTTATCGAACCTATAGGGATGAAAGTCAAAGTTAAGCTCGGTGGGATTTGAACTCAGACCGTAAAGAGTCGTAACTTTATGCTGCAAAGCATGGCGTCTTACCCTCTACCGATACTGCCAATCCATCGACTATTGATAATATCCTTATATTATTATTTTTATTCGGTATAAAACATGCGAATGCATTTACGTATCTATTATGTTAGAGCGAAAACAAATTTTGTTTTTATGCTATGTTAAGTAGTATAATGTTTAGCAGTATTGAATAAAATGAATATGGTGCTCAAATGATAAATTATTGTAGCTGATGTTGGGCTGTCTAAAAAAGTACATTACTAACTGTTATAAATGCATTGAATAACATTGCAGGAAATATGGCAATAAATAATTGCTGTGCCAAATGTACAAAGCAAAATGTAATTAGCAGTGACATAAAACAATATATTTATAAACACGTCATGTTAATTGAAATATTTGTTTGTTTCAATCTAACTATATTTTAGAATGGAAATTATTAAGATATCTGGGTAAATATTCAATGGTTATATGAAATATTTAAATATTTTCTACATATTTGACAGTCTCACAAAACTATATTCGCAACTTCTAATTTATTAACTGGTGTATGAAAATCGAACATGCACTTGTGATTATACATTTAATTGTAGCCCGTATTACATGCAGAATTTGAGGCTTAAATGAATCATCAACAAACAAAACATCTAGTGAAAAACCAAGTCAGGAGTGGTGTTAGCTGCATTAAATGACGAATTAAAATGAGAAGCAATAGCCGCAATATGAATTAACAAAGACAAGGGATCAACATTTAATCCAATGCATGTCAGATATCACCATGCGATGAGTTAAGTAGTACCATGTTGTCTGCAAATGCGCCTTCACCCATCTGTTTTGATATTACTTGCAACCCGGTTGCGTATTTACAATTATAAACATGGAAGGTGTCAATTCATTACCGTAGTCCAATACCTGAATATGTTCGACAAAGCACCATTTGTCCGAACATAAATACTAGGGGATCGTATAGGAATTTCATGGCAACAAGAAGTTATCCGTCGATCTCTTCTTCTTGCAGAACCTAACCTTCTAATGGATAATGTGTGGAGAACAGTAGTTTGAGTTAATATATGGGAGCCCTTTGTCGTTTGTTTTTCTGTGCGGTTTGTATTTGCATGTGAGGGAAAATTGACATTAAGATACAAGCAAAACTAAGATTAGATATTATTGTTATTTTTGGTCGAAATTATTACGTGTGCTAATAAGGTATTTCGCAAAAGTAGCTAATGAATGCATGTTGGCATGAGCCACGGCTAGCCCATTATATCTATATCGTCCTATTTTTGTAGCGAGTTCAACGCTTGCATACATTTCAACATCTAGGTCGACTAGATTGAATATATCTGCACTACCAATCGACCAAATACTGATGACAAGCGAACTCGTAGAATCAAAATTTCAGTCGAGGAAAAGTCACTATTGGAGATAAGAGTTTTTCTTGCATGATTAATATTTCCTAAAACTACATTATTGTTTCTTTTTGGCAAATATATGTTGTTAAGCATAGAGTTTGAAAGATTTAAAAGTCAACAGTGTAAAACTGGGTGAACCAAAAGTGATGTTTGTCATTAATATTTTCAACCAGCTGGCAACCATCCATTTCTAGAGTCTGGCTGTTTTTCTAATACCATTATCAATTTCAGTTGACAAAATCATAAGAACGTTAGGCTAAATTCCGTGCGGAATTTGTTTCAAATCCCGGCAAGTTCAATTTGGAATTTCATCCTTATGGGGGTCGATAAAATAAAGTACCAGTTACGTACTGGAGTCGATTTCATTGACTCAACTCTCTCTCATATTGTTAACTTTGATTAGTCGAATCTGTAAAGGTGCTGAACTAAGTGCTTCATGATATATATTTATGTACCGAGTTCAAATATGGCAGAGATCAAAATTAGATTTCATCCTCCCGGGTATATACAATTTACTAACAGTCAAACCATGGGTTTTTTAAATTGACTTTTCCCTTCCTACAAAATTGCTGATCTTTTCCTCGTCATTTATCTTGCTTAATTTTTTCTTACATAGTTCTCTTTTAGTTGCTTTAGTTAAATCTACAGTTTTGTATTAGCTATAAAATATACATTGCAGCCATTACATGCGAAGTACTCTTTACACTTATGTAAAAATGATAATGTTTCCTAGGTTTTTATTTTGTAATATATTTAAGATTCAATATTTATACTATTGTATGTAAATGCGCTAGACGTCCTATAATTTTTCTTGTGTTCTTGTTAAGAAATTGTGCATAATCACTATTTTTCACTTCCTGCTGGCTGCTAATTTTATTGGAGAAAACAGAAATAAATTCAGATTATTAGTAATTCTTTGTGTCAGTTTATTCGTTTTTAATTGTATATGTTACTTGCAGTTTCTTTATTCCGACCCATTTATAATTCATAATTCCTCTTTATTTACTACTTTGTTAAATGCATACACATACATACATACAATTTCTTTGCAATTGAAATCTATCCAACATTTGCTTGTAAATCTGTATTCATTTATTTGTTTGGAAGTAGCTTTCTGAGATGTAATCTCTTGATTGTCTTGGCATGGTCGCAATAATATATACCATAGACTAACCTTTTGGCATGGCAATGTAAGATTAATTCAACTACATACAATTTCATTTAATATTTTCGCTTTTATCAACAAAACAAACAACGTTTTCTAATGGTAGGCAACCACAACATCCAACAACTGTAGTCCTACATATTTAGTTAATTTTATATATTTCAAATTTCAAATCACAATTTCAATCGTCTGCACTATTCCTACCGAGGTTAACTTTGCCTTTCATCCTTACGGGGTCGATAAAATAAAGTACCCGTAATACACTGGGTAATTTGCTGGCCTTGTGCCAAAAGTAGAAACAATTATAGTTTTATCCTCTTATGAGGGCTCGATGATATATGAAAGGCATGAGAATAATCTCTTATACTTTTCTTTGTAGGGAGTAATATAAGAAAGTGTTTACATTTTACACTTCACTTTTTTCAGAGCGAAGGCTTCTATTTCAGGATAATTAATTATATCTACCTTAAATTTTCTTTTCAATCTTTAAATATATGGTGTGTTCCAGCATAAATATTATAATCACATACCCCCACTCTCACTAAGCGTGAAACTAATACTAATTGTACCATTTACTCCTGCATTTGGCTGTTTTTTGTGCGAATATATATATATATATATATAACGAAGGAAATGTGGTAAGGAACCAGATGGACCATAACGCACCAAAGTACTCAATACTTAGGGTAGTAGAGTGGGTAATAGACTAAATTAGTCCAGAATTCGCCGTCGAAACGGCTTGAGCTCAGCTGTCGGGGTCCTACTCGTTCCTATATATATATATATATATATATATATATATATATATATATATATATATATATATATATATATATATATATATATATATATATATATATGCATTCGTGAGTGAATGATATTAATATTTGATTCGTTTGCAAGCAAACAGCCGCCTAACGCTATATGTGTTGCAGACGATTAACGTCACCCTTTTGTTCCAGCGGTAGAACAAAAGGCTGACGTTAGTTGTCTAAAACACACAGAGCCTTAACAAGCTGTTTGCTTGCAAACAAATCGAATATTAATAATATTATTATTTACTCATGAATGAATTTACGTATCCGCTATGTTAGAGCGAAAACAAATTGTGTTTTTACATATATATATATATCAAAACATATGTTTACCGAATTCGTAGACCAGACCCCTTCTTCTTCTTCTTCTTCTTCTTCTTCTTCTTCTTCTTCTTCTTCTTCTCCCCCCCCCCCCCCTCCGTTAGACCTGTGCGAAATTCCTTCCTTGCTCACATTTCAACCAGGTTTGATGGTCTTTTGTCTCTTGTTCACGATTTCACCGAGTTTATATTCATAGAGATCTGGGACTTGTCTATTTCTTCTCACTTTCCGTTGCTTAAACCATTTTGTTTGTTACCCTAACGTCCCCTTTATTTACGTGTCCCAACGACTTTTTTTAGCCGTTGTTCGCACCAACCTGAGGCATATGGCCCTTAAAGCGATGAAATGCCTGGGACGGTTGGAGGGTCACTGATGAAGGACTTACTTTTTCATATGCACCACCATTTGCAACGCGCAGCCATCATTATATATATATATATATATATATATATATAAATTAATAAAATAATGAATAAACAAAGAACCAGTTCCTTATATTAAAAAAATTCATCATTTTACGATCGTTTCTAGGATATATATGTGTTAGAGTTGGTATGCATATTCTATAGATCTATGTACAATATTTATACAAACTATCAGAGGGAATATACATACCTACACATATATATGCTGTCTTCAGAAATAATGATATTTGTTTATTGAAAAAACAAAGATTCAATACAATAGGTCTGTTTGGGAACAGGTTTTGAATTGACCAATAGAGAGATAGTGAGGGTCAGGATAGTAATACAGTAGTAGAAGAACCTTAAATTATGGGTAGAGGAAGGTAGATTTCAGTTTTGGATGGAAAAGAATATTATGAATGAAGGATTATTTTAGGGAAGAAATAGGTCTTATGCTGACCTCAGAAATAATTTTATTTTTTCATTGAATAAAACCAACAAAGATCTAATATATTCTGTCTGTTTGGTAAGAGGTTTAGAATTAACCAATAGAAAGTTAATAATTGGCCAAATGGTAAAATAGTAGTAATTGAAGCTTATTTTAGGGGTGAAACTAGGTCAGGTGGTCAGTAAAAGGTATACAAGCAGTTGCTGTTATAAAATAGTAATGCCAATACAAATATCTAAGGTGACTAAAGTTTTAAGATAAGAATGTTAGTAAAAAAAATATACATCTATGAATATATATGTATATATATGTATATAGGGAGCAGCGGCTGTTAGGGTAAGACGTATTTTCTTGGGCTCTGCTAGAGTCAGCAGCAACACACAACCACGTGTTGCTACACACACACACAAGAGGAAAGAGAAAATTTAAAATTTATGAGACCAATAGAGATATCTACATTTATATCTAGATATTGCTATTATCATTTACAGTCCCTCTGTGTTTAATGTATGTTCATTAGTATATGTGTTGTTATTTCTGCTTGCATTTTGCATATATACATATATATATCTATATATATGCTTGCGTGGACCCCTCTCAAAAATTCGTTGGATTTTCTAATTGGATACCCCGACACTGGATACCAACACTGAATACACCTGAACCTCTACCAGGAAATCTTTCGTTGTTATTTCTGCTTGCATTTTATATATATATATATATATATATATCAATGCTTGCGTGGACCCCTCTTAAAGATTCGTTGGATTTTCTAATTGGATACCCCGAAACTGGATACCAATCACTGAATACACCTGAACTTCTACCAGGAAATCTTTCATATCAGTGGAAAAAAAATTTTCTTTTCTTTGCTTCATATATATATATTATATATACTTGTCCGCCATTGCAAAAGGCCATAAATTCAAAATTTTGAAGAGAGAGGAAAAGAGAGAAGTGATCTATGAACTTGTAACATCTCACTGACCCCCCCGTCACCACAATAACAATAACGCCTACACTCGCTCCCCCCCCCCCCATCACCACATTACTCTAAGGTCGCTGTCCTGTCCCCTGTTGACATACTGCTGACTCTCTTTTGATGTATGTATGTGTATATACATATGTGTATGTGTGTGTATATGTATATCTCAGTGGATGCGACCAGATTTCAACACAGCAACAACTACAACAACAACAGCAGCAACACCAACACCAACAACAACAACAACAACAGCAACAACACCATCGTCTGTGTTGAATGTGTGTGTGTGTATGTATTTGTATATATGCGACAGCAATAACAGCATCAACACCATTGTCTGCAGCAACAGCAGCAGTGAAATGAAGGACAACAACAACAGCAACAACGACAACAACTACAATAACAACTACAGCACCAACAACTGCCACCACCATCACTGACCATCTACCACCACCACGCTGTTACCATCCACCACCACCACACTAACACCATCCACCACCGCCATTACCAGCGTAAAGCAAACAATTATTACTGTTATTGTTATTATATACAAGCCGAACTGGACTGGGAAAGGTCAACAGTTGACATGATAGTGATTTTGACGATTTTGATTTTGATTTTGATTTTGTATCAGTACTGTCGGTAATATATGTATATATATATATGTTTGTGAGTGGTGTGTGTGATTGTATGCATGAATGAGTGTTGGTATGTGTGGTTGTGGTTTGTATGCATGAGTATTGGTGTGTGAGTCATGTCAATAAGATTTTTTTTTTTTTTTTTTTTAATGACCATGCTGTAAAATGGAGGGGTAGAGAGGGCCCTTGAGTCTAGTAAGACATCCTCTCTAGTGCTGGTGGCACAAATAAAAGCACCCAGTCCATGCTGTAAAGTGGCGCTCGTGTTAGGAAGGGCATCCAACCAGTGTATCAATGCCAAAAAGCTTATCAGCACAGCAACAAAACAGCATAGAGAAAAATATGAAGACGTCGCATCTCAGAGTTGCAACACTTAATGTTGGCACTCTCAGAGGTAGATCTGCTGAAATAGCGGAGATGCTGGAGAGAAGGCAGGTGGATGTGTGCTGCGTGCAAGAGGTGAGATGGAGAGGTGCCTCTGCGAGACTAGTCGTAGGCAAGCGTCTTAGCTATAAGCTATTCTGGGTAGGTAAGGATGATGGGTTAGGGGGAGTAGGCATTTTCCTGGCTGAGAAATGGATCAATAAGACAATAAGGGTAGTTCGAGTTAGTAATCGAATAATTAAGCTTAGATTAGTTGTAGGTAGGAGACTACTGACAATCATCTCGGTCTATGCTCCCCAAGCAGGCCTAGGCAAAGATGAGAAAGACTGCTTTTATGAGCAACTTTTGCAAACAACCACAATGACAGAGGACGGAGACATCGTTATGCTAGCAGGAGACTTCAATGGTCATGTTGGACAGCTCCAGGATGGTTACACTGGGGTACATGGTGGGCACGGTTACGGTTCAAGAAATGAAGAAGGAGTGAGACTTCTTGAATTTTGTGATGCAAGTACATTGACTATTTGCAACACAAACTTCCAGAAACCTGCCAATCACCTAATAACCTACAAATCTGGTGAGCACATAAGCCAGATTGACTTCCTGCTAGTTAGGCAGCGGGACAGGCAGATAGTGTCTAATACCAAGGCATACCCTGGGGAAGAATGTACCCCACAGCATAGGTTAGTTGTTAGTGATATCTCAGTAAGCAAGAGATGGAATGAGACATATAGGAAGGTGTGGAGAAGAAAGGTCTGGAAGCTAAAAGACCTTTCACTAAAATTCAAATTTAGGAAAGCCCTTCAAGATGTATATGACGAAAAAGAAGACGATTTAGAGACGTATGACATAGATAATAACTGGAAGTTCTTACGTGACAACTTACTGCAGGCTACTGATGAAACCTGTGGCTGGAGCAGAGCTCCAACCAGACAGAGAGTGACCTGGTGGTGGAACAGCACAGTAGATAAGGCTATTAGAGACAAAAGACTAGCATGGAAGGCTTGGGAAAAGGGTGGGAGTAGTGAAGAATATACAGCCACTAAGAGAGAAGCTAGACGTCAGGTGTACTTAGCACGCAGGGAGGCAGAGAGTAGGAGGTTTGCCAATGTTCTGCGACGGGAAGATCAGAGGCGTGCGGTGTTCCACATTGCAAGGCAGTGTATCAATGCAAATCAGGATGTTGTTGGTGATAAATGTGTCCGGGATGATGCCGGTGTACTTAGTGTCACGAATGACCAGAAAAAGGAGGCCTGGAAATGTCATTATGAGAGACTGATGAATGTGGAGAACGAATGGGAGAGAGAGAAATTACCCTTGGTAGATCCGACAGAGGGACCAGCTATTGAGATTGACGAATATAGGGTCCAAGAGGCGATTAGGGAAATGAAAAATGGTAAGGCGGCCGGACCATCGGGAATAGTTGCTGAGATGCTGAAGGCATCAGGGGACGTAGGCACTAAACTGGTTGCACGCATCATCAATCAGGCTATATATATGGTGGTGTCATACCCAAAGACTGGTGCAGCAGTATTCTCATAAATTGCTACAAAGGTAAAGGGGATGCTTTGGAGAGGAGCAATTATAGGGGTATAAAACTGATAGATCAGGTTATGAAAGTGGCAGAAAGGATTTTAGCACAACTAATTAGAGAAAGGGTCAAACTAGATGAGATGCAGTTTGGTTTTGTGCCTGGGAAGAGTACAACAGATGCCCTTGTCTTGGTGAGACAAATGCAAGAGAGGTTCTTAGAG
>OZ024741.1:320000056-320017556 GCA_964016885.1 Eledone cirrhosa | reverse complement strand
GGGTCTGACGCCATGCTTTGCAGCAAAGAGTTACGGTCCTGTATGGTCTGAGTTCAAATCCCGCCGAGGTTAACTTTGTCTTTCATCCTTAAGGGGTCGATAAAATAAAGCACCAGTAATAAACTGGGAGAATTGCTGGCCTTGTGCCAAAAGTAGAAACAATTATTACTCTTCAAAAATGATTTAAAACTAGATAAAGAAGTTGCATACTTAAGCTTAAAGTTCTTGAAAGTATGAAGATGGGAATTATACCTCGGCTTAAAACTATTCGAAGTAGAACCGATACAGGTTTTGTAGTTGGTGGAAGTGGTGACAATACGGGAATAAACAATATTCTTAACGAAGCAATTTCTATTAAGAGGGCATACATTATTAGGTCTACAATTACAGTTATAGTTATTGATTAAACAATATTGTGGGTAAAGGTGTGAAGAGTTATTAGAATTAGATATATGAGTGCTGCAATTGTTATTAATATTCCTATAAGTCCTACATATTAATGTATTATGAGAGTGGTTACAAGTATTATTAGGTGCAATATTGTTAAACGTATCTACGGGTTATGAATTGTTATTCAAGTTGGAAGAAGTATAATATGTATTAACACTGTCTATGTGATTAGCAATGTTAGGTGTGTTAGAATAAAAGATTTTAATGGTATTTTTATTTATTAAATTATGGTATTTGTGATTAAGTGGGAAATTTTTTTACATAATAGAGAAGAAATATTAAAGTTGAAATATTTAAGTTGAAAGGTGGTTTAAAATATGAATTCTTCTTATTTTTAAGTACATTGTATTTCGGCTCTGTAGTATCCTTGTTATTTTACAATGAGCTATTTCCATACTTGTAACTGGGTAATATTTACTATTTGGATTGGCAGTATCGGTAGAGGGTCGGACGCCATGCTTTGACGCATAGAGTTACGGCCCTTGCCATCCTGAGTTCAAATCCCGCCGAGGTTAACTTTGCCTTTCATCCTTACGGGGTCGATAAAATAAAGTACCAGTAATACACTGGGTAATTGCTGGCCTTGTGCCAAAAGTAGAAACAAATATTTACTATTACTCATATAATATATATTAAAAAAAAAAAAAAATTTGTTTTTTCCTTCGTTTTTAACAACATTCTTTAATAACATCTAACTCTTATTTATCATATCTATATGAATTAATATAATTTTATCCCTATAAATATACCTATCAATTAAATTAATTTAATTTCTTTTTATAGATCTATATACCTTATGTTTTAAATAAGATTGATATTTTTCACTAACACATTTATAGTAAAATTTTATTCTCCTTAGATTTTAACATTAGCATTATTCTTTAATAACATCAAATTTTCGTGTACCTTTCACCGGCTTGACCTATTTTCATCCCCAAAGTAATCTTTTCATTCAAAATACTTTTTCCATTCAAAACTGAAGTCTGCATTCCTCCACCCCTAAATTAAATTTCTACTCCTACTATTCTATCAACTTGACCACTTACTACTTTTCTATTGGTCAATTCAAAACCTGTTCCCAAACAGACCTATTATATTAAATCTTTGTTGGTTTTTTTCAATAAACAAATATTATTATTTCTGAAGACAGTATATATATGTGTAGGTATGTATATTCCCTCTGATAGTTTGTAAAACTTTTACATAGATCTATATGATATACATACCAACACACACATATATATCCTAGAAACAATCGAAAAATGATGATTTTTTTAATATAAGGAACTGTTTCTTTGTTTTTATTCATTGTTTTTATTAATTTATATATATATATATATATATATATATATATATATATATATATATATATATATATATATATAAATATGCATGTATGTATATATATATATATATATTTATATATATACATATATAGTTTATCAGGCAGTCTGGTAATATGCAAATCAAGCCGATCAGTCGTCACTGTATATTTTAGAAAATACCATATATTTTCACTAGCTCTGACAGTTGGCAGGTAAGCAGTACACTACACTGATGAAGGGTAATCACCCAGAAACATTAGTGTCTGCAGTTCTGTTTGCATGCCAACACAAAAGCAAGAATGTCGGGGCCAATCTATTGACATGGCTTTAAAGAGGCTGATTGCATAATTGCAAATGAATCGAAAATTATTATTAATATTCGAAAAACACGGATTACATTTATTGCATTCAGCCATGTAGAGCCATAAACTATTTGTTATATATATATATATATATATATATATATATATATATATATATATATATATATATATATATATATATATATATATATATATATATGTGTGTGTGTGTGTGTGTGTGTGTGTGTGTGTATGTGTGGGGGGAGGGAGGATGCATGGATGGATGCATGCATATATGTTTGTATGGACCCTCCGGTCGATTTCAACGTCTAAGAATCCAAACGACAAATATAGTTCCAATGTCCCATGAAGTATTTTGATTGTTGAAAGATTACTCTTCACCTTCTCTTTGCACCTGGGCCATGGCGTATAACATTTATATATCCTTAATATCCACAAAATGGCAGTACATGAGGACTTATGGGATTCTTTTCTCACTCATTCTGATGACATGAGCCCAGGGTAGTTGCGATTTCATAAGAAATTTCTCAATGCCTCTAATTTTGCACATAATGAAGAAGTGAGCGTTAGATATCTTGTCTACGTGTGTAGCCATAGATTGCCCGAAGACAGACTTTATGAAAGACATCAAGTGGGATGATGTCTGACCTATATTGATCGATATAAGAGTGTAGTCAGTACAACAGCTTTATAAACCTGTATCTAGGTGTCCAGTTTCTATGCCCCATCTTCTCCAAAGGCGACGATGGAGTTTGCCAATGCACTCGTGGTTTTCCGTATACGATTGCTTATCGCATCATTGAGGGATGCATTAGAGTTATCCTTATTGCTAAGATATGTGAACGATTTCACATACATGAGATCCTTCCCAGCGACCTTTATATGGGTGAATTCATATATATATATATATATGTGTGTGTGTGTGTGTGCCTATATATATATATATATATATATATATATATATATATATATATATATGTATATATATATAGGAAAAAGTATGACCCCGACGGCAGAGCTCAAGCCGTTTTGACGGCTATTTCTGGACAGAAATAGCCGTCGAAACGGCTTGAGCTCTGCCGTCGAGGTCATACTTTTTCCTATTTCCCACTCTACTACCCTAACTATTGAGTACTCTGGTGCGTTATGGTCCATCTGGTTCCTCACCACAATTCCTTTGTTATATTATATATATATATATATATATATATATATATATATATATATATATATATATATATATATATATATATATATGTTGTAATATAATGAAACGAAATTTCATTTCTCACTCTTAGTACGGCACTTACTTAAATGTAAGTATGTATGTATACGTACATACATATATGTATACAGACGTACAGTAGCATGCATATATATATATATATATATATATATATATATATATATATATATATACATACAGGTACACATATATATATGTACGTATCAGTTTAGCGAACGTTTATTATAACGCTCACTTTGTCCGTTTGTAAACAAGCGAACAGCCTGATTTATGCCATACGGTGTTAAGGCAACCACGTCAGCTTTTTGTCCAACACTGACACAGGAACGATGTACTAGTTTCAAGCTTGTTAGCTATCATAAGCACCGTATACCCTTCTGCCAGATAGTTGAACGTTCGAAAGTATATACTTTCCTAGTATATATATGCATACTACTGTACGTCTGTATACATATATGTATGTACGTATACATACATACTTACATTTAAGTAAGTGCCGTACTAAGAGTGAGAAATGAAATTTCGTTTCATTATATTACAACTTATTGTTTTCGGTACGCCTGGCCGACTGAACTCACTCGATATGCAAATTAGGCTGCTCAGCCGTTAATTTTCATAAGGAAAGTATATACTTTCGAACGTTCAACTATCTGGCAGACGGGTATACGGTGCTGATGATAGCTAACAAGCTTGAAACTAGTACATCGTTCCTCTGTCAGTGTTGAACAAAAAGGTGACGTGGTTGCCTTAACACCGTATGGCATAAATCAGGCTGTTCGCTTGTTTACAAACGGACAAAGCGAGCGTTATAATAAACGTTCGCTAAACTGATACGTACATATATATATGTGTACCTGTATGTATATATATATATATATATATATATATATATATATATATATATATATATATATATATATATATATATATATATATATATGCATGCTACTGTACGTCTGTATACATATATGTATGTACGTATACATACATACTTACATATATATATATGTATGTATATCAATAAAATATTAAAATATTTTAAATGTACATAAATATGAATACTGCTTATGTATTAATTGATATTTTGTTATATTAGTCTTAATATTTTTCCGTTTCTTCATTCGGTATGGTTGCAGTCTCTATAAAGTAGATATGAGTATTTTTCTCTTATTTATTTCACATTACGCTATATTAAGTTTTCTACTACAGTGAATTTCTTTCCTATCGCTCTGTTTTCATTTATTTTTTATTTTTTAATTTCCTACATTCTGCTTGAATTCTTCGTTCTTCGCAAAATCTAAACAATTTACTATGCATTTTATATATATATATATATATATATATATATATATATATATATATATATATATATATATATATATATATATATATATATATATATATATATATATATAAATATATATATATATATATATATATATGTTTATATATATACATATATACATACATATATATATATATTTATATATATACATATATACATACATATATATATATATTTATATATATACATATATACATATATATATATATATATATATATATATATATATATATATATATATATATATATATATATATGCATATACATATGTTTATATATATATGTATATATATATACAGAGAGAGAGACAGAAGGAGAGAGAGGGGGAGAGAGAAATGAGATACAGCGTGAGTGATAGTTAGGGAGCCATAACAATATATCTTTCAACTAATATTGAGCTTCTCTCTACTCGTATATCGTATCTCTATTCTCACATAGCGAACAATAAAATATAAAACACAAAACATTTACAGTTTTAACAAGTTATATCTCGATCATGTGTTCCAACTATAATTTCTTCCTTCCACCTCCCTATAGCATACTCATCTCACCTCGCATCTAGCTTACCTCTCAATCCTCATTTACGTAAGACTACCAGAGACTACGCTCAACTTCTACGACTACAAACTCCACCATACCAATAAACACTTTGCTTGAAATACATGAACGCATTACACACCGTAGACACACATACAGGTTCCGTTGTTGAGGCGATCCATTTGCTGCCAGCACCCTCTACGCGGAGGCCTGAGCATGCTGTAGGTCATGATGCGCAAACATGCGCTGAACATGCAGAATCACCAGATATTCTGCCTAAAAGGTGAACAGGTGTGGTAACCGTTTGTCAGACGAACCTTTCCGCAACTCGTCTCTTTGACAGAGCTACAGTCCTGGGTCAAGAAGAGACCGAGACTGGGTGCTTGGCATCTGGAATGTTGCCAGGCTCTCACTGCCCTCTACCAGGCGGGAAATATGATCAGTGCGACGTCGCACTCGGAGAGGCTCAGGGCGTCGACCAAGTCGAACTGACAAGTCTGTTCCAGAGAACTTTCGACCCGGGGACCATCTACAACTTCCAGAAATCGCTTGCTCGGCAGTGCTACCTAGGGGCACGGTCGGTTAGGGATAAACTCTGCAGGCTTTGTAGTGGTGTCAGACGGACCTGCCCGAGGAACCACGAAACCGTTTTGCACGCATTCGTCCAGTGTCCGTGCATTACTAACTTGTGGTGCTATGTCGAACAGCTGTTGTCGCCTGTAGAATGGATCCGGCTATCAACCGAGTCCATAATGAAGATCGACCCGTCGCCTTCTTCTGGTAGGGAAGGGAAGACAATTTTCCCCTATCTGTTGGCGGTAGCGAAAAAGGTTGTGTGGTGGAACAGGCTGAAAGGACTGAAGACAGACACTTTTCTGTTCGGCTAATGCCTCCTCAACTTTTTAAAGTTTCACTTGGAGAGCAAGGTGAGGGTTGAGAAGAAGTGCTGCTCCCCAGTAAATTTGCTAAAAGGATGGCCCGTGCAAATATGCCTACTCTGACCGTATGCCTGTAGGCTGGCTGATTTGGAGAGAGGAGGTGTGCCCTTCTCGGGTGCGCTTGAAGCGTCGGGTGGTTCCATTTTTTAGTTCTTCATTAGATATTTTTGTATTACTACAGTAGTTCTTACATAATATATTTCTAGCTGCATAAATCCCCTTCTTCCTTGTGTTCGTGGTAGGTATAATCTTACTACATCTGATTTTGAGAATTGTATTCTAAATGCACTCTTTCTTGTTTGTCTGTCTATACTTGCTAGTTAAGAATATTAAAACTGTCGCTTATTACTGGGATCACTAGAATATTGATGCCAATACCCTTATTATTTGCATTTAGTTCTGTTTGAAGCAATAATCTAATCCTTCTATAGTATTCCTTACTAAACGTTTCTTTCCTCTCTGAATGTTGGACTCTGTGTAGTCGTTGATTCTTAAGTATTTGTATGTCTGTGTTTGATCTAATTCTCTTATCTCTTTTTATTTACCTAACATGATATTAGAATTTTTCACTAGTTTCGCTCTCTGTAGAGCCGCCAGGGCGGATTTTTCTAGTCCTTTGTCTTTTGTGAATCCATATATTGTCTATGACAAGGTTTCAAGTTGTTTTTTGATGCAGCATACAGCTTTAGATCATCCATATAAATACTAGAATATTAACCTTATGGTTAATGTTTTTCTAGCATTTCTACACCAGACCAGTTATGTTTAGTATTCCAGGTAATGGTGTCAGCGCGTTGCAGAAAAACAGTGGTGATAAGGAGTCCCCTTGAAATATCCCTCTGTTGATTGGGATAGGTTTACTTTTTATGAGTCCATCCTTCGTATTTATCTGCAGAACTCTTTGTCCCTTACTCATTAAAATTGTTTTTAATGCTTTTTATTGTTGGCGCTATCTCATGGCTAATGGGTTCAGTATTCATATATGTGGAACACTGTGAAACGCCTACTTGTAGTCAATCCATGCCATGCTGAGGTTTCTTTTCGGTTTGTTTTCTTCTGCAGCTTTCGGTTACACTTTTATTGATTAGCAGTTGGTCTTCACAGCCATATGAGCAGCATCCTTTCTGATCTTCTGGAAGTGGTTGTTTTGATTTTTCAGGTGCTTGGTCAGTCTCTTGCCGTTAAGATTTTGTACATAATAGGAAGACATGAATGTGCTAAACGACTATGTAGCTTTGATTATACAAAATATATTGACGGTGTGTTATTAATGGGCGTACATATCTTAACTGTTTAATAATTTATATTTTCTGGTTTTAACATTGGGCATATAATCCCCTTTAAGCTAATATGCCTACAAAATTCAAAGCTTGCTCAAGGCTTTGTGAATTCGATTGATTCAATGTATATATATATATATATATACATGTGTGTGTATATGTTTGTGTGTGTGTGTGTGTGTGCCTGCGTGCGCATGTGTGTATATGTGCGTGTGTGCGCGCGCATGTGTATGTATGTGCGTGTGTGCACGTGTGTGTGTATATATATATAAAGACACATTTACAAACACAGAGTTATATATATATAAAGACACATATACACAGAGTTATATATATATACATATAAATTTATATGTATATATATATATATATATATATATATATATATATATATATATATACACATATATATATGTTTATGTGTGTATCTGTGTCTGTTTATGCACGCGTGTGTTTATGTAAGTGATGTGTGTGTGTTCATTTTCGCTAAGTACCTCACATAAAACACTCAATCTGACTAAAAATCAATAACGAGATCCCTAGGATTAACTGGCATTAAATTCTCCGTATTCAAGACAAAAGCCTAAAACTGAAATATGCTGCCAATAATGTAAATTATATGCATTAATCATGTCCCAGCGGGAAATGTTAAAGTTCGCAACAATATCCTTCCCACTTTCAGGAAAGTTGTCAAGAGACAAAGGACTAACTCTCCAGTGAATGTAATACTTAAATCAACGAAAGAAAAGGAACCCACTTAAGAATGTTACTCACAGAATAAGGTGTTCCCATGAACATTAGAAAATCACTGCAGTAAAAAAAAATGCTAACGTTCCCTACAATTTTGCAAAAGAAACACATTCTTCTTCTTCTTCTTCTTCTTCTTCTTCTTCTTCTTCTTCTTCTTCTTCTTCTTCTTCTTCTTCTTCTTCTTCTTCTTCTTCTTCTTCTTCTTCTTCTTCTTCTTCTTGTTGCCCGCTTATTCCTGGGAGGATCGTGGGGGCGGAATTTTCAAGCACGCCTTCAGTAGGTATTGATAGAAGGAAACATCTCCAATTGATCTAAATTCTCGAAAAAATTATTTAAAAAAAATAGATCACTTACTGTCGTCCATCTAATAAGGTAAACAATTAAAAGTACATACGGAATCGGGCTGCATAATCTAGGACACCGAAGTATCAGATGAATCTAGATTGTGTTATATATAAATGTGGATTAGCAGTATCGGTAGAGGGTCGGACCCCATGCTTTGACTATAGATGCACTGGGTAATTGCTGGCCTTGTGCCAAAAGTAGAAACAATTATATATAAATAATATATAAATAGGGCGATGGATTGGCAGTATCGGTAGAAGGTCGGACGCCATGCTTTGATGCATAGAGTTACGGCCCTTTCCCTTCTGAGTTCAAATCCAGCTGAGGTTAACTTTGCCTTACGGGGTCGATAAAATAAAGTACCAGTAATGCAGTGGGTATTTGCTGGCTTTGTGCCAAAAGTAGAAACAGTTATATATAAATAATCGAATAGAGACATAAAAGACTGAAGACTTATGCAGAACCTTTCACAGTATGTCCTGTGGAACGCGGCCATGTGTATTTTCGAGGTCTACGAAAGAAGCATACATTTCTTGATAATACTTCTACTATTTCTCAAAGACCTGTCTCAGTGTGCTGTGTCCGGGGCGAAAACGACAATGTTCGTCAGCTAGTTTAGAATTGAATATACCCCTATATCTCTTAGCCACACACTTAGCATAGACGCTATAATTGAGGCAGTCTCTCTCAATATCATTTTTGGAAATTGGGATTATCACTCCCGATTGCCATTGCTTAGGTGCCTTCCAGAGATCCAGGTGACCCAGCACACACGAATCAGACAGAGAATATATTCTCTAATTGAGGTTTTTAACATCGTGGGCCGAATTTCATCCTCCTCCCCAGAGACCTTTCTACATTTGAGCCCTTTAATTACTCAGCCTTCTCGCGGTTAGTGATCTTTCTCGCGCGGTTAGTGATCGGAAGATATTGTTAGGACTAGGTCAAAGTGATCAGCAAAGTATTCTATCTATCCCCCAAGGATGCACCACACTGAAGAGAGGAGAACCCCAGGCGCATTCTTGATAGCAGATGTGAGGCAGGACTTACATATGGTCATTAATATTGGGGTGGATTGGCAGTATCGGTAGAGAGTCGGACACCATGCTTTGAAGCATAGAGTTACGTCCCTTTATGATCTGAGTTCAAATCCCGCCGAGGTTAACTTGGCCTTTCATCCTTACGGGGTCGATAAAATAAAGTACCAGTAATGCACTGGAATAATTGCTGGCCTTGTGCCAAAAGTAGAAACAATTAATATTGGATAATGACCGAAAGAATACGATCGCGAATACAAGAGTCCGAAATGGAGTTTCTCCGAAGAGCCTTTGGAGTGACGTTATCCGATAGAGTGTGTAGCTCAGAGATTCGAAAGTCGCTCCTGGTTGAGTCGCCACTTCACCTAATTGAGTGATCACAGCTCTGATATTAAAGACATGTGCTTAGAATGTCAGAATGATTCCGTCACTGCACCATGTCCAATGAGATTTAGATTCATAGTCATCGAACCATGAGCTGATCAATTGTGAAACGCGCTTCACGCCTCAATAAACGTAATGAAAATTTGACACCAAGTCTAAATCATATATATATATATGAATGTATGTATATATATATATATATGCATACGTATATATATGTGTGTGTGTGTGTGTGTGTGTGTGTGTGTGTGTGTGTGTGTGTGTGTGTGTGTGTGTGTGTGTGTGTTGTCCAAAATCCAGTAACTCAAGGTGCCGAGCAGTATCGAGCTAAACGAAAAAGCGATGCGTAAATGGTACAAAACCTTACATACTGGCTGCCTAACTGTAACTGAGGCATCCACCAAGCTCGCCCAAAGCCAGTCATGCGCGTGAATGTATGCGGCTTTATTCACCTTACTTTTGACTCACTAATGTTAACACTTGGCACGCGAAAAAAAAAGAAAAGAAAGTCGGTTACTTTTGTGACAGCCGTCACACATACACACACGCACACACACATATATATATATATATATACACATACATACATATATATAAATATATATATATATATAATTGTTTCTACTATTGGCACAAGGCCAGCAAAAACCCAGTACATTACTGGTACTTTATTTTATCAAGCCCGTAAGGATGAAAGGCAAAGTTAACTTCGGCGGGATTTGAACTCAGAATGGCAAGGGCCGTAATTCTATGAGTCAAAGCATGGCGTCCGAACCTCTACCGATAGTGCCAATTTTCACCTATTCGGTATGCAAGGATGACTCAACGCCATATTACTTCCTAAGAACAGGGTGACGGAATATATTAATGAAGATGAAAATCGAAGTTGAAGATGTTAGAGTCCTTTATTAATTGAGCCGTTATATATGTTTAAATGACGATAAATATCGTGATCTCTTCAGACAGCAAAAATTGATTAAAAGGTAACATATCTGAGGCAATTTTATGTGGAAGGGAGCAGACTAAAATGAACTTTGCTGGTCCCCCCAGAAGAGGCTCAATTAATAAAGGACGCTAACATCTTATATATATATATATATATAAAAATTTGTATGTAAATGGTAAACATAAATAACAACACAATCGGTACAGTATATGGAAGCAATATATTAGGTTAACGCTTGCAATAGCAGGAAGAGGGTTTTAACATTTCGGACGCTAGTCCTTCATCGGAAGAAAGAATGAGAAATAGGATAGGTTGAAGGGACGGGCGAGGTGAAATTGGAAAAAAATGTGTGTGTGTGTGTGTGTGTGTGTGTGTGTGTGTGTGTGTGTGTGTGTGTGTGTGTGTGTGTGTGTGTGTGTGTGTGTGTGTGTGTGTGTGCGTGTGTGTGCGTGTGTGTCTGTGTGTATGTGTGTATGTGTGCGTGTTGGTTGAAAGATAGATAGATAGATAGGTTTAATACCCACAATAACTGGCTGTATGGGCTACTATCAGAATTCAGTCGATGCTACCTCCTAAAATCCTGCAATATTTTAAGTGCTATGATACGTATTCACAATTTATGTGGGTTCTATTGCGCCTTCCATTCCCATGGTTCACTAATATCAACAACAACTTTGTATTCTACATCTGTTCAATTGATTGAAACCGGATCCCTTTTAAATTCCGTGCGTTGTTTCATTGTGTGAAACAGAGATTTTACATATTTACATTTACCACACACACACACACACACACACACACACACACACATATATATATATATATATGTGTGTGTGTATGTATACTTACGTATGTAAGTATATATGTGTGCATATATATATATATATGCATATATATATATATATATATATATATATATATATATATATATATATATATATATATGAATGTATGTATGTATTCATGTGTGCATGTATATATTTATATGTGTGTGTATGTGTGTATGTGTGTATGTGTGTATGTGTCTGTATGTGTGGCGGTTGCGTCGGTATGGCGTGTGTATCAATACTAGTACAGATGGCAGTGCTGAAGCATAAACCCGATGGTTGGATACAAACTTTAGAAATATCCAGTGTAATGTCTGTATAGTCAAGCATCAATGCACCGTAGATAAGCAGATTAAATGTGCATAAGATGGATTCATCTTGCGAAACATTTACAGAAACTTACCAACCACCTTTCAACCTAACCCCCCCACACACACACACTCCCACACACACCGCAAACATACTATGGACTCGACCAAATTTGGAAATCTTTCTATTAAGTTTCACGCCATGATGATCCAAGCAAGGAAGTTAACGGCTTTAATATATCAATGTAATCGATATAATCGTTATTCTATCGATTTATATGCTTTGGTCTGATTAACCATTGGTTTGGCTCTCTATCTTGTTGGTTTACATATTCGACAGATTGCTTTGCTGTTTTGTTGTTCGTTCATATATTTTCTCCAGGGTAACGAATTGACAGAGCCCTTAGAACGTCGGATACGAGACTTTGCGGTAATCTCGTACTGGCTCTCTGTGCTCTGAGTTCGAAACACATCGAAATCCTTTTTGCCTTTCATGATTTCAAGGTCGATAAAGAAGTACCAGTCCAGTACTTGCGTCAATTCTTACTCTACAACTGTTCATCACTTCCTCTTTTTCACCCTCTCCCAACATTTACACCGAATGGGCTCCCTTACAACTCTAAAGTTAATAGTCTATACATACAAATTGTTTCTCTTCTTTCTCTCACTCCTCTCCCATTCTCCTATTCTCTCTCTCCTTCTTTCTCTCTCTCTCTCTCTCACGTACACTCTCATACACACAATTTCTCACTCTCTCTCTCTCTCTCTCTCTCTCTCTCACACGCACACTCTCATACACACAATTTCTCACTCTCTCATACTCTCTGCCACTCTCTCTCTCTCTCTCTCTCTATATATATATATATATATATATATATATATATATATATATATATATCCTCTCGGGAATTTTACCCGCCCTAGATATATATATAGAGAGAGATATATATACTAGTCGAAATACCAGTTTCTCTCAGCTCTTATGGAATGCCGCTGTTCGTTCAACAGTCTTTTGCATTTTATTACTTCACCTATTATAGTTACCTATTACAATTATTACACAAATGAGGTGAAAATGTGGATTTCACATAATTATCAATAATCTGCCATTTGCACTTCATTTGGTTGATAAGGTGTGCTTCCATTTTCCACAGCAAATAGATCTTTTGCAGATGATCTTTGAGGAATACCTGCAGTAAATTCTTGATTCATTGTCAGGCACACTTTAAGCATTGGCGATTAAGTCCTACCCTTTCTGTTATTGAACAGTGTATATCAGCTTGTTCAGATGGGAGATGAATTTTGTAGGGTGTGATAAATTCATGCAGCTTTGAGTTGAGCTATTTATCTTAGTAGCGGTATTCCATATTTACAAGGTGTCCATACGAAATATACTCGTCATGTGTTATTATAGTATCATGATTAACTATTTTCATTTTACCTGAAGTACAACTGTTAACAAAACCTGTGTTTTCTGCATATTTATTTTAATACTCACTTTGTATTTTTCCCCATCAGTCCATTTAACATTTTCTCCAGTCCATGTGTAGAAGACCCAGTTTGTAGTCAAGCTACAGATCTTTTCAGAAAATGCATAGAATCAAATGAAATCCACAGCAGCTGGAAAATTAGAATCGCCACATTTTTATACAAGAATTGTGACATGGCAAATTAAAAGAAAATACACATCCGGAACTCCCACCACCACCACCATCACCTTCTTATACAGACTATTCATGTAGGTGCTTACAAATAACATCGATACTCTATTAGATGTTAATCAACAACGAGCGCAAGCAGGCAGGATTAAGAATTGAGTTTCAGCAACCGACCATCTACACACTATTGTATTTAGAAACCTATAGGATTTATTGATTATCATAAAGTCTTTGACACATTGAGGCACCAGTTGTAATTGAAGCGAATACATCAAACTTTATGCAATTTATTTAGAAAATCTGTGACCAAGGTACATCACCTATAAGACTTCTTATTGTAATAGAGAATATTGAAAGCGGAATGAAATGAGGGAATATAAGATCGCCCAAATCTTTTATACATCATTGGAAGGCATCTTTCAAAGACTTGAACGGTATACAAAAAATACGTAAACATTAATAGCGAATCAATAGTTTTCATTGCATTTGCTAAATATATGATTTTTCCAAAATTATATACCCCCTGTAGGCATGTTCCGACATTATTTTCGTATAGCGGTGATGTATTGGCAATATCGGTAGAGGGTCGGACACCATGTTTTGACGCATAGAGTTATGCCCCTTGCCATTCTGAGTTCAAATCCCGCCGAGGTTAACTTTGCCTTTCATCCTTATGGGGTCGATAAAATAAAGTACCAGTAATGCACTGGGTAATTGCTGGCTTTGTGTCAAAAATAGAAACAATTATTTTCGTATAGTGTTTCCCTCTATATTTAACCTCAGATACACTGTATCATCATGACATGTGATTTTAGCGAAGATGGTACACTGTCTACACGAAAGCAAAGCTTCAAAAAGAATACACCTTTTAACAAAAAGCCAGACTTGGAAAAGGTGCACGAAGATCTGGTTGAAGAACGTTTTGTCAACATGTTTAATACAGTAATCAGCGAAAAGAACTCGAAGGAGCAAAACCATGTGCCAAATAATGAACCATAGTGTTAGATTAACTATAACTGTCTTCAGACGATATGAAAAGGAATACAGCAAATGATAGCAGCTAGTGGGTTCATTCTTAGTGAAAGAACTGTAAACACTATATCTAATTCATAATATAGAGCAAACACTATATCTAATGTAAAAATAGCAAAATGACACCACAACTGAATGTTTTTCAGAAATGAAAACGTTTTTTCTTAGCCAAAAGCATAAGAGATGTGCAGCAAAAAATCGGTACAAAGCATATAGAGAGATGAGATAAATTTTGAAATATGAGTTACAGATGAAATACGATTTATTACCTGAGTGTATAACACCAACAATGAAGCCTTCTATCAACAACAATAAAGCATTGTGTCATCCACATAATTCAAATGGTGCAATTATTCTCCAAATCCGTGCCCCATGGTATTTAGCAGAATTCAGTGGCGAATGGTTAAAAGACAACACAAAAACCTTCTACAGTGGCTGGGAAAGAAGTACGAACTTAACCCGAGGGGAAATGTATGGTTAAAACTGAAGAGGCTAATATTAGTTTCCAAACTGAGGAACAGACCACAATTAATTGAAGCAATAATCAGTACTTGGTTTAGAATAGCAAATTGTGAAAGGTTAAAGAATATTCTATATTCTATAACAACTAGAATGCATGCAGTAGGTGATCCAAGCAAATACTAATATTCATTATCATATTGTAATCTAGATTAAATGAACTTCCTTATTGTGTTTTATATATCTTTAGTGTAATATGATATAAATCAGTGTTATCGTATTTAGATTTTAGTATTGCCATATTCCGTTGATGGAAAATATCCGCTTATATCAATTTGTGGAAAAAACGTTAAAATATCATTTAGAGCTGAATACAAAAATAACAATGAACTGAAGCCAACAAACAAACATTTTGTAAAAAATGTGTTCATATTGGATAAAACTATACATATATATATATGTATGGATATATATATATGTATAGGATATCGAAAACCGTGAGAATATAGGCTCCTCGGGGGATGTTCTCTACACTAGGGGTATTTTCAAGTGACCGCTACATTTGAATATCTTCGAAAGGAAAAAAAATCACTTGATAAACAAACGGCTTGAAAGGGAGTACATGACGGATGTCGGGCAGGTACGATAGATTGTTAGAAATAACACCATATTTGCCTAGCATAGAGAATAAAAGGCGTTGTGTTAAAGTCATCTGCAAAGTGAAATAGTGTATGATTCACCTATTTGTGAATATCACCTATTTAGGTTACTTATGGCGTTCGTTGAGCGTTGACTGTACTGGCTGGTAGGTGTCTGGCTATTTGGTTTCATAAACAGGAGTGCATTTTTTGTGGGATGTTGACGTGGCTCACATAGCTTATTCCTCGATTTGATGCATCAGTTTGGCTCCAGAAAATGTATCCACATCTAGCCTAATGTGTTGTCCGCCTCGTGGATCCGACCGACAGGATGGAGAAGACATTGCCACGAAGGACGGCGAGGGAGATACGGTGGAACAGCCACTCTACCACACAGGGCTCACACCTGCAGGCAGCCAACTCACACATACCCGAGCATTTCAGTATCCTGCAAAGAGGATCTCCAACGCGGGGTTCTTGAATGGATGCAAAATTAATATTTCGCACCCCAGGAAACACCTGTTATATTCCTTTATATTGATTGGTTGCTTGACATACGTGATGTTTGAAATGACAGCCATTGAAATTACTTGTGCCACATATATAATATTTTTATTTTATTTTATTATTTTGTTGCTTTTTAAGGTTGATGGTTTGACAGAATCATTAGAGCATCGGACAACATAGTGTGTAGTAATTGTTTCGGTTCTTTACATTCTAAATTCAAATCTCGCCGAGGTCACTTTTGGATTTCATTCCTCCGGGATTGAGTACTAGGGTCGATATGATCGACAATCCCTCATCCATAAATTCCTATACTTCTGCCAGTTTCAAAAAGAATTGTTTTTAGTTGTTTTAGTTACGCGGAATATTCTTCTACGTTTACTCATTCTATCGCATTGTTATAATGTTCAGTCTTGGTTTGTATTTTCTCAAACAAATATTACCTGTATTTGTCCAAAATTGACCTGCGGTGTTACCAATACATTGGTATATTAAGAAGATTTGGTATTTTGTACATTTAAAGAAAAGAGAAAAAAAAAATATATATATATATATATAGTTATAGGAATAACCAAAGAGTGCTTAGAAATACATTGTTTTATTAGCTAACAGTGTTTCATCCATACCCCATGGCAGGAATCATCAGAGCCTATAAACAAGAGTATATCAATAGTTGCATGCTCCATCGAGCTGCATCACCAGAACAAGGTTAAAGGACCAGCAGGGGGGTCCCGAGGCCAGCGCTATATGGAAAAAGACAGAATACATGATGCACAAAATGTTATGTCTTTAAAAAATTACATCAAAAATAAAAAATTAAAAATTACACCAAAAATGTATTACTTAAATGGTGCAATAGATGATAAAGAGGTTGGGAGAGAGTAGCAAGGGATGAGTGAAGGTATTACTCAGCATGATCAGAAACAATAAAAAAAATAATAATACCAAGGGCAATATATCTGCGTGCCTGGGCATATTGATATATTTGTCAACAAAACTATATATATATATATATATATATATATATATCCATATGGAAGGCTAGCCGTATGGTTACTTCGTTTATACCTAATATCAAAGGCTGATGTTTCAAACCTATGTCTCGTGCACTCAGTTTACGAGGGCGATGCCCCAGCATGACCTCAACTGGATGGCTGGAATAGTTAAA
>OZ024741.1:319992556-319995056 GCA_964016885.1 Eledone cirrhosa | reverse complement strand
GTAATTTGCTGGCCGTGTGCCTAAAGTAGAAACAATTATCAGGGAACGTCTTCACGAACCAAAATATCGTCTTCCTGTTTTCCTTCGGTTGCAACGTTTCTCGAAATATTTAATTCTGCGTTCACAGATAGAATTTATTAGTTTAAGAAGATCCCATTAATGTTGAAAGCAGCGATTCTTTGCTTAAACTTTCTTTCTCAACCCCTCTCCCTTTTTTCTCATACCCTCTCTCTCTCCTCTCTCTCTCTCTCTCTCTCTCTCTCTCTCTCTCTCTCTCTCTCTCTCTCACTCAAACCCCTCTCTCTCTCTTCCTCTACAGAATGGAGAACAATAAAGAACGCGCAGATCTCACTCTCTCTCTCTCTCTCTCTCTCTCTCTCTCTCTCTCTCTCTCTCTCTCTCTCACTCTCTCTCTCTCTCTGTCTTTATATATATATGTGTCTGTGCGTGTGTGTGAGAACCAACGTTCGTCGCCATTCTCTCTCTCTGTCTCTCTATCTGATTATCTTGTACCGCTCCCTGTATAACGACCTATGTCACTCTCTCTCTCTCTACATCTCCCTTTCTCTCTTTAGATGTATATGTATATGTGTGTGTGTGATATATATAGAGAGAGAGAGTTGCAACATGTATGTAGTTTCATATATTTTTGAGGGTAGTGAGAATGAAAATATAAACAGAGCATATAAATAAATACAGTAGAATAACATAACAAATATATTTTAAATATATACATAAATAACATTACAAATGCCTCGGTAACACTACAAAGGATGATACAATGAAAGATATATTCCTATTAAAGAAAATGTGGAAGGGGTGAACAACGGAGCCAACACCAGAGCAAAAGACAGCAACGTCGCGAGTACTGGGCAACCTCTCTAATTTTGAGGCAAGTCAGCACACTCGCAGCGTTGCCTCGGGTGATGGCGAGGCTGATGCGCTGAAATATTGTTTTAAAAGACTTTTTAATGGAAATTAAGCAAAATGGAAGCTTAATGTTGAGACTTCGAACTCATTAATTTTGCAGGTTAAAATTTTGCTGGCCCGAATACCGTTCGCGTATTTTTGTACGCGTAGTTTGTTCGTAACGTAAATAGATAAACAAATGACGCCATAAAATGGAAATAACTCGTCTCTCATCTCTATTTATACATTTGAACTGAAAAATCAGTACATTACAAATTCGATTTTTGCACTTGGCGTGCGTCGATTTGAAAATTTTTTTGACCGATGTCTCCGCCGGACCTTCATCTATAAGTGTAATTTCACCGAAATTTGAACGTACGGTTGTATAGGAGATGTGTGCCGAGCGTTTTAGTAGACAGACAGACAGACAACCCCAGTTTTATATATATAGACTAGCAGAAAACCATCCGGTGGGCGGTTTTCTGCTAGCAAATCTAGTGTATATACTGATATTGTTGAGATTTGGATGAGAAATGTTTTCAGCACCACATGTTCACCGTCTCTCGGTGTGTCTTTTATGCATGTACAAATATATATGTTATCTATACGGTGAAATCTTTGAAATAAATATATGTTAAAACGAAAAAGGAGAAAAAGAGATTAGTGACGGAAATATAAACGTTATGATACATAAACGTTATGATATAACGATGGAAATATATAAACGTTCACGATAAAACGAAGGAAATAGAAACGTTTATATATAATGATAAGCCGAAACACTCGTAAGCCGAAACACTCGTAAGTCGAAACACTCGTAAAGCGAAACGTATAAATAAAGATTAATGTAATGAATTTGAAAAGCATAGAGATTTGAAACCGCGTCTATTTGTTTCCTTGGCATTTTTTACAGACGGACAGACAGACAAACAAACAGAGAAATGCCCATTATATATTATAAGTAGATAAATCGTATTTAATTGTATTTAAATTTCTAACCTTATTTTATTATTTATATTTTTTCAATAAGAAATAAAAAATAACAACAAAAATTGAAGAAAAAAATTGAACAAATCAAACGTAGGTTATGGAACTGCGCAATCTGATTAATAAACTACCCCATCAGCAGCAACCTTCTTCAAATGGTCCTTATTATCAGCAGCAACAACCACAAATTCAATGGCAACCTTCTTCAAACCACAAATTCAATGGCAACCTTCTTCAAATGGTCCTTGGCATGGTGTCACGTCAGAACCGCCTCGAACTGGTTACTTCTGGCTTGTGCAAGGTGTCTCTATAGGAACCAGCGATTCCCTCGGCCTCAGTGATCAAAGTCAGCGGAGAGTAAGGTAATGTTTCTATAGCGACAGTGTTTCTCTTGGTAGTACCAAAGTGGAGAAAGGTAGGGGAAGGTAATATTTCTGTAGCACCTACATTTGAGTTTTAGGGAAGGACAGACAGACAGACAGACAGAGAAATGCCCATATATTTCTGTGTGTGTGTATATATATATATATATATAAATATATTACACACACAGAAATGTATATATATTTCTGTGTGTGTATATATATATGTATATATATATATT
>OZ024741.1:319972556-319987556 GCA_964016885.1 Eledone cirrhosa | reverse complement strand
GAGCTTCTCTGCAAGATCGGAATGTCGACGTCTCGTCTGAGGTAGGGTGACTGTGGCAGGGGGTGCCGCTGAGCATTGTCCTCGGGAATGCTTTTACAGTCTTGTCCGCAGGACGCAGCCCCATTATCGCCGTGCCCTAGATCCAAAGCCCCTCCACCCTCCCGTTCTACTCCCCAATCTTCTGTTACATTAGAGCCCTTGGCTTTCCTTTCCTTTTCCGTTCATATTTTTTAAATTTTCTTATTTTACATCCATTCTTTCTCCTCTATTACTAGGAATATAGTCAAATGTCAATATATAGAATGTTTCATCATTTCAATATAAATGCTTGATATTGCAAACATATCGCATATACATATGTGCACTTACACAGTCAGATATTTTGAGAAGCAATACGATCTATGCTTATATATATATTTACTTTGATGTCCCGACTGCAGTTTTGCTGAGTAATAGCAGTTTCTGAGCACTGAGAAGTCTCAGCTCATCAAGGACCTCCTCCTTCTTCTGAGTTATCCGCTACCAACGATAATTTCAAATGGAACAATTATTACGGGAAAAACGTGTGTGCAGTATGTGGACAATGGCAAGTAACTGGGCTGCTAGAAAAAACAGTCCGGTTCAGCCATAAGAGAGTAATTAACAAATCAATTGAAGATGATAACTGTTGGGCAAAGATCGGTCTATAATGATAATTTTGAAACGAGTTTATGACTGAAAATCACATATTTGACGCAGCAAAGTAATTCTTCTCGTTTATACTGGAATCAAAATAAATGTATTTTAGGAGATAGACACGGGAGAATAGGAATTTTATAAATCTATGGAGCCTCGTTGATTATATTATCAGTCTATGAAATCTATAGAATGAATTATATATATATATATATATATATATATATATATATATATATTAGAATTGGTGCTCTGAAATAGCGATATATATATGAATGTATATATATAGTATATTTTGCAATACACTGTATGCTTTATCTCCCCTGTTTGCTGAAAATTAAAGTAAGTGAGACTGTCACTACTCTAAAACATTAGCATAAGGTCTTCGAAATGTTTTTAATTAAGCATACAGTGTATTGCAAAATACACTATATATACATTCATATATATATATATATATTTTTTTTTTACTTTGAAATTTCCTAATTGGCATGAAATATGCAAAAGGCTAATCTTCGTGTATCATCGCTAAAGCCTAGATCCTAATGGCCCCTTGGTGTATTGTTTCTAATATGTCAGTAGCCTTTACCAGGACATGACATTTCAGAGCAGATGGCGCATGATTGGCGTTTTTGTATTGCGACACAATACATTAATAAACGCCTATGTTTTGCTATACAATTTTAGACAGTATTTCGTGATCCAATGCAAAGGAAGTTTACAACTCATTGCAGTCTTCCAGCTTCACTATAATTTTATGTTTTCCTTGAGGGATAACGAATCAGGCTTTGAAGCATAATTGAATGCTAACAATATCTCATTTAAATATGTGTATATCTCTGTGGATAATTAGTAGTTTATATGTTCTAGAGTAATGTTGAAGATGAGAAAACACAAAATTATATGCGTACACCAACAGCGGTGTACAAGAGATGAAAGTGGTTGTTACGAATGTGGCCATTAAACATATATCTTGACAACGATGAAGTGATGCAACATATGATATTTTAGCAAATGATATTGTTTCGTGAACTGAAACAATGGCAATGACACAGTCACTTATATAAGCGTGCATAATACCTATTTCAAATACACAGGAGAGCAGCGTTCATACACATGTCAGATGCATGTATAAATATATATATATATATATATATATATATATATATATGTGTGTGTGTGTGTAAATGTGTATTATATAGATTTTTTTTACATATACACATCGATATATTTATGCACACACATATTTATGCATATATATATGTGTGTGTGTGTGTGGTTGTGTGTGTGTGTGTGTGTTTGTGTGTGTGTGGTTGTGTGTGTGTGTGTATGTGTGTGTGTGTGTGTGTGTGGTTGTGTGTGTGTGTGATAGTGTGAGATTACGTACAGGCACTACTAGGACAAAGAAAAGGAAACTACTTTACAACCTTATAATAAATATTTGATATTCCAGCTCACAACATTGCGTTTTATTTTCATGCTCTTTGACATTGGTCTTAGCTGAAAGAACATATACCTCTGGGAATCGGCTTATTTCCAATATGGTTTGTTTGTCGAATTCTGGGTTGACTTGAGGTTTTGAATATTTGGAGTTATATATGCACATACGTTTGTACGCAGAAACACTTACATTTCTACATTCATACACATACACATATTTATATGTATGCATATAATCTTATTCTCAATAGAGAAATCTATATATACATACATGTGTATTTATATGACATTGCACTCACAGATGTTCTCGTACATATGAAACACACACAAATTTATATCTATATATATATATGTATATTCATATGGTGGAGACGGTACATTGGAGATACGACATCCAGCCGCAAGTATACACACTTTGATATATTGTGAACCATCTAACCCTACAACTGTTTGTATTCATGTCCATACACATACAAATAAATATATTTATGTGTATACATATAATCTTACCCTCACAGACAAATACATATATACATCCATGCGTATTTATAAACCATCGCACTCACAGATATGAACGCCTGTATGAAACAGACAGACATACCTTTATATCTGCATATATGCAAATTCATATGTTGGAGGCGGAACTTTGGAGATATATCCAGCCGCAAACATACTTGCTTTGGTAGAGTACGAACTATCTAACATTAAAACTGCTTATCGGGGAATGTCAGCAGTTTTAAAGGAAGAGCCAAGCAAGGAAATTGCCGAATATCATGACAGACGTATTTTGGAGTTCACAGAACGCTTTTCAGTCATGTCAATTACTGAATTGTCGAGCTCAATCTGAACGATTTTTAGGCGTTGCTGTAGGAAGATACTTTAGTGTCACTGACCTTGACTATACCGATAAACTCAGGATAATTGCTAGTCAATTAGCAATTGAACACCTCAGCCTGTACACGATCCATGTTAGCATGAAGATCAATGCAGCCAAAAGATATCTTGTCTTTTGAAATTGGTTTCCGACGTAGTCACCTGTGAGATGTTGACCACCTACATTTCCACAGGCCAAGGTAAAGAGGACATAGGTGTCCACATCAGCCATGCATGCACTGCATTCTGTTGATGTTATGACTGGATCTGGTCTACACCCGAGAACCATCTGGCCATAAGAATCCGCATTTATCCAGCGCTTGTTCCCACCAAACTCCGAATTTCATTATAGCCGTTGGGTTGACTATCTGCAAAAACTCCTACTTAAAAGATCCCCCACTAATTTGGACACGGGTTCTTTCACCGTGATGCGAGAGTTGAAAATGAAGATTGGCAGCAGGATGGAGTTGGAGCTTGAATTAGTGTCTTACCGTAAAATTATGTAAATTTCAACACAAAGCTTCATCTACTTGCCATTCGCAAATTTAAAAGTTCATGAGTTGGAAAGCCACTATTCTCAAACTGAAATTCATTAACATTGTGAATTGGCAGTATCGGTAGAGGGTAGGACGCCATGTTTTCTAGCATAGTTACGTCCCTTTACAGTCTGAGTTCAAATCCCGCCGAGGTTAACTTTGTCTTTCATCCTTACGGGGTCGATAAAATAAAGTACCAGTAATGTACTGGGTAATTGCTGGCCTTGTGCCTAAAGTAGAAACAATTATATTACCATAATATTCGGTGCTTATAATACACACTCGAAATTATTCATGTAACAGTCGACCACAAAAATTAACACGTGTGTATACGTTATATATATATTACTCTACACAAAAATATCGGAATACCCTACACAAAAATATATCCTAGAACCCTACACAATATGAAAATGGACCCACGGCATTGATATCATAACATACTGAAAGAGTTGGGATTGACAACGCAATGAAACGTAACTACCTATATATTTCACTGTTGTAACGGATTAGACATGCATATATATATATATATATATATATATATATATATATATATATATGTGTGTGTGTGTGTGTGTGTGTGTATGTATGCATGTATGTATGTTTGGATAAGGAAGCTATCCAGACACCCTGAAAAAATTTCTGTCACAGTTGCAACGGACAAAGTACCTTTTGTCGATTTTGACTTTTTCAAACTAAATAATATTCGTATGTGCTTTGTTTTAAATATGATGAAAAGAAAGACAAGCACAAATTAACCCTACCAGAATGTCTATAACGTCCTTTCCCACAAATTTGAAGGGAAGAGGACAAAAATCTTTAAATAGACTGACCCTGGTGTTTAGTGACCGGGTCAGAGCTTATGAACACCAACATCTATAACAACAACAACAGCAGCATCCAAACGATAAAAGTCAAACAACAACAACATTAACTGACATCACCAACAGTCAATCAAAGCGATCAACGATCACTAACATCTACAACAAAAACAACAACAGCAGCATTCAAACGAACACCAACGCGAATATCTACAACGACAACAGCATCAAAACGATGAAACGCCAAACAACAGCATCAACTGCCACCACCATCATCACCACCACCATCACCACCACTCAGTCAAAACTATCAAACAGCAACAAAACGATAAATCTAAACAGCAACACACTAACAACTTCAATTGTGCCCACGTTTTCAAAAGACAACAGTTGCCACATCTATAGCATTAATAATGGCTTTTTATATAGGCACAAAGCCAGCAATGTTGGGGGAGGGGAAAGTCGATTAAATCGACCCCAGTCATAATTTCATTTATAACCAATCAAATTACGTTTATAAAAAAAAGCCTTCGTGAGCCACCTTTTTTAAGTAAAAAGAAATTCAAACACAAACTGGCGCGAAAGCTGATGTGCTTATTCACTTGACTGCATCAACCAACCAAACTTCACTCATATATGAAAAAACAACCTGAGCCCTCCCTTTGTTTGAAGGCAAATATAATAAGAACTTTGTCACGCGAACTGGCGCGAAATTTATTATACTTATTCACCAACCAAATTACTTCTCTAAAAACCTGGCTTTTCGAGCCACTTTTTTCCATATAAAACAGAAGTAACATTCAAAGACCAACCAGATGTGAGAAAAACTACAAACCCTCCATCTCAATCCTACTTTTGAAAAGAAGAAGAACTGCGAAACCGGTAAAGGAACCAAATAAATATTTTTTTTTTTTAAAAAGACTCCAGTTGCATTTTCGATTTCATCTTTTTCCCTTATATATATATATATATATATATATAAATTCAAAATATTAACAAATATAGACATTCGTGTGGTCAAGTATATTTTATTATACATATTTCAGAGGTACTGAGCTATCTTCAACAGTACGTCCTCAGCAGATAAAATAAGATGATGCATGACATACCTTGACTAAGTAGATGGTTAAAGTTGGAGTGCTTCTAATCTATTGTAAAACTTTATTCATTGATTTATTCATTGAACCTTGTTTAACCTTTAAATATATATATATATATATATATATATATATATATATATATATATGTATATATATATATAGGAACGAGTAGGACCCCGACGGCTGAGCTCAAGCCGTTTCGACGGCTAAGCTCAGCCGTCGGGGTCCTACTTGTTCCTATTACCCACTCTACTACCCTAAGTATTGAGTACTTTGGTGCGTTATGGTCCACCTGGTTCCTTACCACATTTCCTTCGTTATATATATATATATATATATATATATATATATATATACATAAAAAAACATCCATGGCAACTTCCTTTTCCAACTTTAAAGGTTTTCGCACACCCCTCTTTATATATATATATATATAAGTGTGTAAAGGTGAGAGAGAGAGAGAGAGAGAGAGAGAGAGAGAGAGAGAGAGAGAGAGAGAGAGAGAGAGAGAGAGAGAGAGAGAGAGAGAGAGAGAGAGAGTTGGAGGAGAGATAGAAACAATGATGGAGAGTTAAATGTTCCTATGGAAAGTTGTTGAAATTATTTGAATAGTCAACATTTAGTCATTCTCATTATTCTCCAACTAAATACCATAAATCACGATAATGGTGAACTGGTTCTCTGTATAACAATAGATTAAAATCTTATTTCTTGTTAATTTTATTATATTGTAGGTAAAACAAACGGTGTATGAAACATAGAAACAATCATAATCTCGCATAAATGTCAAGTTTATTTGAAGATCATGAAAGCGGTATATTTCAAAGGAATTACATAAATGCACGCAGAAACTATTATAGACGCACATTATATATACACACATGCATACACACATAGATATATACATGTATATATGTATATATATATGTTTTTCTACATATGTGTGTGTGTGTGTGTGTGTGTGTGTGTGTGTGTGTGTGTGTGTGTGTGTGTGTGTGTGTGTGTGTGTGTGTGTGTGTGTTTATATATACATATGTACTTATGTATATATATATATATATATATGTACGTATGAATATATATATATATATCGTGGGTTTTGCAGTCGTTGTAGATGCGTGTGGTTCAAAAGAGTGTTACGTAAGCAAGAAATGGAGAAAAGGGAGATGAAGCGAGACGAGATAGAATAAAAGTGATGTAAGAGGAACAAAGTGAAATTAACTGAATGGAATTAGAACTACATAACCCTTGTATAAAAATGTGGTACACATTTTACATTGTATGGTTGATTTAAGTGGTGAAACTGGTAAGATAGAGGTGTGAGGAGATGGAGTATGAGTTGCAAGGAATAGTTGGGTTCAGATAAGATGAAATGGAGAAATGATAAAGTAATATTAGATAAATATAATGATTTCTACCCATAGGCACAAGGCCAGCAATTTGAGGGGAGAGAGAAGTCGATTAAATCGATGCCAGTGTGTGACTGGTACTTTATTTTATAGACCCCCCCCCCGTAAGATTGGATTTGAAATCAGAACGTAAAGGGTCGCAACTCGATGCTGTAAAACTTGTTGTCCGACGCTCTACCGATACTGCCAATCCACCTACCTCGGGATTAGATAGAGATAATGAATTGAAATACATGAAATGGGCACATGGCTACTGATGACGAGCCTTGTTGTTGGGTTAGTAGGGGTCAATTGTTAGACGTGAATATTTTCGGATCTATAGCCCTTCTTCAGAATTTTTCCATTGCTGACATGGCAAATCTGTTACAAGCCGAAGTATGTGAAAACTTGTTTCTACGATTCCAAATCACTTCGACGGTTTAGGGTAGATTCCCAGTTTGGGGGTAAAAAGGTATTTGTGTTCTGCAAGTAATTTTCTTGATATAGTTTTTCCAAACTCTTCATTGAATTGGAATAATGCGCTCTGAAGCTTTCATGGTAAGTTGGCTATTTATAGAGGGGCTATATATCTATACATAGATAAATATATGTACATATATGAATACATACATACACACATATATATGTATATGTATATATATATATATATATGTGTGTGTGTGTGTGTGTGTGTGTGTAAGTGTGGATACATATGCAATTTGGAAGCCAAAACAAAAGAAATAATTGCATTTGAAAAACAGATTATTATATATGTTGTTTCAGATTTTATCCTTTTGAAATAGAATTGATGCGAAATGAAGAATGTGGGTGGACAAGTGATTTGATTCTTTCGGTTGTTCCACCGAATTACTTGACTGTTGCATTTATTTTTCACTGCTTATCTCTTCTCTTTGAAAAAGATTTGTTTTCGTGAAATCCAGGGGAAAATTATGTTACGGTGTTTATCAAACGTATTATCCTGATTTCCAAATCTATTCAAATTTCAAACTTATCAAACTGCTTCAAACGTCACCTAAATGTTAAACAAATTTCTATGAAACATTACAATACAAAATGTTATGAATCACGTAACACCTCAGCCTTTGTTTTAGGTAAAAGGCAAAGAACCACGACACATGGATTGTAATGGATAGGGGTTATTATATAGTTACAATGCATTTGCCTTGATTCGTTGCTTTATAATAGAAATTCAATTTGAAATCTTAGAAATATAATCTTGCCTAACGGTCTAACTTTGAAGCTGCATTTTACAACATTGTGAACAATGTTGTAAAATGCAGCTTCAAAGGATTGAGATTGTTTCTTCATATTTTGTTCCTTTATAAAGTGTCTATTATTCCTTATTGTGCGTGTATAGTTAGCTACCTATATGAGAGAATAATGAAAATGCGCCCTTCCAGTATTTCGTCGGTGGCATTCTTTCATATTTTAATATTTTAACATAGCTTCCTCTTTTCGACAAGAGAAATTCCATTATTTTAGATGAAACACATTTCAATGAATATAATTTGTTCATTGAAATATAGTTTCTTCATTTTAAACTTTTTTCTCAATTTGAAGGATGCCTAATCTTGTGAATATTTAATGAAACACCTAGTTGTGGCACCTAAATCTTGAGAAGAGTTTCGCAGTATGGGCGATATCGCCCACCGCTGGGCGTTGTCAATTGTTGAATGGGTGATGAGCAACTGAACACTAAATAGTGGGCGATTGGAAATATCGTTGGGCTATATAGGTTTTTGAGTATTAAGAAGGTATTAACTGTCCACGTGGGCGTGTAAGAGTTGATGAAAGACCTCAGAAACACGTTTAACAGCCTATGTAGGAAAGTAATTAAAGCGCCAGTCTAAAGGCTACAAACTTCTTATATATATATCACTAGAATTGCGAGTATTTGTAGAGCATCTGACACCCAGCTTCGTGGCATAGAGTTACGGCCCCTTACGTACTGAGTTCAAATCCTACCAAGGTTAGCTTTGCCATTCATCCTTATTGGGTCGATAAAATGAAGTACCAGTCACAGACTGGGGTGGATTTAATCGACTTGCCCCTCCCCCCAAATTCCTGGCCTTGTGCCTAAATCAAAAACCATTGTTTACTGAGACACGAATAATTAACTACCCATGCATAACTGACCTATATCAAATCTAAGTTTTGCCTCCCAAATGTAGCTTTTAAAACACTTGTCAACATCATATGAAACATACAAATACAAATGTATGCATTTTTATACGTGCATACATTTTTATATTTGCATATATGTCTGTATGCACATGTATACAAGCAGATATTTGTCATCCATTTCTTGAACGACAGATATACAAATATAATATATTTATGAATGTATGAATTACAAATATATAATTACAATGATACACCACATATATATATATATATATATATATGTAGGAGGTGAGTTTTATTGTAGTACAATAAAGCAATGCAGATATCGGATAAGAAGCACTCTACAGTTTGTAGGACTGGAGTATACATAATATATATAAGAACAAAAGAAATTATTAAGCCCTTAAATATCATTCTTAATACATATTAAATTTTTCTTTTCATCGCACATGTTATTAAACACTTAAATATTATTCTTAATACATATTAACATTTTCTTTTCATCGCACATATTATTAAACCCCTCAATATACAAACCTTAACTTTACATTATTTTTCTCTTCGTTAATTTTCAAATTCTTTTAATTTATACATTATCTTCCAACGGTTTTCAAACTCTCTATGTAAAACAATATATCTTTCCCAGTTATAAAAGCTATCTCTCTCTCTCTATCACCCATCTCTCCTCCTATCTCATCCTTCCTCATTATACTCCTCCCTCTCCACTTTTTACTCTCATCTCCTCCTCTTTTTCATCCTTTCCAACTCCCCCCCCCCCACCCTCAAAATAAAATACTTTTCCCAATATCACACATCAATCTAAAACTACTTCTCATATGTTGATTTAAAACTGCACTATCCACAAGTGTTTTTTAGCCTTCATATCATGTCTTCCTGTTTTATCTGATGAAAACACAAATATTATTGCATGATGATATTTGTTTTTGAAATGCGCATAATAAAATACATGGAACTCTTTTAACCATCTTTTGTTCTTATATATTATATATATATATATATATATATATATATTATATATATATATATATATATATATATATATATATATATATATATATATATATATATATATATATATATATATAGAGAGAGAGAGAGAGAGAGAGAGAGAGAGAGAGAGAGAGAGAGAGAGAGAGAGAGAGAATTGAGGTTGGTAATGGCACATGGAATATATGAGACAGAATACTTTTTTGTGAAAAAACATATAATTTTATAAGGTAAGGAAATAATAAAGGGTATAAAAAATGACCGGTTTCGATGGGTCTGCAAAAGCCATCTTTTCAAATGTTGATTAATATTAAGAAAATTAATAATAAGAAGAGTTAAAATTTGAGATTTGAAAATTCAAGTATAAAATTCAGTGTGGGATTTCATAGTAGCTTTCATCTTGGTAGTAGCAAGTGTGTAGATGAGGGTATGTGTGTATATATAGGTGTAAGTGCACTAAATCCCTATCTATCACTCTCCCCTCTCCTACCGACCACAGGGAGATATATGTATGTATATTGCTTCCACTCCCTCACTGACCAGCAGCTGGCCATCTGGCCATTGCTAAATCTGACCTTTATAAAATAACCCACTCCCCCAAATAACTCCTCATTCACTACCAGAAAGGCACACAGCAGTCAACTTGCTGCTATCAAGATGAAAACTACTATGAAATCCCACACTGAATTTTATCCTTGAATTTTCAAATCTCAAATTTTTAATCCTCTTATTATTAATTTTCTTAATATTAATCAACATTTGAAAAGATGGCTTTTGCAGACCCATCGAAACCGGTCATTTTTTATACCCTTTATTATTTCCTTACCTTATAAAATTATGTTTTTTCACAAAAAAGTATTCTGTCTCTTATATATTCCATGTCCCATTACCAACCTCAATTTTCTCTATAACCTTCGTTTTGTGTAGAAACTTACACTTTTCATATATACTAACCTACGCAAATCCGGAAAATGGCACTGGAACAAGACAACACAACTTCAAACTCCAATATAAATGAGGAAATCCTGAAAATCCTAAAAGAGATAAATGGAAAACTCACCATTCTGACGAAAAAACAGGATATACCCCAAAACACCACACCGACTGACAACCAAATTTATTTAAACGTTCAAAACGTATGCAACTCCATCGAAAAACTTATGAATACCAAAACAGAACAGACGACATTGCTCCATATCAAAAACCAAATGGGACACCTCTGGAAAAAAAATCTAAAAACCAGAAAATTCACTTTCTGGAATATGATAAAAAACCTCAACAAAGCTGGAATTTACCAAAAATGGATTAACTCAACACCGATAGTTTTACCACGTAAATTCCAAATAAAGCATATTACAAACGAACCTGAACCAGAAAGAAAACTCCGTGAACAAATGTCACTCAACAGGATAAACATGGAAATAGAACTCCTAAAATTAAGGGCCACCTCCAACAAGCAAGAGTATAAGGATACTGATAAAAATATGGAGGAAGAATGCACTAAAAAGGCCGAGGGAACAACCCTACACAATTTAATCAAATCGTGGAAACAGGACTGCGAGAATGCAGAAATTATTTCCCTTAAACGGTGGGAAAAATCCGAAAACTGGTTCCTCAAATATGAAGAAGACTTTAAAAGGACGCACCAAACAGGTAACCCCTTTATAAAGCATTTGAACATAACAAGAACTACAACAGACACATTTACACCACCAAACCCAACACACACTAACCACAGGCACATCCCCCACCAACACAAACCAAATACGGCCAACTACACCAAAAGAAACACACCCAACCACCACAATACAGGTTTCCGTAGAAATACCCCCTACATAAACCAACGACGAAATAACATAGATCCAACTCACAACACACACACCACATTCCTCAGAAGAAATCCACCCAGACCCCTTGAAATCACAACAGAACTTACCCACAACCACACCAGACATCACCCTCAATCCAACAAAAGACAACCCCCAACCTCAACACTCTGTACCACAGAAATAACGCACCCAGACCACATGAACCAACAACAGAACCCTTGCTCATCAACAACCACAACACATACCACCCCCACCATCACATTCACCCTCATGAAACAACAAGCTACAGACCCACACGCAACAGACCAACAAAATATAATCACACACAAAACTACATTCCTTTTTTAGGGAAAAGCCTGAAATACCAGGATACTCGATGCCCCCCCCCCCCCCCCCCTCAGGAGAAACCAAAAATAATCAACTTCTCAAAGACACCTCTAACCAACACACAAATCAACATTTTAAGTAAGGGCCTGAAATTTACACCTACACCACGTAAACCAAACTTCCCCGAAATGAAGGATGACATCATGGAATACTGCCGAAAGCTGCGACTAACGGAATTCTTCCACAACGACACCAACACTGAAGACGAATCACTGGTTAGAAATAAAAGCAATTTCTGCCCACAAAAGGGAAGAAATAAAGCACTGGACACGTACTGCGAACACATCACCAACTTTCCCTATGAAAAAATTACAAATAAACACACGAAATCAAACCTATCTACACACGAATGGGAAGAATTATTCACACTTAGAAACAACCCTGAGATAACCATCAAAGAAGCCGATAAAGGCAGTACTGTTGTCATTATGAATACGGACTACTATAGGACCCTCGCACTTAACATTTTAGAAAACAACACATACTATGAAAAAACAGAAAACTACAAACACACCAAAACAATGGGGAACCTTTTGACCTTACTACCTTACTGAATACATACCGCAACAGCTTAACCACAAAAGAGTTTAACTATATAAGCCACTTCAAATGCAATACAAGCTCTTTTTACGGCTTACCGAAACTCCACAAATGTAAACCCATAAACGATGCATGTGACACCTCAACCAACAATTACATTGAACTAACACCACCAGAAGACCTAAAACTCAGGCCAATTATAGCAGGCCCTACATGTGAAACCCACAGGCTTAGCAACTTTCTGGACATCCTACTGAAACCCTTTCTACAACATATACAGAGCTACATACGAGATGACCTTGACATGCTGAAGCACCTCCCTAAAACAGTAAGTGCAAATACAATTCTTGTCTCCTTTGACGTAATAAACCTCTACACAAACATACCCCACAACTATGGAATAACAGCAGTCCAATACTGGCTTAACACACACCCATCAGAAATACCGACACGCATCAACAAAGATTTTATCACTGACGGACTCCGCTTTATCCTACAAAATAACTACTTCACATTCAATGGTTCAACATACAGACAAGTATCAGGTACTGCAATGGGCACGAAAGTAGCACCCACATATGCCAACCTAGTCATGGGATTCCATGAACAACAAATATACAGTCAGTCCCTTCTCTTATTTGGAGACTCTTTCCACACACACTTCAAAGCCAATTGGAAAAGATATCTAGACGACTGCTTTATCCTATGGCAAGAAGACATGAACTCACTTACTATGTTTAAAAACATGATAAACAACATAGATAATAATATACAATTCACAATGGAATCCAATCCCAAGGAATTAGCCTTCTTGGATATTCTCATCTCTGTAATAGACGGGAAATTAGATACAGATATATTCTATAAACCCACAGATTCCAAGCAATACCTCTTTTTCACATCAAGTCACCCAAAACATACAAAACTTAACATTCCTTACAATTTGGCCAAACATATATGTACCATAGTATCAGATCCACCTAAACGGGAGCAAAAACTAAAGGAACTAAAAGACACCCTTATCTTAAGAGCCTTTCCACTTGAAATAATCAACAATGGAATAGACAGGGCAAAACACCTAAATCCCCATCAACTTAACAATCCAAAACAGAAAACCACACTCAACACCCTGCCATATGTATCCATTTTCAACCCCAGAAATACCGAAATGTTTGATCACCTACACAAAAACCTCCCCATCCTACTTAAAGATGTAAAAATGAAGTCTATTCTTGAAACACACAAGATCCTTAAAAGTAAAAGACAACCCAAATCACTAAAACGCATTCTCACTGGACCAAATATACCCAAACCAATCCTCAACCCTACAGTTACCAAATGTGGTAGAACAAACTGTGGAACGTGCCTCTACCTCACTGAAGGACAAAAATTTACATTTAAAGATGGCCAAACATTTACAGTAAAAAACAATTTCACCTGCAACTCGGAGAACTTGATTTACGCAATAACTTGCGGTGGGTGCAAACACAACTACATAGGACAGACGGGCATCTCATTACGCAAAAGAATGACCATCCACCGTCAACAAATCCGGGACGCTAACACAAGAAAAATCCCCTTGAGCAGCCATATTGCGAACTGCGCAGGAATGACACTACCCAACTTTAAAATCTTCCCCTTCTACAAGTGCTCAGATTGGTTCACACAGCAACAAAGGATAAACAAAGAAAATCTATTCCTTAACAAATTTAAACCAAAACTAAACGGGTTATCACCCCAATAGAATTGTCATAAAATATAAACACACATACGCACGGAGTGACAGATATATGTGTGTGTATGTGTGCATGTATATAATTATCACTACTATTAAAGACCAGAGACGAATTCTGTAGAATCAAGTTTATTCGTTGACAGACCATGCCTTTGTGTGACCAACACATCCATGTTAAACCCTGCACGTGCACACACATATATCTATATATATATGCGCACACAGAATTCACCACTGTCGGTTGCGGGGCCCAATCTGGAGAAATCAATGTGATCAGAATGACTTGTATTTTAATTTCACTGTCCTAACTTCTTATATTATGGAAAAAATATATGTGTATGTATGTATATATATATATATTTGGAGGCCATTTCTCTATGTGTGTGGGTGTATGTATGTGTATGTGTGTGTGTGTATGTGTGTGCATGTGGATGTATGTATGTGTATGTATTGTGTGTGTGTGTATGTATGTGTGTATCTGGATGTATGCGTATGTGTATATATATGTGTGTGTGTATAT
>OZ024741.1:319910056-319970056 GCA_964016885.1 Eledone cirrhosa | reverse complement strand
CGTGGACACAGGGAACTTATACAAAAATAATTCAGTGGATGGAAAAAAGCAAAGCGTGGACTAGGTTCCAATACATTGAAAAAATCACTGCCTACTTGGTCGGTTGCTTTTTTCTATCCACTGAATTATTTTTGTATAAGTTCCCTGTGTCCACGCATTGCCTGGGAACTTAGCTGAGAATAGACTTCCCTGATGACGAAAGGCTTTCTCCATGCGTTCCTTCGGAAACCATGTTTATTCCCTTTCAGAAACTAATTAGTTGGAGTGAAATTTTAGTAAGTAAGTTAATTTTTATAATTTTCTTATTTTACGTCTTTTATATATATATATATATATATATATATATATATATATATATATATATATATATATATATATATAGTGAAAAATGGAACGGGAACAAAACAGAGAGGCAGTACGAACAAAGGTTTATTAGTTTCACGCTCTAGAGAGTGGGGGGGGGCGACGTTTCGGGCATAAGCCCTTCTTCAGGCGAAAAGTGGGTGGGAAGAGAGTTCCGAGGGTGTGTAGGGGAGTGGAGGAGAGACATTTAGAAAAAAGGGTGGAGCGAGGAAAGGAAAAAAAATGGTGGAAGAGGTACAAATAAAAATAAAAAATAAATAAATAAATAAACATGAAGATAAACAAGTGGTAGAAGGGTCTGGGCGTGTAGGGGTGGAGGCGGGTGGAGTGGGGAGAGGGAGGCGGGGTGACCGAGCGGGGAGTGCTGAATGTGGTGTATGTGTGTAGGTGTACGTGCGTGTGTGTGTGTGTGTGTGAATGTGAGAGTTGGGCGAAGAACGAGGTTCTATGTTCAGGAAAAGGTGTGGGTGTGAGGCTGGGGTGTAGGTCGGTGTGTGTGTGCGCGTGTGAATGGGGAGGGGTCAGAGGGGTGGGGAGGGAGGATTTCGGGGAGTGAGTGTGTATATATGTGGGGGTACGCACGTGTGTGTGGTGTTTATACGTGTTGTGAATGTAGGTGGCGTGGTTCGAAAAAAATATTTGTGAGTGTATGTCCGTGGGTAAGTTCCTGTTAGTTCCGTAGAGGGTGTGGTGAGATGAAATGGTCACATGCACATATGTATGCATATATATATATGCATGCATATATGCTTTGTATCTGTACATGTGTATATGCAGTTATTAGATGCAAAATGTTTGGAATGTTTTACATATTTCTACTGTTCCATTAATGCATGTATGTATGTATGTATGTATGTATGTATGTATGTATGTATTTATGTCAGGTCACCAGTGGGTGCTACTGGTAACATGTATCCCAGTACAACCTGTCTCATGATCGGGTCGTTGACGACTAAACTGGCAACATCACCAAGGTTTCTTGGGGAGGAGGGTGACTTTGGACATCCTGCAGGACTAAAAACAAAACCTGTCAAAGGGCCACGGAGCTCTTAAGAGTCAATGGCCATCCAAAATTACCGGGAGAGATGACCCCTTAGCCTTTGTCAAGGCAGAATTCTAGGAGAAGGAAAACTCTGATATAACACCTGCAACTCTGATGGCATCCAATGATGTTGACTTGTTCTTCTTTTTGATAAAAATCATCTTGGTTAAGAGAGTGGGACTGGCTTTGTGCAGTGCCTTTGCTCACTATAAAAGCTTCACAGCACAGGCATTTCTTTATATCTGGAGATCTCTCTGCACTTGTCGTCACGGGGTACAATGGGCCCAGCACTATGTGTCAATAATTGTCACAAGTGTAGTGTTTGTACCGGAGTTTTCAAGTCGCTGGCTGGACTAAAAAGTCACATTCGTTCAGCGCATCGGTAGGGGTTCTCCTACATGGATATAAAGTAGTGGCCGTACTCGAAAACGAGTTGGCAGCCACCATGTACGTATCTAAGCATGTATGCACGTATCTAAGCATGTATGTACGTATGTACGCATGTATGTATGTACGCGTGCACGGATACATGTATGTGTGTATGTACGTATGTATGTATGTATTTACGTATGTACGCATATATGTACGCATGTACGCATATATGTATGTATATATGTAAGTACGTATGTTTGTATATACGCATGTACGTATGTATGTATATATGTATGTATGTATGTATGTATGTATGTATGTATGTATGTATGTATGTATGTATGTAACATATTTTCTGTGTACGAAAGAATAATAGTATCTTTTCACATTTGTTTACGCATCTCCGCTGCGTTTTATAAAATATAGTTTTAGCTACATTAAATTCGTCTAATTTTGTAATATACATTGTGTTGTGCACACGCACACGCACACGCACAGACACACACGCGCGCGCACAGACACATGTGTATATATATATGTATTTATGTATATATGTGAGTGTTCGTATGTGTGTATGGGTGCATACATATATGTATACATGTATGTATGTAGATATGCACACACACACACACACACAAATATATATATATATATGTGTGTGTGTGTGTGTGTGTGTGTGTGTTTGGTGAGAGCTTGTCCGTATGTTTGTATGTATTATGTTTGAATGAAATGGTCACATGCACATATGCATGCATATATATATATATGCATGCATATATATATACAAACATAATACATACAAACATACGGACAAGCTCTCACCAAACACACACACACACACACACACACACACATATATATATATATATATTTGTGTGTGTGTGTGTGTGCATATCTACATACATACATGTATACATATATGTATGCACCCATACACACATATGAACACTCACATATATACATAAATACATATATATACACATGTGTCTGTGCGCGCGCGTGTGTGTCTGTGCGTGTGTGTGTGCGTGTGCGTGTGCGTGTGCGTGTGCACAACACAATGTATATTACAAAATTAGACGAATTTAATGTAGCTAAAACTATATTTTATAAAACGCAGCGGAGATGCGTAAACAAATGTGAAAAGATACTATTATTCTTTCGTACACAGAAAATATGTTACATACATACATACATACATACATACATACATACATACATACATACATACATACATATATACATACATACGTACATGCGTATATACAAACATACGTACTTACATATATACATACATATATGCGTACATGCGTACATATATGCGTACATACGTAAATACATACATACATACGTACATACACACATACATGTATCCGTACACGCGTACATACATACATGCGTACATACGTACATACATGCTTAGATACGTGCATACATGCTTAGATACGTACATGGTGGCTGCCAACTCGTTTTCGAGTATGGCCACTACTTTATATCCATGTAGGAGAACCCCTACCGATGCGCTGAACGAATGTGACTTTTTAGTCCAGCCAGCGACTTGAAAACTCCGGTACAAACACTACACTTGTGACAATTATTGACACATAGTGCTGGGCCCATTGTACCCCGTGACGACAAGTGCAGAGAGATCTCCAGATATAAAGAAATGCCTGTGCTGTGAAGCTTTTATAGTGAGCAAAGGCACTGCACAAAGCCAGTCCCACTCTCTTAACCAAGATGATTTTTATCAAAAAGAAGAACAAGTCAACATCATTGGATGTTGCCAGTTTAGTCGTCAACGACCCGATCATGAGACAGGTTGTACTGGGATACATGTTACCAGTAGCACCCACTGGTGACCTGACATAAATACATACATACATACATACATACATACATACATACATACATACATACATACATACATACATACATACATACATGCATTAATGGAACATTAGAAATACGTAAAACATTCCAAACATTTTGCATCTAATAACTGCATATACACATGTACAGATACAAAGCATATAAACATGCACAGATACAACTCAAAACATACACATCCACACATACAATAACATCCATATCTACACATGCATGTATGCAGACATACATACGTATCTACCTAGTTGATGTTGTTTAAATTCCAATGAGAGAGTCTTGTGTCTATTGTAGAAACCGACTCTCTCTCTATTGGGAAAAATTTGTGAAATTATAAAACCAGTAGAACATATATACATACATACATACATACATATATAATACATACATAATACATACATACATACATGCAAACATACATGCATACATACATGCATACATACATGCATACATGGTGGCTGCCAACTCGTTTTCGAGTACGGCTACTACTTTATATCCATGTAGGAGAACCCCTACCGATGCGCTGAACGAGTGTGACTTTCTAGTCCAGCCAGCGACTTGAAAACTCTGGTACAAACACTACACTTGTGACAATTATTCACACATAGTGCTGGGCCCATGGTACCATGTGACGACAAGTGCAGAGAGATCTCCAGATATAAAACAATGCCTGTGCCGTGAAGCTTTTATAGTGAGCAAAGGCACTGCACAAAGCCAGTCCCACTCTCTTAACCAAGATGATATTTACCATACATACAAACATACATACATGCATGCATACATACATACATACATACATACATACATACATACATACATACATACATACATGCATACATATATACATACATAATACATACATATATCTCTCCTGTTTATAAGTTACATAAGTATGTGCTTCTTTCCGTGCTCCTTGTTCTCAATGTTTGAGTGATTGATTATGATCAAAGAAGCTTGTTCGATGCTGGATAAAAAAAAAACAATAACTTTGCGGGAATTACTGCTTCTACTTATGGGCATATAACAAGCTGTAAACAAGTGTAAATATACTAAAGATATAAGGTATATAAAAATAATATTTGGAGAAAAATGATTTGGAGAATATTTGAAAATTGTTTCTATATTATATGAAAATTTATATAAAACATTGCAAAACGACATAAATACATAAATATAGAAATATCAGTAGTACAAATTTCAGATAATAGTATTTATACAACCGTTGCATGATAACTGGTAAACATGTGATTATAAGAAATATAAACATAGAAATATATACATCTATAAAATCACATATGATTCCTCGCTCATATACATAGACATGTATATATGAGACCAGACAAAGACATGTTTATGCACTTATGTATACACTTAACATGCATATTTATACATAAAATACACACAACTATATGCAAGACTGCTTGTACATAAATGCAGATGCATATGCGTCAACATATTCATATACATATGTATATATATATATTGAGAGAGAGAGAGATTATATGTGTGTATTTATATGTAAGGCATAGATTTACATACATACAATATATGTGTAATTTATGTAATACATGCAGATGTACCCGGCGTTGCTCGGGAAATGAATGACAGCCTGTTTGTCCGTATAAAGAGAACCAAAGGTTGAGCAAAGAATTGAAATGTAATTGTAAAAAAAGGTTTAACAAAATGGGTGTACAGTGACATGATTGAGTGAATTAAACGGCAACATAAAAACAATTCATGGGGTAGCTTGAGTTAATTGACGTGAATGATTTCAGGTCCGGCCTTGCTGTAGTAGGTATGAGTAAGGGGATAAAGATGGAATAGACGCACCGTATGTCCTTCAGTAGACTAAACCCTATGCGTAAGATGGCGCTGCCACTACCACGTTGACCATCCACTGGACATAGAAATATCATTCCTTGAAGCAAATCGGCCTAGTACTTCAAAAGTTCAAAGGAGCCTAGTATTTGTACACAGACAGATACACACACAAAATCGATTTTTCGGCCCCGGTATCGATTTTTGTCAAATTTGTTTTTGTCGAAAACCTGCTCTGGCATATAAGCAGCATGTGTGCCAAATTTGGTTGAAATCGGCGTAGTACTTCAAAAGTTAAAAGGAGCCTAGTATGTGTACACAGACAGACACACAGACAGACACACACACACACAGACCGACTTGCTTTTATATATATAGACTAGCAGAAAACCGCCCACGGGTGGTTTTCTGCTAGTATATATATATATATTACACACACAGAAATGTATATATATTTCTGTGTGTGTATATATATATATATATATTACACACACAGAAATGTATATATATTTCTGTGTGTATATATATATTACACACACAGAAATGTATATATATTTCTGTGTGTATATATATATATTTCTGTGTGTGTATATATATATATATATATTACACACACACACAGAAATGTATATATGTTTCTGTAGCACTCCTCAATTCCCCCCTCTCTCCCTCCCGCTGTCCCCCTCTTGTAGTCTGTCTCTTTCTTTCACTCTCACTCTCTCTCTACGCGTGCGCAAAAAACATTCGCACGCACGCACGTGTTTTAGCGTCTATTCACTCTCTCTCTCCCTCTCTCCCTCCCGCTATCCCTCTCTCGTAGTCTCTCTCTTTCTTTCACTCTCACTCTCTCTCTACGCGTGCGCAAAAAACATTCGCACGCGCGCACGTGTTTCCACTGTCGGACAGACAGACAAACAGAGAAATTGGTGGTTATATATTATAAGGAGATATATCTCTATATATTTGTGTGTGTGTGTGTGTGTGTGTGTGTGTGTGTGTGTGTGTATGTGTGTGTGTGCATGCGTGTGTGTGTGTGTGTGTGTGTGTGTGTGTGTGTGTGTGTGTGTGTGTGTGTGTGTGTGCGCGTGCGTGCGCGCGTGCGTGCGTATGTGTGTGTAAGTGTGTGTGTGTGTAAGTGTGTGAGTATCTCTGTGTATTGTTGAAGACATGACTACTTTGCGATTTAAAATTCTTAGCGTCTTGAGTTTTCTTATACACATGTATTGAGTTTAAACGTGAGTCTAACAGTCAGGTTTAACAATAAAATCCTGTAGAAAAAAATATATATGAATGTTTTATTTGGGTATGGTCGCTTCAAAACTGTATCACACATGATATTGAGCAAGATCCGTACGCAACATGATCGACATAATAGTGGATGCATATATGCACTTAGTATTGTTTCGTTCTAAATTCCTATTATTTCTCACTCCCGATAATTTGATTTGATTGGTTGAGTGCTTTGTAACTCGGAGAAAGTAGGTCTATGTTTAGTATCTTCCCAGGAATTTTGCTGCAGCAGCCTGGTCTGTCATGCTACTGTAAAATCTATAATAGCTATTTTAGCAGAGCAAAAAACCATTGGCATTGTGGGTTTTGCCTTTTTGTTGTTTGTTTTTTTTAGGGATAGATCTCTGACGAGATATTTGCGAAATCCTAATTGTTAATAAGTAATTTTTAATATTTGCATTTAGCAATGTTTTAGCAGGATCAAAGCCGCACAGTTCGAGGATGTGAAATGTAAATCTTTTAAAAGTTTTTCATTGTTAAATTTCATTAATTTCTTATTCCCTGTATTAGGTACTATTGCCTCACAACAGCATTGGTATGAGTTCCTACTGATTCAGGTTTCCACACCTGTTGTTATTGTGCAAGTTCCGTGAGTGACATAATCGAAATAATAGTGGATGCTTCTATAAATTTAGCATTGATTCGAAATATATGAAATTAACGAATACACCGATCGTCTTAAAGATGATTTTGAGTTCTCAAGAATGGTATTTTGACATTTACAATTCATCCCAGCATCATAGATGTATATATATATATATAAACTAATATATATGATGAAACACAGATACCAACACATCTGTATATATATTGCAAAAGAAAATTTTCTTTTGCAATATATATACAGATGTGTTGGTATCTGTGTTTCATCATATATATTAGTTTATACACGGCTCAGGGGTATTTTCCTCCTTCGAGCTAATTCCATTGTAAAAGAATTCATTACCTTATTAATATATATATATATATATATATATATATATATAGAGAGAGAGAGAGAGAGAGAGAGAGAGTAAGGTGCATTATTGGTTGTGTAAAATGGTCCAGTAACTTTATGTTAGCAATATTAAGTTCTCCACGCTTTTGTATATCTCCAATTCCATTCGAGGAAACAGCTAGATGATGTAAAACGGAGTATAAGTATCAAAATGAAAATCCGAAGGCAAGGTAAAATTAAATCATTTAATCACGACACATGTTTCAATAAGAGATAGATCGATTATGAAGCCATGATCGATTATCACTGATCTCATCAGGTGAAAATGAATTGTCTTCAAATTCTTGATATGAGGGAGAAAAAATAACGATGTTCTCTCACAGAATTCATTCCCTCATATGGAGACACACCAGTCAGTCACAGACAAGGCGACTGCTATTAGCTTTAGTTGAGGTCATAAAAGTTTTCAGATTTCTATCGCTGCAAAAGACGCTGGACATCAATCAAATCTGTAGGGATACAGTCAGACACAGTTAAAAGTGAGTGGGTACACACACACACTCCACACCCACATACATCGGCTCGAGGTCAAAGAAAAATATATACATATATATACACACACATCAACACATTATTAAACCCGTAGAATTAGCGTGGGTGGGTACACACACACTTTCACACACACCGAAGCGATGTCCGAGGAAAAAAACAAATATAATAAAACAAATATAAGAATGTACCAACACAACACTCACCGAAAGTTAGTTCACAAAGCAACAGAAGCTATGTCAGTCAAATCTCAATTTGACGATGTAAATTGGAAATATTGGGTTAACCAACGCCCCACACAACTGAACTTACTTTCGCGCGCGCGCGCGCGTGTGTGTGTCTGTGTACACAGACACACACGTGAGTGCTGTGTTGGTACATTCTTATATTTGTTTTATTATATTTGTTTTTTTCCTTGGACATCGCAAATATATGTATATAAATGCACATGTATACAAACACATTTATCTGGATATACGCCTATATATCTTCACACATATTAATATACGCCGAGTTACTCCCATATATAGGGAATTTATGAAAAAAGTTGTATATAGTAATACGTAAAAATATAGGAACCAAGCACTAAATATATAAAGTATATATAGAATGATTATTTAGCAATAAGTTATGTGTTCGTTCACAATCAATAACAGTTTGTACTAAATGAAAAATTGAACGGTCTTTATTAGAAACATTTAAAAAAATGTAAAATCTCATATTGATTATAAACCATTTCGAAAGTATAAAAGTGTAATTATTGGAAATAAATAAATGAATCAATATTGAAATATAAAGCGTATTAAGGAAATTGCTTAAATCGATATATGAATAAATGAATGAAAAGATATTGGAGCTATAAAATGTTGGTCTCAATCCATGTATTGAATAAAGCATGTGATATTAGGAAAATATATGTAGTGAAGATTTAGGGCGTTGGAAGTGCAGAGAGAAAACATGTTTGCCGTATAGCATTTTGGTTTGTAAGATGTAATGCAAAAAATGGGTTTTTGACAGAGGTGAGTGGTTACTAAACTGGGGTCCGCAAAGGAGTGTCTGGGGTTCCATGAAAAAAAGTAGAGGAGAATATTTATATTACGACAGTATTAGACTAGTATAACAGTATTAGACTTTGGGGTTACCCCAAACGTTTCTCAACCAAAAAAAAAAACCGCTTTTGAAAACTTTTGTCCGTATTAAAACATATAATATTGATAGTAGAACGTGGGCTATGGTTATTGTATGGAAAGTTCCAGCTATATAAAAGAATGTTGGGATAGGTGTTAGTTGATTTTGAGATATAAGCTGGCATATGATAACGTTGTCTAGTGGTAAAGGATGAAAGGCAAGGTTTGCTTTGCCTTTCATCCTTACGAAGTCGATAAAATAAAGTACCAGTCACGCACTGGGGTCGATTTAATTGACTTACCCCTCTCCCCAAATTTCTGGCCTTGTGTCTATAGTAGAAATCATTATTAGATTTATGAGGGCAGTGGATTGGCAATATCGGTTGAGCATCGGGAAACATTCTTTACAACATATAGTTATGGCCCTTTACGTTCTGAGTTAAAATCCCGCCGAGATTAACTTCGCCTTTCATCAATCCGGGTCGATTACATAAAGTACCAATCAAGTACTGAGTTCGAGTTAATCGACTTTTCACTCCTTTAATATTACTGGCCTTGTGTCTATGCGAGAAACAATTATTATATTATGAGTAGAAGTATGAGGATTTAAAAAATTAAATCTTGGAAAAATATAGTTTCAGGGTTTTTTTATTTGCATTTTTCTTTTACTGCTACGTGTGCAACAGCTGGCCTCTCTGTTCAGTCTTAGAAGTGCACAGCTCTTAAATCATTTTATTTTGTATTGCGGAGGTGTGACGACTTATATCAGTATGGCTTCACTCGACCATGGGAACTGAAAGTCATTTTGGCGCTCACCAGCTCCCTACAAGGTGCCAGAAAAGTTAACACAAGCCATTGGTCAACATCATCACCGATGTCCTTGATGGTTAACACTCGTATATTTCTGTTCCAAATACTGTGGGAAGAGTTTATGGGTAGGTGTGCCACGTATCGCCTTAGCTTGTGTCTTCACTTAGTCCTCAGTCTTGGACAAAGCTTATCATTGTCAATAGAGGGGGAGTTCGATTTCATCGACGTCGAGAGTTTCTCCGAGAATATCGTCCCACTTGTGCACACAAGTCCTCTATAGAACGCTAGAATAGAATTTCCACTGACAACATTTCCTGACTGGTACACGGCTGTGGGTGCCTGACAAAATTCCAGAGACTACACGCTCAGTATCAGTATTTGCTTGACCCACAACTGCATCTCGGTCAAAGAGACGAGCTGCAGAAGGACCTCCACAAACGGTGACAACACCTGTTCACCGTTTAGGAATACTAGGAGATGGTGTATCCCAAACGCACCTTGGCGCATCATCAGCCACAGCACGCCCAGCACTCCAGATAGAGGTTGTTGGCAGCAGATGGATCACCTCACCATGGGAAACTGACCCTTCCGCAAGACAGGTGCTACAATTTGGTGAGATGCGGACGGGGGAAAGGCATGATGGTCAGGTGATAATAGATGACGGACGCGATCATTCATGGATAGCTTTTTCTCTGCCCATTTCTGGTGGAGAGTAACACTACTTTGTCCCAGATCTTATCCACCTTGAGGTCTAGACCAAACCAAACCCCAAGCAAATTCAACACTACAATCCGTCCATCCATCTTCCTACGACGCTGTAGAACTGCATAGATTTGCCTCTCCAGGTGTCGAGCAGTAAACACCAACCACCTTTTCGGGCTGATATTTGTTCCCATCACCCTTTCAGTTTTCTCCTAAAATCACGGTGGCATCCTCCGCGTATGCCGACGCAGCCCTTCCACATCCCGGGTCCTGTGGTATACAGTACAATAGCTCTATTTTAAGTTCAATAGCTCTAGTTTAAGTTCAGAAAGAAGGATAGAGAGCATTCTTGGTGGACATAGCACATGATCTGGAAGGGTTTCGATATGTGGCCATTTACTTTAACCACTGAACATTTGCAGCTGTGCATTGATGCGATCCAGACTTCAAAGACGGGACCGAAGCCGGCTGCCTCGTGGACAACCTCCAGGTATCGATGGTCGTCACTATCGAAAACGTTCGATTGATCCAAATTGATCAAAGCCAAACCGAAGCCAGGTTTACTTTATACCCGGTCTATGATGAATCCTTGTCGAGATTGCGAATGTTCACGACTCACACACCAGAGTGTTGACGACAAGCACCAACCACGTCGCTAGCACCTTGGGCAAAATATTAAACTCTATGTTGAGCAGAGTTATAGGCCGGAAATTATTCATGACGTAACTCTTGCTCCTGTCTTCTTTCCTTATCGGCGTTACTACCCTCGACTTACAGAACTAGGAACTCTCTCGTTCTGCTGCCAGTTGCATTAGTTGTTACGAGTAAATGGGAGAAGCCTGACATGTCTACGTGAAGCTCGTGGGGGCAGACCATCCAATTCGGGTGATTTGTGCCTCGTACAGTCGGTCAGGACTTCCCGTATCTCGGTTGTTGTTATCGGCTTTTCGCAGCATTCCGCATCATCTGCCGAGAGTAGTTGTAGGCTGTCGACGTAGGATACTATTATCCTCATTCGTTATTTTTATCAGCATTACAATTATCATCGTCATCAGCTGCAACAACGGCATCATCATAATCACCACCTCCACTCCCACCCCCACCGCCACCAACAACCATTATCATCTTTATCATCATTATCACGAAACATCATCATCACAAACATCATCATCGTCATCATCTGGTCTAATTTAAAATGCTTTAGAATATAAAATAAAACAAAAATTCTGCAATCATACTAAATAACCTCAACTACTATAACAAGCCCAACAACATTGCCAACACCACCACCACTACCACCACCACCACCAACAACAACAACAATACAAGCTGAGAGAGAAAATAAATCAACAAAAAGCAGTCGAAGCAAAACCCAAAAAGAAACGCGTGCCATTTATGCCTTTCTATATCAGGAACCGTTAAAATGAACCCTCGGGTGACAATGTTTTATAATTAATACTCCTGTCATTTGGTATGGAAGCTGACTAGTAATGGGTGTAATATACCCTTCATGTCCTCACTATCTTGCTCTTCCTCTTCTTTGCTTTCTTTTTTCCTTTCTTTCTTTTCGTGTCTTCTTCACCTTGTTTTATTTTATTTTTTTTTTGTCTCCCCCTTTTCTTCCTTGTTATTTTACTATTCAAATTTCTCTATCCTTCCTCTTGCTACTCTCCTTTTCTCGGTCAGTTACTCTCTGTCTCTTCCTGTCTCTCTCTCTCTCTCTCTCTCTCTCTCTCTCTCTCTCTCTCTCTCTCTCTCTCTCTCTCTCTTCTCTTTGTCTCTCTCCCCCCCTCTCCCCCTCTCTCTGTCTCCCTCTATCTATCTTTCTCTGATAGCCCACAGCCACATTGTCATGGCTTTTATCATAGAGTTTAACCAGATTACATGTGTTGGGCATGTTGTGTGTATCTTTGTGTTTATGCATGGGTTCATTAATGTATGGCTTTATGCTAGTGTGTATGGATTTGATCCAGTCACATGCCATGGATGTGGCTAGAATTAAGGCAACTGGGAGGAAGAAGCGGAATGTGTGACTGGAGGGAAGATGCACTATAAAAAGGAGGACCTTATAAAGCGATTATTTGTTGGGTCGTTGTTGGTAGTGGATTGTGTTGTGGTGTTGATTCGTTTGTTGCGTGTGTGCTCACTTGTAGCTTGCTGTGTCGTGTGGTCACTGTTGTGATACAGTGTGACCAGAGGTTGCATGTGTGTAGGTAAGTGAGTAAGTGTTCAAGAATGATGATATGATAGTTCCTTGATCACGCAGAAAATGAATATATATAAATGAACCATGATGACACCAAACCGCTATATTATTAATTTATTGAAAATAACTCACGCCGGAGCTATACTAAAAATACACAGGGATTATGTAGGCTATTTGTTTGTTTGTAAAAGTAGAATTAAAGTCGTATTTACCAAGAAAACTTCATGAACTTCACTGGCTTGTTTAAGAGAGAGACCAAGAAATAGAGATTGAATGAAAGAGAGAGAGCAAGAGAAAGTTAGAGTCTGTAAGACCAGGAGAGAGAGAGTAAGTGTCTGTAGACGCCAAGGGGTCTGTAGAAAGTAATAGTCTACATGTTTACTCTATCAGGAACAGCTCCGAACTGCCTTTTGCTTGGTCTAAGACAGACTATTTACATCTGTCGCTTCCACTGTCCCCTGCCTTGAGAACTTCTGGGGTGACCTCGAGAGATCGCCCACGCACAGACTTGTTTACGCCAAAAAGGAGGTAATCCAGAATGTGATCGTTACATGTCACCCAGGGGTCAAGTTGTGGACAGATTTCGCTACACTTATATGTCTATATAATAGTTAGTGGTACAAAATACTTTGAAATATTGACGCATATTTAGATATAACATTTTCAAACATAACCACATAGGTGCAGGCATAGTTAATTGTATGGCACCTTCAACCAAGTTTCTACCTCTATGACAAAGAAAATGAAACCAACAAAAAAAAGGACAGTCCCATATCCTCCGTCAACCTCTGGAGATCTCTACAGTTTTATTTAGGTTGATACCGTTCATTTCGGTGGACATTGGGAGGTAACAAAACAAGTAGGGACAAAGGTCTTAGACAAAGAATAATATGGAATGCAGTCCAACACTGGGCCGTAGAAAAAGTAAGAAGCGAGAATAGAAGACAGACCACGCGATGTGACGTTTATATGACAGTTTAAAAAAAAAACTGTAACGTCACCATCCGGCAAGATAAAGATCGATAAAATGAATACAAAATTGAAAAATGGTTGTACTAGAGTCGATATGATCGACTAAATCAAGATGTTACCTCAGCATGGTCGCAGCCAAATGAAGAAAACAAATAATTATAACAAGATATATCGAGATAAATTTATTTCCTTTCAAATTTAGACATATTTTTCCGTTATATAACAGTACTGGAGATATGCTGTAGATTGATCGCTGTATGAAATGTTTACAAAGCAGATTTTTTCTTTCGTTTTTAATAAGAAACCTTTCAATTTATCAGTTATTGACGTAACTGTAAAAATCAAGTGGCTTTCCACTCGTTTTAATTAAAATATTCCTTTCTGTGCCTGCCTACAATTATTGGCTCTTTGGAAATGTTAACCTATCAAACTGAACAACACATGTAATTTGGTACGTGTGTTTGTGTGATCATGTGCCTTTGTAAATTACTGTCTGTGTGGAGGGTTTTGCATATATGCATGTCTGTGTACGTTTACGTGATAATGTGTCTTCGTTATTGCGTGTGATTTTGTACCTTTATTTGTTATTGTGTATGTATGACTTTCTCAATTTCTTAGATATTGTGTATATATAATTTTTTTACTTTGTTAGAATGTCTGTGCGTGCGTGTGTGTTTGTGTGTGTGTATGTGTGATTTTTTGGGTATGTACATTTGAACAAGAGAGAAGTGGTTTTTGTTCGAGTGTGATTTGGTGGGTGGGGGGGTATTATCACTACGAGTTTGTAGGTGTGTAGCTGTTTGTGTGTGTATGTGTTTGTGCTTGCGTGTTTGTGTGTGTATGTATTTGTGCTTGCGTGTTTGTGTGTGTATGTGTGCGTGCTTGTGTGTATGTATGTGTGTGTATATACCTCTCTTTGTGTGCCTCTGTTTGTGCGTGCATTTGTGTTTGAAACAGTGACGTGAGTTTGGATTTGTGTGTGCATTTAATTGTTCGCTTCTTTTCCCGCCCGTCTGCATTTGTGTATGAGAGTGTGTGTATTTCTGTGTATGTGAGTGTGTGTGTCTGTGTGTGTGTGCGTGTATGTGTGTGTGTGTGTGCGTGGTTGTATGTTACTGTGTACCTCTTTCATGTGTGCATTTATGTGTCAGAGGAGTATCGAGTGAATTATGTATGCATCTCTAAAATTTGTTGCCTGTAAATATGTGTGTGTGTGGCTTGTATATGAGAACGATAATGTGTGTGGTTGCGTGTGATCGTGGTTTGGTATTTAATATTGTGAGGAAGATATGCATGTGTGCTTCCTACGTGAGTGAAGTGTGATATAGTGTATGTGTGTATATATGTGTGTGCGTGGTTTAAAAATGTGTGACGTGAATGTATATGTATGTGTTTGTGCGTGGTACTGAATGTATGTCTGTTTTGTGCGTGTGAGAATTGCGTGAGGAGAGAGACAGAGAGAAGCGCGGTGCGTGTGTGTGTGTGCATAGATTTGAATGAGTGCGTGACATGTATGTGAGAAAGGTGTGATATATGATTGCGCATGCGTTTGTGAGTGGTGTGGTACAATTGTGGTGGGTGTATATAACGTATTTGGCAGAGAAATGTGTGAGTGGTGTGTATGTTTGTCTGTATATGTATGTGTAGTTCTCAATGTATGTGTGGTTTGAAAGAAATGTCCAATGTTAGATTGTGTATGCATGTATGACTAGTGAGTGAATGAGATCTGTACATAATGTATAAATATATATATATATATATATATATATATATATATATATATATATATATATATATATATAGAGAGAGAGAGAGAGAGAGAGAGAGAGAGAGAGAGAGAGAGAGATTTATGTATGTGTTTGTGATTTGGTAACTATGCCAAATGTATAAATGTGTGTGTGCACATAGGAAGAAAGAGTATGGTAAGAGAGTGAGATAGAGAGAGAGGGGGAGATAGAGCGAGAGAGAGAGAAAAATAGAGAAAGAGAGACACACAGAGGGAGAGCGAGTGAGAGGGAGAGGGAGAGAAAGAGACATACGGGTGTCTGATTTTAGCAAATAAATTGAATCTCGCTGTGAAAAGTTGTGGATGCTGTTATTCAAACGTTTGTTTATCTCTTCTCTCTCTCTCTCTCTCTCTCTCTCTCTCTCTCTTCCCATATCTCTCTCCTTCTCTCACGTAAACACAGCCACATGCTCACTTTATCTTATTCTTTCTGCTGTTATTCAAACGTTTATTTATCTCTTCTCTCTCTCGCTCTCTCTCTCTCTCTCTCTCTCTCTCTCTCTCTCTCTCTCTCTCTCTCTCTCTCTCTCTCTCTCTTCTCTCTCTCTCCCTCTCTATCTCTCTCTCTCTCACCCTCTCTCTCTGGCTCTTCTCTCTCTCTCTATTCTTTTTGTTACTAAAAAGAGGAGATCTGCCTGGCCACTTTTAAACTTGTTTATCGCTTCATCAGAGCTCTGTTTCTCATGTTGCTGACCACAGATTAAAATAGCAGCTTGTATCTCTTTATAGTATCTACTAAGCTTTTTATATTATCTACTTGTCTGAGTTAGACATTAATAGGTCTAACCTATTTTCTAGTGGTTCAGTCACTGTATTTCTCATATCATATGAGAGAAGTTAATATTGTTAATATATTTAGTAAAATATTTATAACAACTAATTTGAAAGTGTAGAAATTGCAGACCATTTTTGGTGTAACTAGACGCGTGATCGTCTGGCAAGTAATGTATACGTTGTTCGATTAATATGACAAACATTCTCAAAATAACTTTCTTCATAAGTAACGTAAATATAATTTATAATTTTATTCAAAAGCAGAAAACAAGCCTTATTTAGTAAGAAAAAAAAAATGGGAAACAAAAGGAAAGAAAGAATAGGGAAATATAAAAGAAAAAAAGAGAGAAAGAAAGAAGAAAAAGAATGGGAAAGAGAGGGGATGGCAAGAGTTCTGGTGTCGCAGAAGGGAAGGGAGGGGGAGGGGAAAGTGATTATGCTTTGGCCCTAGGGCAGGGGGCAGGAGTGCTGCGCCCCGCGGACAAGACGGCAAAAACATTCCCCTGGATGATAGCCAGTGACACCCTCCGCAACAGCCACCCAACCTCGCGGGGTTCCCTCCTCAGACGGGCCGCCGACACTCCGATCTTCCGGAGGAGCTCGACATTACGGGGTCCAAGTACGCCTGAGGTCTCGCCGGCGACCAGTGCGAAGAGGAAGCGGCCGGACAAACCCCGGTATTTGTTTATTTTACGTTCTTTTGCGAGACGGGCTGCGATGCCGGGGTTTGTGGCCGAAGCGACTAAGTTGGAGGCGGAGAACGTGTCGCAGCAGGTGGCGTCCCAGATGAGGGATCTACGTCCTTCGAATGGGAAGTGGGTGATTACGTCGGGGCACTTGCCATCTCCAGGGTCTAGGCTTGCTGGCTCCAGTTGAGATGAAATATTTTGTTACAGTTGGTTATGTAGATGTCTGATAAGATCAGAGGTCTGCACCTAGAAAGTCTTCCTTTACTCTGTGTTAGAGATAGCGTTGAACCGTGACTTGGGTGACGTTTTGTGGACAAGGGACTTACCAAGGTCCGATGGAAAACCAGCATTTGCCCAGGCAGCATATGTTCTCTCTCTACATCCCCCGTCAGTGTTGCCTGAGTAAAGGATAAGTGCTGATACGGTGTTGTCAAGTAAGTTGAAAACAATGTTGAGTTGCTTTTATTGAGTCTAATGTATGAAACTACCGTTTATTAAATCGACCTCAGTACATGATTTATCGACCTCAGTACTTTATTTATCGACCTCTAGATGATGGCAAGCATATCTGAACTCACCGAGATTTTAAAGCAGAACGTAAGAAACCGGAATAAATATTACAAAGCATTTTCTATCGACGCTCTAGCGAATATAAATAGTGTGTATGTTCAACGGATATATGTGTATAGATGTATGTGCTAATTGTACATGAGTCGGTGTGTGAGAGAGACAATCTATAATTATATGTATGCTCATGTGTATGGGAGGAGCAAAGTTACCATAATTATCACGTGTGACAGCCATAACTAATAATTTTAGTTTTTACATCAGTTCGGGCGATTATCAAGAATTAACAGCAATATCTCACACATTTTTATAATTACACTTCTTTACAGCATCACCATCACTACTAGCACAAATCCTATTCCTAATCTCTAACACGAGCACCACCAAAGCCATCACCACGATCACCGTCATCAACCATCATCACCATCTTCACCATTGCATTACCACCAATAGTTGCACCACTAATATCGGCAAACTCATCATCAATAATGCCATCACAACTATAATCCACATGATCAATCATAACGAGCTATACACCACTCTCACAGGTAGCATCACCCTTTCTATTTCCTCTACAATCAACACTATTAACACTACATTCATCACCACCATCACTACAACCACTATCACAAGTCATGAAACTTGACGATACATTTTGTGAGGAGGGAGTCATCCATTATATTTACCCCACCACTTGACTGGTACTTTATGTCATCGTCTCCTGTTGGATGGAAAGCAATGTTGACTCTGACGGAATATGAACTCAGAGATAAAAGAGCTGTAACTAAATAATGCCAAAAGCATTTTCTTTGATGTTCTAATGATTTAGATCAGAGGTCCTCAAAGTAAGCACTACCACCCCCGGGCTGGTACTGGGGCCTAAGTGGGAGGTGGTGGCGGTAGATCTGATATAATAGTATGTTAAATATTAAATAATAGATCTTATATATTCATATAGTAAAATAAAAAATATATAATACTTATTTATACATAGTATATATTATATTATTATATATAAATTAACGATTTTATTTATATATTATTTACAATTTGCTTGTAGGCAGATCTCTCTGGAAATAGGTTTGGGGGCGCTGAGGGTATTACGTAGCCGTTGTGGGGCGGTGGCCCCAAAGGTTTGAGAACCATTGATTTGGATAATACGTAATCACCACCATCATCAAAAACGAAATCAGTAATGGCAAATAATTAAGGCATAAGGCAAGAAAGTTGAGATGGGGATGTCGATTATATCTGCACTAGTACTTGATCGGTACTTTACTTTAGCGACACCGGAAGAAAGAAAGGCAACACTTGCTTCAATCCAATTTGATAATTATCCAAAACAACTAACACAAAGCATTTTTTTCAGATGCTCTGATGATTCTTCAAGCAATAATAATTGACTTATTTAATTGTCAGTAAAGTCCTATTCATGCATGCAAAACTTGTTAGAAAATGGTTATAGAGCGTTTATGTATACAATGGTAGACTGAAAAGTTCATAGACAACTAACTATGAAGGAATGGTGCTAGAGCTGTGAAATCTTGCATTCTTTAATTTCAATTCTTCTTATTAATAACAGCATTGTTCATCCCAAGTAAATTGACATCTGACTGTTCAAAAAAAAAAAAATAATAATAATAATTAAAAAATAACTAGCATCGACTTTGCTTGAAAATTTGGCATCATGGTGTTATCTACTACCTAAAAAAAAAAGGGTTTAATTCCCAAGGACATTCATGTTAGCATAGTTGATACATTAGGGCAGGCATGTCAAACTGAGGATCCCCCGAGGGACGCATGGATTACATATGTGTTGCCTGAGGGCCGCACACGACAACTAATTGTGCACATTACAACTAATTAAAGTCATTTAATAAAATTTATTGCAGAAAAATTTGTTACTTAAATTTAGAAACATACAATGTACATACAAATATTTTAGCAGCATTCGTGAATACAAAGTAATGAAGTGGTTTGACAAAAAAAACTAATTTTAAATGGCAACATATACTTGCAGCTTGCAACAGCAACAAATACATTGTACAAAAATTACAACAGTTCAAAACTGAACATTTATTTGCTACTATTCAACCATTTTTAATGTTTTGCCCTGAGGCCTGACACCTCTTTTTGTTGACAATTTTTGGTGTCTGGCTGAAATGTCTGTACAGTTCCGATTTCGATCAGAGATTACAAGTGTTGATCAGTCAGCCGTGTTCTCTGAGAAGTGTTTGTTAATTTCAAGAAGGAAAATAACTGTTCACACATAGGTAGAACCAAACATTGCTATAATCTTTGTGGCAACTTTCTGAAGTTTTTTAACTTTTGAGGAAGGTATGAAAAGAAACCAGGTATCCTCACTTCAAGATGCTTTGCTCTGAGTGTAGATTCTCACTGCATTTCCAATAGTTCCATCTGCACACTTTCTTCTACCTTGGCAACATCAAAGGTGAATGGTGCTGAGAATAATGCAAACTGATATTCAAAAGATGCTCTTGTGTCGGCATGCAAACAGAACTGCAGACACTAGTGTTCCGGAGTGTAGATAAAGAATGAATAATAACAGGTAGACATCATAAAAAGGTAATTTGTTCTGTGTGCTTACAAATGTTTCCACGGTGGTTATACAGCCTAGTTATGCTATGTGCAAATTTATAACTATTTGCAAAACTCAATTATCAAATGCTTTGACCACTGTATCATCAGAGCAGAATGGGTAAAATGTAAATACCCTTAAGTGAGGTTATTGGGGAAGAGAGAGTAGAAAAGGAAGAGAGAAAGAAGGGGAGAGGGAGATATATATATATATATGTGCAGCGGTTGGAGAGATGGGAGAGAGTGGTTTGTAGAATACAGATATCTTAATCAAAATGTTGTGGTAAGGGTTTTATTATACTGGTTACTCTCAAAGCGACAACCTTAAGCGATACGTTGATAGTTAAGGTTGGAATTATTTATTGCCACAGAGGGCAGGTTCATAGATGTGGAGAGGGAGGGAGGTGGACCGAGGGCGAGAGAGATAGAGAGAGAGAGAGAGAGAGAGAGAGAGAGAGAGAGAGAGAGAGAGAAAGAGAGAGAGAGAGAGAGAGAAATGGAGAGAGAGGGAGAGATAGAGAGGGGACAGACGAAAGCTATGGGATGGGTGTACATTGAGTTCATAGTTATAGGCTACAAATTGCACTAAGTGTCCATTTATAGTAATAAGCAGGGTATTGCCTTGTAGTGTGGGGGATATAGTTAAGAAGTTGTTATTGAGAGAAAGTAGTTAGCTAGAAAGCAATGTTATAGTTACGGGTTCGAATGTTAAGTTATTTTATAGTGAGAGAATTTAGCCTTCAGTTTGTGGTTGCAGTATAATGATCGTTCGATTCTGTCATTCAGTAATTTATTTTTGGATTTTAAGATGTAAAAGAGCCTAAAGTCCAACATTGTTTATCAATGCCCTGTTGAATCGAACGACCAGCAATGGTATTACATCGGGTCTCCTACTACCTCCTTTAAATCTCGCTGGTATCGTCATCGATTCTCAATTAAACATCCTAATCACCGTTTTGTGACCACGCTCGCCAACAAGACCTGGCAACTCCGTGAACGTAACCAACAGTTCACCTTGAAATGGGATATACTTTCCAGCGCTAGTGCATATTGGAGTGGATTGAAGTACTGAAGGTTATGTAACCTTGAACTCTTTTACATCTTAAAATCCAAAAATAAATTACTAAATGACAGAATCGAACGATCATTATACTGCAACCACAAACTGAAGGCTAAATTCTCTCACTATAAAATAACTTAACATTCGAACCCGTAACTATAACATTGCTTTCTAGCTAACTACTTTCTCTCAATAACAACTTCTTAACTATATCCCCCACACTACAAGGCAATACCCTGCTTATTACTATAAATGGATACTTAGTGCAATTTGTAGCCTACAATTATGAACTCAATGTACACCCATCCCATAACTTTCGTCTCTCCCCTCTCTATCTCTCCCCTCTCTATCTCTCCCTCTCTCTCTATTCCCCTCTCTCTCTCTCTCTCTCTCTCTCTCTCTCTCTCTCTCTCTCTCTCTCTCTCTCTCTCTCTCTCTCGCCCTCGGTCCACCTCCCTCCCTCTCCACATCTATGAACCTTCCCTCTGTGGCAATAAATAATTCCAACCTTAACTATCAACGTATCGCTTAAGGTTGTCGCTTTAAGAGTAACCAGTATAATAAAACCCCTACCACAACATTTTGATTAAGATATCTGTATTCTATAAATCACTCTCTCCCATCTCTCCAACCCCTGCATATCTCTCTCTCCCTCTCCCCTTCTTTCTCTCTTCCTGTTCTACTCTATCTTCCCCCAATAACCTCACTTAAGGGTATTTACATTTTACATTTTAACCATTCTGGTCTGATGATACAGTGGTCAAAGCATTTGATAATTGAGTTTTGCAAATAGTTATAAATTTGCACATAGCATAACTAGGCTGTATAACCACCGTGGAAACATTTGTAAGCACACGGAATAAATTACCTTTTTATGATGTCTACCTGTTATTATTCATTCTTTATCTACACTCCGGAATACAGAAGGATCTGGAACTGAGTTTCTTCAACTATTCTTCCATAACTCGTTGAGTAACAACTCACCGTACGTCAACTCTATCCAGTGTAGTAATTAAACATTACTGCATCCAGGATAATCCTATCCCTAATATATATATATATATATATTTATATTTATATATGTATATATATATAATTCCAAACATTGTAAGTTTGAATCCAACTGACATGCAAAAACACATATATATGAGTAAGGTAAATGTAAGCCGAAATCATAGTAGATTCAAATATCACAGAGAGAAAGAGAGAATGAGAGAGAGGGGGGGGGGGCAGAAATTAGGTGTGCCAGAAATGAAACATGGATTACAGGTTAAAATATAGTCTAGATAGATGAGAAACAAAAGGAGGGTGTAGTTTATGGAACACTCAAATGATTTAGAATTCAACCTTAAGTAAGAGCAATAACATTAAGAAAGACATGAACAACACCACATCAGTTTGTATTAAACATTTTTAAAGTAGGTTTACAAGTATGAATTTTCACTATATTTTCGTAGCTGTCTCAGTGGCCTAGCGGTAGGTACTGGGTCAAGAGGTGCATGTAACCTTTTCCAGTTTTTATTTTACATCCCATAGAAAAAAAAATGAAAATGTACACCGGGAACCCTATTCCCGACCAGGATCGAACTTCAGACTAGAATCAGCACCGTCAATGATTCCTTTAACTAGGCCACTGAGACAACTACAAAAGTATGATGAAAATTAATAATTATAAATCTACTTCCAAAATCAAAGTTTAAAATATGTGGTGTCGTTCGTGGCTTTCCTAGTACTATTAGTCATATTTAGGGTCGACTTGTCAATCTTCTGGCTCTTTGGTAACAACCTGATTATTTTTATGGGTGTTTAACTGTTGAATTAATTTAATTCAATTATTTTAACAAACAAATTATATATATATATATATATATATATATATATATATATATATATATATATATATATATATATATATATATATATATATATATATATATATATATATATATATATGTATGTATATATAATACCTATCATTGTAAGTTTAAATCTAACTGACATGCAAAAACATATATATATATGAGTAAGGTAAACCCAAATGATAATAGATTCAAATATCACAGAGAGAAAAAGAGAGAGAGGAGGGTGGGGGATAAATGAGGTGTAACAGAAATGGAACATGGATTACAGCCTGAAATATAGTATATCAAAATGGAGATCCCCCGAGGGCCACGTGAGTCACATATGTGTTGTCTGAGGGTCACACACGACAACTAATTGCACACATTACAACTCATTTTTTTTAAATTTATATTACGAAGATAAAACATGTTCGCGCTGTAAAGACCTTTGTGAGGGACGCAGGCGTGCTTGTGAAGGGCGGCATGTGACTCGCGGGCCGCATGTTTAGCATGCCTGCACAAGGGTATCACGCCCCGGCGTCATTTCAAGGGAGAGTCCTGAATTAACCCAACGGCTGGACGTCCTGCAACTGCCACCACCGAGGAAAGCTTTAATCGTATTCACCACATGGTGATGGATGACGGGCGATTGCCTATAAATCAAATAGCCAATGCTATTAGCATATCCCGTGAGAGATTTGAGAATATTCTGCACAGGCAGATCAAACATAGTTTGAAGTAAATCTAGTGTGGTTTCCTTGAATGTTTTCTAACCCAGGATCAATGTTGGGTTTACCACTTTGAGCCAGAGACAAAGAAACAATCCTTGCAGTGGAAACACCCCTTCTCACCTGCTCCAATGAAAGCCAAGGTCGGTTCATTTGCAGGGATGATGATGGCCTCAGGTTTTTCTGGATTCAAAAGGCATTGAGTTTATTGACTACCTTCAAAATAGCTACGCCATCAATGGAGAGTAGTGTGTCAACTTGATTAGGCAGTTACGAAAGGCTACGAAGACCAAATAACTCGGAAATATGATGAAAGCGGTCTTGATTCAACAGGATAATGCTCCAGAGTACATGTACCTGGTTTTGACAACCCCTATCTTACTATCATCTGTTCCCCAGCATAAAAAAAACACTCAACTAAGAACCAGTATTGCGGAGATGATGAACATTTTTTTACCAACAGGCTCCTTCACCGATGGGAACCAAGCACTGCAACACCGATGAAAGAAGTTTATGGGCCGCAAAGGGAACTTTGTGGACAAATAAACATCATACGGTAACATTCCACGAGAGTAATTGGTCAGCCTATGAACTTTTCAGCCGACCTTCGAACGCAATTAAACTTATATGTATATATATATATATATATATATATATATATATATATATATATATATATATATATGTATATAGTTGTATGGTTGCAAGAAAATTGCGTCCGTCTAGCTGTGTGCCAGTGGAGAAGGAGGGCAGGGCACCACTGTGGAGTCTGGCGGCCGCACGAAAACAGGCAAGGCGGTACTGGTCGAGCTGGCGCGTGAGCCTGTCTGAGGCCAGGCTGCACTGGATGGCATCCCAAGTGCTTTGGGAGGACTTGACGTCAACAAGGGGAGAAGGAGGAGGGACGTCTACTGGGCTAAGTCCCAGCCGGTCCCACGTCTCACAGGCGGGCTCGCGTTCTCTGAACACAGAGGGTTCTATTGTGTTTTGAAGAACTCTGCTGACGAGAACGCGACACGAGGTTACCGACGAAAGAAACGCTGACAAAGACAGTGAAATCGCGAACCGGAGGCTAAGGCCGCCATACCTGACAGGTAAAGTGGCCTGTTGCCATCCAATGTCGTCAAACTTGACGTTGCATATCTCCTCGGATGCTGCTCGGATACAAGTATCGAGGTCAGCCAGGAGAGCTGCGTGGGTGTAGCACGGAGCGCTGCTAAGGGCATAGAGGAGCTTCGGCATGGCGAAGCAGTTCCTCAACAGAAAGAGAGCTGGGTGGCCGTCGATCAAGTCCAGTCGGCTCGTGAGAGTCTGGAGTTGATGAATCCTGGGCCTGATGGTGGAGCGGATGGCCGGTGGGTGGATCGGTGACCCGAGGATGAAGACATCCTCTTTGGGGGTCACCTGCATCTGGTGGAGAATGGACCGCACGTCCGAGACGGAGGCTGCAAAGCTCTCAGCATCGTGGCTGACATTCACCACCTCCGACTTGGCCGAGTTGACCTGGAGGCCGATTCCCGCCAGAGCAGGAACCACCGATTGTATGTCATGATACCAAACGTTGAGAAGGGCCTTGATACTCCGGGCGATGTGGTCTATACCAAGGGCAAACAGGATGGGTCCCAAAGGGTCGCCCTCTTGGACCCCAGTGGCCGAAGGTATGACCGTATCAGCACCAAGGAGCATGCTCGGGGCTCCATACGAAAGGTAGGCCAGCGAGTAGGCAGAGGAGGCTCGGCTGAAGGAGGCATCGAGCAGATGGTCTCGGCGTAAGCAGTTGAAGGCATTGCTCATGTCAAGCTTGACAATGAGGTACCTGGATGCTGGTTCGGGTGGGCAGCTGTTGAAGAACTGCCTGGTTGCATGTGCGGGCCCCTCACAGTCACAGGACACGCCGACACCCAGTTGGACCGGAATGAACTCCTCACCCAGTTCGGGTGTTATGGACCTGCAGACCATCTTGGCAGCCAGCTTCCGGAAGACATTGTCCACAGCGATGGGGTATATGCCACCCTCTTTCTTCCTGAGAGTGGTGAGGCTAGCCGAAAAAAAGAGGCCGGGCCCAGGGTGTCAAGGATGAGCCTATTGGTGAGCGCCACAATTGCACTCAAAGGCGGCGCCCAGCCTCAGCGGAGAGGGTGGAGAGCAACTCCTTGATGTGGCCTGGTCGGAGACCATCAGCGCCTCAGTTGCTGCTAGCTGAGAAGGACTTGATGGCGGACATGATGTCTGCGTCGGAAGCCACAAGGATCAAGTGGGGGGTCGGGTGGGGGTATGGGTCTGAGATCAGCGAGTGGGTCAGGGTGCTTGAGTCGCAGGGCAGCCAGGACCTCCTCAGTGGGTTGGAGGACAGTGTCCTTTGAGGCAACCACTCTGACTGCGGCCGAGACACGACCTATGATTAATTTAACATTTACGCGGTCACGCAAACGCTTGGCGCTGGCCTCAGGGGTGTAGGATTGTGGGTACCCGAGGGTGGGGTGTGTGGCGTCCCTAGGCACGCTTGGAATGGGCGCTTGCCCAAAGGACGAAACATTGGCCTTGACGAAGGCTGCTCTCGAACGGCCGCCCCGATGATTTTTACCTGCAACTATTTTTATTCTATAGACGATAATATATTATCCAAGGTAAGTTATTAAGTATTATTTAGAGATCTTTTGAGATGCGAAAACTTTGAAATATCTTTTCCCTGTCGATTTGTAAGATAAACAATTCTTTAGCTGTTTACTATAGAATTAAAACTAAAGAGCTAGCCGTGTCTAGAGAAGTTTCACTGCATTGTGACGTCTTCACTTATATTCGTTAGAAGGTAGTGTTAGACATCTTGTTGCAAGGTGATGTACTGTTTAATAAAATATTCATCACAAATATCTTACGAATTATAGAAGCATAATACATGAGCGTATCATATGGTTATAGCTTGTTCTTGAATACCAATTGCTGCTCCTGCTGTGGTAGATTCAGTTCGTGGGTGTATTGGTTTTATGTAAGAGAATATTTTATGGTAGTTTTGTGTGATATTAGTATGCTGATTTTGTTTTATATTTTATAGTTTTGAAATCTAATTTGATTCTGGAAGAGAATGTTGCTGCTTTGTAAATAATCGATTTATCATTTTTCGTACGCTCAGAGTCAATGAAGATAGGTAGAACAGATAGAAAGCAATTCTGATAGCTACTTCTTGAACTATTCTCTGACAGCTGAGTAGTTGCCTGTCATCTTCACATATAATTATTAGATTTAAAACTGCATTGTGCAATAGTGATATATATTAGACGATTCCGAGCAGTCTATTCTATATATGCACAGTACTTTCCAGTCTAATTCAATAAAACTATATATTATGGCTGATATTATAGATGTATAGATATATTAATCACAGACGAGTTTTCGCCATTCAATTAGGTTGATCAGAATTTTATATTATTTTACATCATTTTGCAATTTTCCAAATCTAAGGACATATCACTATTTTCAGTAAACAATCACCTAAACTAGATTTTGTATTGGCCAACTGAAACGCAAGAAACAGTAAATTAATGACTAGTGAGTTATCAATTTGCAATATCTCAATAGATATTCCTATGACAGAGGTACTCAATGTTGTTGGAGGCCCTGAGATCTGTTTGTCAGTTCTTTACAGTTTTAAAGAGGTTCACTGTAGTATCATCAAATGTCAGGATTTACAGTATTTTGTTGAGCCAATCAAGCGGCATCAATCCAAAAGCTTCTTGTATTCAATTAATTCATATTTCATTTGTTCACGTCATTTCAATACCCTCTTTTTAATAAGAAGCTAGTCTTTGTATACACTCATTATCTACAGGAATTCAATCGTTTGTTTCTAAATTATCAATCATTCTTTTTGATAATACTTGGAAAACAATTTATAGATTACTAGCAGAGAATGATTGAACGGTTGTCAAGGGAATTATCTTTAGACATTTTATTGGTGGCCATTACTTTCTTTATAATTATTAAGAATCTATCTCGTACATGTTCATAATTATCCATAAAGTGCAAAATGTGTAAATGTTCTGTATACAATATCTCAAGACGCATGCACACAAATATATATATTACCGGAGTCCACATTGAACTACCCACCAAGACAGGTTAACAGAAACACGCAAGAACAAGTTCCAAATATACACGGGAATAGCCTAAGAGGTATGGTTCAGAGGAAACCACAGTCGTATCGTAACTACAAGTCTCAAACGTTAGACAGCCCACTGTCTGACACAAATAACAAAATGAGCGTCGCGAAACACACGAATCATCCAACTGGTCAAGAACAAGATTATCATCATCATCATCATCATCATCATCATCAACAACAACAACAAAACCAGATAAACAACTATCTCAATGGCAACCGCAAGTACAAAAGCAAAAACAACAGCAACATTCGCATAAGAATAACAACAATCAATTCTCCGCAATTTACCTTTTACTTCTGTTACAGACGATATCATAAGTCTATTCAGAATTCTTGAAATGGTTACCCGGTGGATGGTATGGGAAATTTTAAAGATAATTTCAAGACGACGATGCTTGAAAGCGATATGTGGTTAGGAGTGGCCAGAATAGACTTACAAGACCTGATATCCCCAGAAAATCACAATGCCATAAGCGAACTGTATCCCAATACGGACAGAAGTGAAATGCCTTTTGAGACTAGAGGTATTTGAAGCCTTTTCTTTATTTTGAAGAACTGAAGGAAATAAAAAATTATTAAAAGGCGTCAACAGCAGCAGATACCAGTCTTCAGAGCACAATAAGTTACAGAATAGGTCACCTCATGCTTGGTACCAGAAGCTGAGCAGATACAACAATTACTTATCACAACGGTATTGCCTCACTATTATCTTGTAACAAGAGAGCAAGCAGCACTATCTCCGACTCCGCGAGGGATCAAAGTGTTCATCTTGCTATCAGTCCCCAAAGCCGAAGAGCGGGCGCCCACACTTACACTAACAAGTTGTACAATTCCGTAGTCCTGTGTAGCTGGAATTCAATTAAGGCCTAGAAGTAGGAGGGGGTCACCTAGAACACAGGAGAAAGTGGACTCAAATGAGAAAGAAAGATGAATCCAGAGGTTATTCTTTGCTATTATATATATGATACTAGCCGAATTACCCGAGCCTTACTGCGTTTCCCACATTTCTTTTGTAAGAAAATGATGATTGATTTTAAATCAGTGATATAATTTATGGAGAAAAAATAAAGGGATAATGTTAAAAAAGTAGAGGCATTAACTAATAATTTTTGTTGTCATAATTCCAGTGTTTTGCCATAGATAAAATGTCTAAATTACTATAAAAGAGAGGTACTTTTTTGTTGATTTACGTTAAATTAATAGAAAACCCGTGATAATAGAGGTTCCAATACTCAAGTTATGGGTTTACAAAATGTTCACTATAGGGGGTTTAATCCCCATTAGGGTGTCTTAATATTATTGAAATTTGCTGAAAGTTTGTGAATAGGCATTATATCTTGTCATTTACCTATGGTTAAAATTTCATATAAATCGAAGGAAGAAATTTTTCAGCGGGGGTTTGTGCCTCCGGGGAACCCTTTGATTAAAATGAAATAAAGTACTCTGCTATTTTACTATAAAAGAGAGGTGCTTTTTTGTTAATTTACGTTTAATTAATAGAAAAACCCCGTGATAATGGAGGTTCCAATACTCAAGTTACCTTTATACATATACATACATATTGTATATATGCAAACACACCCGATGTATTATTGTAGTTGATTAAGAAAAGCAACAAACTATGGTTCAAAACAAGACCGCAGCAAAACACACACACACACACACACACACACACACACTCCCAAAATGTTCAGACTCCGTGAACAAACAGACAGGAACTATAACTTTATTTTATAAGATTAGGGCGGTGGATTGACAGTATCGGTAGAGGGTCGAGTGACATGCTTTGCAGCATCGGCTCTTTATTATCTGCCCTTTATGATCGGCCCTTTATGATTTGAGTTCAAATCACGCCGAAGTTAACTTTACCTTTCATCCTTACGGGGTCGATAAAATAAAGTACCAGTCACGATTTTTACCTCCCCCAAAATTGCTGGCCTTGTGCCTATATAAGAAACCATTATATATATGCTACTAATGATCTGATATTTTTGTGGACTCCATTTAATGTTTCATGTAATGTGCTGGTGCCGCTATTATTCTGGTTGATGTGGTGATAGTAGTGATTGTTGCTTTGGCTGTTGATCTTGCTGTATTTAGTTCTTCTTGAAATGTCTTAGTATATGTATGTATATATGTATATATATATATATATGTATATATATATATATATATATATATATATATATATATATATATATATATGTATGTGTGTGTGTGTGTGTGTGTGTGTGTGTGTGTATTTTGCTGCCGTCTTGTTTTGAACCATAGTTTGTTGCTTTTCTTAATCAACTACAATAATACATCGGGTGTGTTTGCATATATACAATATGTATGTATATGTATAAAGGTAGCTTATACAAAGTACGAGAATAGACCTAGGAAAATAGATCCCGACGCATTATAAGGTATAACCCACCATATAATATGGAGGTAGTCACACCATTAGCTAAGATCTTTCTCTCCCTTATTATGAAGCATTTCCCCCCACCACATAAATATAGTCACATTTTTAATAGAAATACCAATTAATAGAAATACCAATTTCATACTCTACGACTCCTAACCTGGCACATAACATCACAGCTTCAAATTTAGCTAAATTACCTAGCCGTAGAAACACGTGCAACCCTGTAGCTAGTACTAGCTGTAATTGTAGGAATCGGGTTGACTGCCCCCTATCAGGGAAATGCCTCTCTAATAACATTGTCTACAAATGTAAGGTTGAAACACCCACGTCCCGTAGGGCCTACATAGGGTTAACCGCCAATAGATTCAAGCAGCGTCTTTACATGCATACCCATTCTTTTCTTAACCCTTTAAGAAGGAATATGACGTCACTTTCAGCTTATATCTGGAATCTAAAAGACAACCACACCTAATATAAGTTACACTGGGAGATCCTAGCTAGGGCTAGATCGTATAACGGAAATAAAAGACCATGTGACCTCTGCGCCGCTGAGGCCCTGGAAATACTCTACGCCAAAGACAACATCTTAAACAAAAAATCTGAGGCAATTTCGGCTTGTAAACATAAATTGCACAAAACTTTCCTGTATTACAGCCCCACATTATACCCTAACGGATAGTACGAACTATACGCGAATATTTTACGTCTTGATGTGGTAGCTAAGTATATGTTATGTTTATACCATTACTTATTTGTATAGGTAAGTATATTTTACCTGTATGTTTTGTGAAGGTACGTATACTTTCTCGTACGTATATTTGCTTATATATGTTATGGCGTATATATCATATATACTGGTACATGTGCATATGGTTATGCGTATACGTGAGTTTTGCATCTGTGTGAGTATGCGGGTTCGTACGTATGTAGGGTATGTGTATATGTGTACTTCGTGTTTTGGTTGACGTACCTCTGCGTACATATGTGTATTTACAGGTGGTATGTGCGTGAGCGCGTTTATACGTATTTATGTGTGTATATTTCTATACGTTTATATAATTATATGTATACTCGCACACTCACACACACACATATATATATATATATATTTATATTAATTAAAATAACAGATTAAAGTTTAAGCAAAGAATCGGTGCTTTCACCCTTAACGGGATCTTCTGAGATTCAGAAGATCCCGTTAAGGGTGAAAGCAGTGATTATTTGCTTAAACTTAATCTGTTATTTTAATTAATTGTTTCTACTTTAGGCACAAGGCCAGCAATTATCCAGTGCATTTTAATTAATATTTGCTCTACGGTTCTTATATATTTGATATATATTTATCCTTATCGAGCCCTCTTTGGATTTTAGTCTTCAAATTTATTATTATTACAATTTTTTTATATATATTTTTATGTGTATTTGATGTATACGTTCGTATGCGTGCGGGTACAGGCGTTGCGTGGGGTCTGTATGTGCGCGCGTATTTTTTCTTTTGTTTGTTTTTTGTGTACGTGCTTGTATTGGCATACCCATTGCGGGTGTTTTCGCGTATGCTTGTATATGTACATATATGATTGCGTGCATGTATATATTTAATTTCAATTACCTCTGTAATTTATTTACTTTATTCTTAACTCAGAAGCCGGGAATCATTCGGTTTCCTAATAGAATATTAGTCTACGACTTCAGTTATACCATATACGTGGTTTTGTCTTTGCGTGTAATTATTTTCACCGCACCAAATTATGACGTATTATCTTTGTCTTTATCCGTTCTTCGCCAGGGAACGTTTCCACAAACCAAAGTATCGTCTTCCTGTCTTCCTTCGGTTGCAACGTTTTTTGAAATATTTATTTCTGCGTTCACAGATTGATTTTTTTTAGTTTCAGAAGATCCCGTTAAGGGTGAAAGCACCCATTCTTTGCTTAAACTTTATTCTGTTATTTTAATATATATATATATATATATGTATATATGTATATATATATATATATATATGTACGTTTGCATATGTATAATAAAGCCAAAACAATGCAGGTATGGACATAGAATAAAGAATACAAATGCAAAAGATATTGTTGATAATTAGTCTTTTACCTTAGATTTATTTAAATGTCCTTAATTTTCGAGATAATATCTCTTCTTCAGAGGGAAGTAAAGCTGTCAAACCAGTGTTCTAAATAGCTTGCCAAGTCATGCTGACAGGAAATGGTATAGAGTATCTGTTCTATCTCTAATGACATCTCTCTTTGACATTAGAGATAGAACAGATACGCTATACCATTTCCTGTCAGCATGACTTGGCAAGCTATTTAGAACACTGGTTTGACAGCTTTACATCCCTCTGAAGAAGAGATATTATCTCGAAAATTAAGGACATTTAAATAAATCTAAGGTAAAAGACTAATTGTCAACAATATCTTTTGCATTTGCATTCTTTATTCTATGTCCATACCTGTATTGTTTTGGCTTTATTATACATATACAACGTTTATACCTCATTACACAATGCTTCAAGTGAACTATAACCTTCTCTTATATATATATATATATATATATATATATATAACTAGAAATTGATTAACATATAAATAAACATGAATAATCACAGGAGATAATTTTTACAAGTGTGTAAGCACACATAGCTAGGTAGGTAACTAAATAAAGGTAACCAGAACTTCAAAAATAGATACCTTATAATATGATTAATCTTCCCTGTATATATTCCATTAAAGAAATATATTTCACCAATTAATCGATTGGTAAACCATGGAGGCCGGTACTTGGATTTTCAACAAGGAAGAAGTCCAGCGATCTATGTTTACACTTCAAGTTCAAATCAGCGACTGGTCAGCAATACGTGCTGTATCTACTAGAAATACACACATAATACCAGCTTCGTCACAGTGGCGTGAATAGGGTTATCGACAACTAGAAACAGCAGTCAAATCCTTTCAACAGAGTTAGCTTTACAATTAAGGAGCCGTATTTATATATCTATATCCAAAATTAAGATAATAAAAATTATGGGTGTCATGCCAGAAAGACATGCGCCATATCACCCGCATTTTGATTATCTTAATTTTGGATATATATATATATATATATATATATATATATATATAGGAACCAGTAAGACCCCGACAGCTGAGCTCAAGCCGTTTCGACGGCTAATTCTGGACTAAATGAAAATTTATCCTGGTATATAGATAGCCGAGCTTCTCAAGGGGTAATTCCATATATGGTCAAAGTGATTGTCACAAGGATTGGTCACAAGTTAGTAGTAATTCTGTGATGGCAAATTGGTGGGGGAGAGGGTGGCTAAACCTGCCAGTAGGAGAAAAAGGGGAGGGGTGGAGTAGACCCAATCATGCGTTGGTAGTGCCGGCTACAGCTGGGCGTGAGGTCAAAGAAGATACTAGGGAGGGGGAGGAAGTCGAAACGGTAAGTAGAACAATGAAGGGTAAAAATATATATATGAAAAAAAAAAGAAAAAAAAATACTGAGAGTGATAAAAAGCGAATAAATGTAATCTGCACTGGATGGTTGCTGGCCTTGTGCCCGGGGTAGAAACCTTTATTAATTATTTCGTGGTAGTTCCTTTAGTATTTTGGCCCCCATTGTTGACCCGTCACCGTATGATATACGTACTTATACCTCTTAAAAGGGTCCTTTCCTATTCCGTCCCACCTAGTTTATTTACTTATTTCTTTATTTCTTTATTTCTTTATTTCTTTATTTCTTTCTTTATTTCTTTCTTTATTTCTTTATTTCTTTATTTCTTTCTTTATTTATTTCTTTATTTATTTATTTATCTAGCCTAGCAATAGCTAGAGACTTAGGTCGTAGAAATTGCTTATATTTTTTTCTTTACATTTATTCGCTTTTTATCACTCTCAGTATTTTTTTTTTTTTTCATATATATATTTTTACCCTTCATTGTTCTACTTACCGTTTCGACTTCCTCCCCCTCCCTAGTATCTTCTTTGACCTCATGCCCAGCTGTAGCCGGCACTACCAACGCATGATTGGGTCTACTCCACCCCCTCCCCTTTTTCTCCTACTGGCAGGTTTAGCCACCCTCTCCTCCACTAATTTGCCATCACAGAATTACTACTAATTTGTGACCAATCCTTGTGACAATCACTTTGACCATATATGGAATTACCCCTTGAGAAGCTCGGCTATTTATATACCAGGATAAATTTTCATTTAGTCCAGAATTAGCCGTCGAAACGGCTTGAGCTCAGCTGTCGAGGTCTTACTGGTTCCTATTACCCACTCTACTACCCTAAGTATTGAGTACTTTGGTGCGTTATGGTCCACCTGGTTCCTTACCACATTTCCTTCGTTATATATATATATATATATATATATATATATATATATATATATATATATATATATATATATATATATATATATTGAAAGGATAACAAGGACGATTGGTTACTCCTTCATTACATTTATTGGTAGGTGACGCGCGTTTCGCCACTGATCAGCTCAAGTTTTGATCTGTATCGATCTTACCCGACTCTATAATCGGCAGCTCGACGGGCCCTTTAAAATGCTAGTAGAAAATGAATACATGCTATATGATAAAGTCAGAAGTTCATATGTTGGTTAATAAGGCTTGTTTTGATTGGTGGAATAGATCATAGGGATGTTTTCGCCTGTGGTGTATGTGGGGGTGGATGCGATGATAAGATGTTGGTGACGGTCGCTGGCTGGGATGGCCTGTGGTGTGGGGGGATTGTCTTTCGCCTGTAGTCAATGTGGGGTGGATGTGATGATAAGATGGTGGTGATTGTCTCAGGTTGAGATGGGCTGTGTGTGTGGGGGTAGTGGATTGTCGGTAGACAGATTGGCGTATATTTGTGGCTGATTATTGTGTGTGGTGTGGGTGTGGTGTTGTTTATGGTAATGGTGTTTATGGTGGTGTGGTGGATGTGTTGGTGGTGTCAAATCAATGGGGAGATACATAGCTAGACACTCTTAGTCTGACAAAAACGTTGTATACTTATATATACTGACATATATACACATACACACATATATATCCACATATATACATACACATACACCCACATATATATACATTTATATACATATATACAGATATATGCATGCGCGCGTGTGTATATATATAGAGAGGGGGGAGTGTCAGTGGGGGTGGCGTAGTACATAGATAGATGGAGGGGGAGGGCCGATGGAGATGGCGTTGTACATATAAATATACTTACACACAGACACACACACTTGCGTTAGTTCAGGAGGGAAGGTATGTGTTCACGATGTTAATGATGTTAATGAATGTTGAGGTATGGAGTTGTGCCTTGTGGTGGCGGTGGGGGAGTTGTGAGCGTCAAAGATATACAGGACCGAATAATTCGATGGGTTACAGGTTGAAAAGTGACATAGGGAATACGGGGGAAAAGTTTGTGGACGTATAGCGATGTGTGTGGTCATGGTGGTGGTAATGGTGGTGGGGTGACATGTTCAACAATATATTTACATGATCAGATGTTACGGTGGGTTACAGGGTAAAGCTGACAGAGAGGGCAGATACAACACAGTCGTTTTGGGAGTGAGGGTTGATATGTGTTTGTGATGTTAATGATGTTAATGATTGTTGAAGTATGGAGATGTATCTAGTGGTGGCGGTAGTGGTGTGTGCGACAGTACATTTACAGGATCAAATTTTAGGAGCGGTTGTAGGTTAAGGCAGACAGAGGGAACATGGGGGAATAAGGTTACGGGTGTGGGATGGTAGACATATAGCGATGTGTGTGGTGGTGGTGGTGGCGATGGGGTGATATGATCGACATTATATTTACAGGATCAGATGTTACTATGGATTAAAAGGTAAAACCTGACAGAGAGGACAGATAGAACACAATGTTACAAAGTTGAGGGGTGTATGGCGATGTGACTTTTGGTGGAGTGGTATATGCGGCATGATATACAAAATATGAGCTTACAAAGGGTTACATGCAATAAAATAAATTCACTGAGATGAGGGATGGTGAGACGGGGCAAAGGTGGTTATTATTATGTTGGGTTATGGTTAGTGTCCGGCCCTCCGCCGAATGTTTGTGCAGAAAATGTGTTCGATCTGGTGTGTCTGCAATTGATAATTATGTCCGACCTATAGTTTATGGCAGATTTTAATTTAATTATCTCTGCCGCCTCAGCCAGGCATAACCTGCAGTGGTTCCTGTCACTGGGGAGTTGCGCCACGCGTCTTTTGACTGACAATGTGATCTGGGATTCGATGTTCCTGTCCTTGAGGTCCCAAATCAAATCGGCCAGTCTAGTTTGGGATCGTTTCAGCCTATGTTTAAAGGAGCTGCTATGGTTATACCAGCGCTCCTTAAACGTAGTGGAGGTCGCACCTATATATGAGTACTCTTTATCGCCAGCTGTGACATCACACCGGTAAACAATGTTTTTAAAGAGGCACTCCCCGTTTAGTGGGCATTCAGTCCGTTTTTTGCAGTTGCAATTGGGTGTTACCGGTGTGGTGGCACGTTGCCAGCTGCTGGCATGCTGTGTTGAGCTGGCATGTGGCTTGTTGTGTTGTGTTGTGTATGTGGTTTCGTTCTGGGTTGTGGTAGTGGTTTGTTGTGGGGCAACCTTGTGTTTGCGTATTTTTGTTCTATTAGTGTGTGCTATTGTGTGGCCTAGATTTGGTGCTGTGGAGAAAGAGAATTTTACAGTGTGTCTATTGAAGAGCTTGTGGTATTTATGTGTGTGTGGAAAAGATTGTTCAAGAGCCCTGAAGAAGGTTCCCGGTATATTGGTGGCAGCGTGTATAGAATACGGGGCGTTGTACCATGTGACAAGTCTACTTCGGGTTCTACGGTGTTTAGTGAGGTTTTTGTGGTTAGGAGGTAGTGTGGGTGCGTTTTGGTCCAGCGTATGTGTCATAGTGGTTCCTAGTAGTCTATTGGCGTTATGTCTTTTGTCTCTATTACTACGTAAACGTGTGCGATAGTCGGAGTCCTTATTGGGGTTGGAAAGTATTGCTTTATCTCCTTGACAGTTGTGTGTAACGCTGCCTGCCCTGTCGGCAAAAGAGGGTCTTAGGTTATTATTTGTTCTACGTGTGGTGATCTCGTCTATGTTCGTTTCTAAGGGTTCGGTTATGTTTGGCGGCGTTACGGCTCTATTTGGGTCGTTGTAAGAAAATCTTCTCAATGTAACCAGCCTTTTCCAGTGCGGAGTTGTAGTATTCCGCGTGCTGGTTGAAGATAGTTCTGTTAGCCGACAGAGTGGACACGCTATAGGAAACGCTTTTAACTATTGAGTTAATTATGCTCCTAGGGTGGTTGGAGTGTCTGTTGACGTATTTAAGATTTTCATTAGGTTTGTGGTATGGCCGGTAGAGACCTGTAGCTAATTCCAGAGTGACATTTAAAAAGTTTACTGTCCTACTGTTAGGTTCAATTTCTACCGCTGATTCTTGGCTCTTAAAGATGTACCTAATCGTTTGTGTAGTTTATCTAATTGGCTATTATTGAGTCCACGGGTCATTAGTAGGGCATCGTCACGGTATAAGCCACCGCCCAAGGAGGGGATCTCATCTGTTAATAAATTTAGAAGGTATAAGCCTACTAAATCTGTAACCTGCGCGGAGTCAGTCGATCCCATAGTAATGTCGAAGCTATCTGGTCTATTCTGTCGCTCCCATAATCTACCGGCAAATTCTAGTAAAGTTTTCGTAGCTACTCGTATGATGTCTACTTTCTTTCTAGTGAGGCTTGATCTGTTCATGGCTGAGATCAGTGCCTTGTTAAAGATGATTGGGGATATAGATGCGTAGTAGTTTGTAATGTCCAATTGGACTAATCGAACATTCAACTTAGTTTCGATGCCACAAAACCAGTCGATTACCTCCTTTGTACAGACCAAAGGCTGAGTTTAGTTCTATTTCTAAGTTCAGGTATAATCCGGTCAATGAAGGATTTGCTAAGTCTACCTAGGTTCGATTTAGAGTGTGCTATGAGTCTGACTGGTAGTTTTGACTGGAAGTCCGGTTTATGGTCTTTAATAGATAGTCTCTGTGTCCTAGGGTTGTAGGGATGAGTCCTGCATCAATGCTCAGTTCCGTCATTATTGTTTTCGCCTGTTTGTTTATGTGTGATATGTTTTCCTGTGTTGATGTTTTGTATATTTTAGCGATTTCATTTGTAATGCATTTGTTGTAAATTTTGTACTCCAAATTGTATAAGTTTCCTCTTTTATCGGCTGGTACGATGATGCCTGGGCTATTCCTGATCTTTTTTACAGTAGATGCGAGCCCAGACAGGAATGCACTTCTGTCAGGGTTTCGCGGTGGTTTCCTGAATCTAATGGTCCGAACCATGGTAATGATCATGTCCTCAAACTCCTCTAGGAGTGGGTTGTGAGGTGGGTTTTTCGTCGATTTAAAGAGTTTTTTATGTGGTTGGTGGAATTGTCACTTGATCCGGGGGCCCTCCTGTTGTTGTAGTGGTAGGCCCTCCAGCGGATCCTCCTGATGAACTTATTTGTCTGCTTTAGTAAAAGGTTCATGTATACATCATCCGAAGGTATAGGTATGTCCTTTAGGGAGGAAGTGTTGTAGAACAATTCCATGGTGTTCCAGGTAAGCGCTCGAAGAAGAAAGGAGCTAAATATATATATATATATATATATATATTGCCCATCGCTGTCTTTGATAGCATTTAGCTGTTTTAACGGCTATTCTAGCGATGAGTTTTCTCATATATATATATATATATATATATATATATATATATATATATATATATATATATATATATATATATATATGAGAAAACTCATCGCTAGAATAGCCGTTAAAACAGCTAAATGATATCAAAGACAGCGATGGGCAATGGTGCCTGAGAGGACAGATACCAGCGCCCAGTGGTCAACAGAGAGAAAATCCACTAGGTGGGTGACAAGCAGTTGAAATATAGAAAAAATTAAAAGAGAACAAGGAGAAGTGGGTTGGTGCAAAGAAGTGACTGGAAGAAAGAAAGAAATTAATTGAGAGTACCATTTTAAAGTGATGCAACAAAAAATAAATCGTTCTGCCTGAACGATGTGTGTGTGATAAAACAACCAGAACAGATAGAAGGATGAAAGAAAACAAAGAAAAGAAAATAATGGCATAGTAGACCTCAAGCTGTGGTCTGCCCTACTTTGAAAGCTAGTCAAAGCTATGATAAAGTTAGATGAAAATACAATGTTGTTTCTGATCGAGACGAAGCGAGGTTGTATTTGAATACATATGAAAATGGGAAAACTCATCGCTAGAACAGCCGTTAAAACAGCTAAATGCTGTCAAAGACAGCGATGGGCAAAATTGCCTCACAGAACTGATACCAGTAGCCAGTGGTCAACAGAGAGAAAATCCACAAGGTGGATGACAGGCAGATGAAATATAGAAAAGATTAAAAGAGGAGGGGGACAAGAAGTGTGTTGGTGACTTTATATATATATATCCCTGCTAGGAATCCTTTAAAATGTCCACCACACACATATACACACTTACGCACATACATACAACGCATTTCATGTTGCTACAACAGGAAGATCGCTTTCCAATTACAAGGTCCTGGGTTGTAATACTATATTCGTCCTTTTATATAGTTATTTCTCCAAAGTTACTATTACATTTAATCCTCTTTCATTTCTACATATATGCTGAACATTTAGGTAATTATATCTTAGAAGTAAATTATCTTTAATTACTTCAAAATGTCAGGAATCAACATAAGCTATAGAGTTTCTGTTATACAAACCATTCATGTATAAAAACGAAAATTTCCCAGTTCCTATGATTATTCCTTTATCCGGTAATCCTAGAATATATGGCTACCATTCCTGGTTCAGAAATTAAACACGTTCAACGTTATTGCCGTCAATATTAACGGCACGGCTCCTGTAGTGTTGTTACAGCTTCTACCAATTATAGCTTGTTGTTGTTGTAGTTTATATTGTTTTTGTTGTCGACGTCTACGTCGAGTTTACATTCCCCGTTCTCATTAAAAAAAAAACGATTTTTAAAACCAATTTGAAAAACAAAATCCCTACCCATACCACCAGTGCATACATTATCACCACCACAGCCACCATCTTCACACTAACAACATTTCTATTACTACCGCATCACAGACTCCAATAAGAACAATATCCGCTCACCAGCAACACAACAACCTCGCCATCACTTCTATCAACACATCAACAATACGGTACGTTACTGAATAAACACCAATATCACTACACCCACATCACCATCATCAACACTACGACTTCGCTATCACCACCAATACCAACACCACTCCCACCCTCAATACTACAACCGCCACTTCGAACAACACAACCACCATTGCTACAACACTCACTACACCCTCCACCACCAACACCATCACCAACATTAACACCAACACCAATACTATCGCAAACATGGACACAACACTCAGTGACACTTCCTCCTTCACCACCACCACCACTACCACGATTACCACCTCCACCACAACTAAAACCACCACCAATACCACCAACACAAACACCACAAACACTACCACCTACACCATCGCCACCACAACTGACTTCATCCCCCCTCACCACCACCACCGCCTCCACCACAACTAACACTACCACCTACACCATCGCCACCACAGCCCGCTTCATCACCCTTGCTACTACCATACCACAACTAACACCACCACCAATACCACCAACACCACAACCAGCCTCATCACCCTTACCACCACCACCACCACCGCCACCACCATCAACGCCACCACCACCACCACCACCACCACCACTATCACCACCACCACCTCCACCACCAATACTAATTTCCCAGCATCTCAATCGCAAACTATGAAAGGTTCATTAGTTTTCTATTAGTTTTGACAAAAAGAAAGATCAGAAAAGACAAGAAAAAAAAACAAGAAAAATACGCGAAATCGATATATTATTAATTAAACAAGATTTTCTACTTATTCTTAATTAAAACTATTTTCAACACTTATCGTATCACAGATTTTACTGAATCGTTAACTGAAATCAGCCATTGGTGTTTCAACTGTGACGTATTTTTCTGAATTTCAATAGATAGGGTGATTATATAGATAGGGGGATATATAGACATAAATATTGACAGGTGGGTAGGTAGATGGATAGATAGATAGATAGATAGATAGATAGATAGATAGATAGATAGATAGATAGATAGATAGATAGATAGATAGATAGATAGATAGATAGATAGATATGTTTCTTTATCAGCCACAGGGGCACAAAAGAAGAGGACAATTACAAAGGGGGAAGTTTACATACAATAAAAACGTGTAAAATATTATCACAATTGGAAATTAAAAGTTAATCGATTTTCCCCAATAGGGCGAGACAGTTCATATGGGTAACACATACCCGTAAAAAAATGTGCAACCCTCATCTCCAGGAGTACGAAGAGTTTGCACCTCTTTCCTCTCTTCCTCTTTTTCCTCAACCTACAGGCTGATATAGAGAGAAGGCCCATTCACTCGGGACATTCTCGCCACTAGATATATAGATAGATAGATATATAGATAGATAGATAGATAAGTTTCTTTTATTTGCCACTAGGGCATCAAAAGTGGGACAAGTACAAAGGGGGGAGTTTACACAAAAAGGCGTCCTCAATAAGGAGGAGGCAATAACAAAATATAAAAATAAAATAAGATATAACAAAAAATAAAATGTTTAACAAAATCCTCAATAGAGAGGAGGCGCCTTGGGGGGTCGCACACACCCCCGAAAAAAGTGTGCAACCCTTCTCCCCAGGAGCACAGAGAAGGGGTGCTCCCTTGGTCTTTCATCTTCCTCACCTATAGTCTGATGTAGAGTGAAGGCCCATTCACACGGGCCATTCTCGCCACTTTCACCCATCTTTCATAGAAACGGCTGGGGTGCAGCACCTCTCTCTCCATCCTGATCCTTCTTCCGAAATGATATCGGAAGAAACGGACCAGTTGTTGGCCAGAGAGAAAGGTGCCCGACCTCAGTCCTTTCAGACGCGTCCACCATACAACCTCTTTCGCCATGGCTATTACGCACAGAAACACCGCCTCTGCTTCATCTTTGAAGGGGGGAGGCGGCTTGATCATTACAATAGACTCGGTGGTCAACCGGATCGGTCCCACCCTTGACAGCAGTTGTTCGACATAGCCCCACAGATCGGCTACGCCCGAGCAGTGTACTAATGCGTGTGCAACGGTTTCCTCGTCGCACACGCATCTGGGACAGATCTTTTTGGCGGGGTCCCTACCCGGGCGCCCGTGTCTGTAGAGCCTTTCTCGAACGGGTAAAGCCCCTCGGTAGCACTGCCAGGCCAGGGACTTCTGGAAGTTGTCCATAGGTCCCGGGCTGAATGTCCTACCGAACAGGCTGGCCAGTTCGTCCTCCTCCATGTCTAGGGCTTCTCCGAGGGCGTCGTCGCACCTGCTGCGTACCAGCCCTCTATAGAATGTTGCGGTGGAGTCTCCACTGACAACCGGATCCGCCTGCCAGAGGGCGGTGAGCGCCTGGGCACACTCAGTGTGCCAGGCGCCCAGTTTTCTCGGTCTTTGCTTGACCCAGGATTGCAGCTCGGTGAGTGAGACGAGTCTGGGAAAGGTTCGTCTCACAAACGAGGCCCACACCGGTTGTCCGGTGAGGAATACGTAGAGGTGCCGTAGCCTTAATGCGTGTTTACGCATCATTAGCCACGGCATCCCCAGCCCTCCTTTCGAAGGGTGTTGACAGCAGATGGATCTCCTCACCATAGGAGCCCGCCTCTTCCAAAGGAATTGGAAGAGCGCGCGCTCCATCTTGGTGAGGGTTTCCCTTGGGCAGGGCACTACGGTCAGGCGGTAGTAGATGACGGACGCTATGTAGGTGTTCGCCACCTCCGCCCGACCTTTCAGGGATAGTTTGCAACTGGCCCACTTCTGGGTCAGTGCAAACACCCTGTTCGTAACCTCCGCCCAGTTTTTCTCCACCTGGAGGTCCGGTCCGAACCAGACCCCGAGCAACTTCACCGGGCCCTCCGTCCAGCGTCCGACGACGCTATCGGAGGGCATCGGTCTGCCCCTCCACGTGCCGAGTTGCAAACCGATCGACTTGTCCCGGTTCAGCTTAGCCCCTGTGAACTTTTCGTACTCCTCCAGTAAGGTGCCGACCGCCTCGATTTCGGAGGCCGTCGACACCATTACTGTCACGTCATCGGCGTAGGCCGACACCGCTTTCCGCAATCCCGGTTCCAAAGGGATGCCCTGCAACAACTCCAACTTCCGCAGTAGTGGCTCGAGAGTCAACACATACAGAAGGGAGGAGAGAGGGCACCCTTGTCGGATGGACCGCGCGATTTTGAACGGCTCCGAGAGGTAGCCGTTCACCTTGACCCTAGAGCAGATGCGGCTGCTGTGCATAGCAGTGATCCAGCCCCTGAAAACGGGTCCGAAGCCTGCCGCCGCTAGCACCGCATCCAGGTAACCATGGTCGACCCTATCGAACGCCTTAGATTGATCCAAGTTGATCAGAGCCCCACCAAAGCCGGGTTCGTTCCCAACCCTCTCTATGATGTATCGCATGAGGTGGAGGTTGTCATGGATGGACCTGGACGGGATAGCGCATGTCTGCGCATCTCCCACCAGGTTGCCCACGACAAGCGCCAACCTCTTTGCTAGCACCTTGGCCAAAATCTGTAACTCTGTATTTAGCAGTGTTATGGGCCTGAAGTTACTTATTTCGTCCCCCTTGTTCTCGTCCTTCCTCACTAGCGTGACTACGCCCTTGGTCACAGTACAGGGAATTCTCCCGTTCTGTTGCCAGTTGCAGTAGACCGCCTCGAGGAGATCGGGGAACAAGTCCGGCATAGCTAGATATAATTCGTAAGGAAGACCATCGAGACCCGGGGATTTGCGTTTGCCGCATTGGCTCAGCACGTCCTCTATCTCAGCGGCCGAAATCGGCTCCTCGCAGGACTTCGCCTACCTGTCCGAGAGGCGCGGCAGGCCGTCGAGGTATGGACCGAAGTCCACGTTCCCAACCGGCTCCCCGCCCCTCCCGAACAGTCGGGCGAAGTGCCTTTGAAAGGCCTCACACATCTGCTTAGGCTCAAGAATCGCCCGTCCATCCAGGTCTCGCAAAGACCGGATGGTGGATTTAGTTCCACTGTTGGCCTCTGTCACGCGGGCCCAGCTAACAGCTTTGGTCCCCTCGTTCCCTAGAGCACGTATTTTACTTCGGACAACGCAGCCTTCGTGCTTCGCGTCGAAAAACTGGCTCAAAGCCGTTCTCGACGCTAGCACTCTGGCCACGTCGCCGCTTCTAATTGCCTCTTCTACTCTATCTATTAGCTCCCTTTCCTTCCTATTCCTATCCGCAGCTAGAACCTTACTAAATTCTATCGAGACTACTCTAATCTCTCTCTTTAGAGATACCCACCACCTGCTGTTGACGATCGCTCCAGTCAACCGTTCCTTAACTAACGTACTAATCCGAATCCTGTAGGCTCTACTTGCCGGCAAGGACAAGTTGAGCTTCCAGTAACCGGGGCCCTGTCTATGAGTTCTGTCAAGGTTGACCATGCAGGTCACTAATTTGTGGTCTGAATAGCCAACCATGCGCATTTTTGGACAACTTAAAAAGTCCTTATCCTTAATTCTAACTAAGAACCTATCTAGGTACGACCTAGATGATCCGCTACGATTTGCCCAAGTCCAGGTTGGCGCAGTCGGAAAATCTAGTCGATATCTATCGGCCAGGTCAAATCGACCGATTAACCCTTTGAGGCTATTACACCCCTCTCTATCGGGGCAGGCCCCTACGTAGTCCCAGCGTGCATCTAGGATACCATTCCAGTCCCCCACTAATAGCAAGGAGCGGGACGTCCCTAGAAAAGTCTCCAGACGATGGAAGAAGTCCGGCCGCATTGACCCGAAAGGGCCGTAGGCGGCTACCAACCTAAACGCTCCGCCTTTACCACTGCCAAGGTCCAGAACCACTAGTCGACCCTCCGGGTCCAAATGTACCATCTGTGTTGCGAGACATTTATCTATCTATCTATCTATCTATCTATCTATCTATCTATCTATCTATCTGGGATGGACACACGCGTATAACTTGCTGAGTAAGTTCTGTTTAAATTTCTATAGAAATTCTTGTCTGATAACTTTAATTTTTGTACCATTTTGTAGAGGGACTGCCAGGTCAAACTTTGATCTGGTCAGTCTCTCAAAATATTCTACGCCTTTAGGCGAAATAGTTAAAAAAAAAGTTTTTTCTTGTTGAAAAGTCAATATTTTTTTAAATGGCCGAAGCTTCTTCACCAAAATTCGAAGGAGGAAAGGGGAAGATGAACTTACAGCTTCCCCCTGCCACTGTCACAGTAGCAGAGGTCAAGAAGATAGGTCAGCCAGAGGAAGAATTCTCTCCACCTGTTAACCGACAACTTGACGTTACCATGGCAACAACCCAAAGAACCAACAGCAACAACAACAACAATGCGACGGTAGAAAACAACACCAATAACAATAACAATAACAACAACAAGACCAATAACGGTGACAACAACAACAATGATAACAACAACACCACCAACGACAACAACAACACAAACAAACAAAATTTCTCCTTCGCCGAGACGACAAGGAAAACCCTCGACTATCTGCCAGTAGATATAACAAAAGCGAAGGAGCTACTGGCGGATGCGAAAAAATATATAGTGTACGGGGAAAATGGTTCATTCACAATCCATTCCCCCCCGGAACTAAAAAGCCAGAGACTCCTAAACACGGTCATGTTTAGGACAATCTCGAACAAAAGTAAAAAACCAGCTCAACCATCACAGAGCGAGATAGAGCTGGTTTTAAAAGACGTCATGAAGGACATCACCTTCATTCAGAAGGATAGACTCTACGGGAGTCTATCCATTCTCATGAAGGACAGGGACACAGCAGTGAAACTGTCCATCAAACCAATCACATCCACCGCATACACCTTCTACCCTACGTACATGGGTAGAAGAACACAAAAAATAAAAATCCACACCATCCTGCCGATTATGGACATATGGTGGGTTTTGACAGGTTTTCTGGACCTGGAGGATGACATGCTGGTGTCCATGGGAAAGGCATCGGGTGACGCGTTCAGTGGAACGAGCCTCGAACTTGTAGTTCAAATGAGGCCCGAAAGGATCGCCCAGATCCCTGAACGCGTCATACTGGATGATCTAACCTTCATCAACATTACCGTTGAGGGTAGACGGCCCTCGTGTTACCTCTGCGGAACCAGAGGTCACCTGAGGGCTGTCTGTCCCCAACTTAATAAGAAAACCCCAATCCTGCCCACACCACCAACAACTGCACAACCAACACAATCACCACAACAACCACTACAAAAACAACCACCACAGCTCAAACCAAAACAAAACAATGTCCAACCCATCCCCTCCACTCAAAAAACAAAAACAATTTCCAAAACACCCGTACCGCAAACACAACCCGAAAATATACCCCTCCCCTCCAACGCGGAAGATGACCCTAGTTCGTCGTCAGACGAGGAGGAGCACTTCCACACAATCAAAAGAAAAAAAAGAAAACACACCTCAGACACACAAATGAAAAAAACCCCTCCCCAAAACATAACACTGACACCAACACAAAAGAGCTCACAACAGCAAACAAAAAACACCACACAAAAACAAAAACATGCATACACATACATAAATACAAGAAACAAAAAACTGTTAAACATTGTGTACAACAACAATCTAATAAAAACACAAGGGCCTAACTTCACCCAGGCAGGGGATTTCCCCCACCTCAAAATGATTAAGGCCCCACAGGACACCTATAAAACTTTAAAAAACAATTTTAAAGAGGACGTGGGTCCCCCCTGCGTCGGGCCCATTAACCGAGTCCTCCTAAAAAACTATCCCACCCCCTCCCCAAACACCCTCACAACTCCAAGCTCCCCAACCACACAACACACTGATGCCCCCACACTTCCACAAACCACCACCCCACCCAACAACCCATCCCCCACCCTAATGGAAATTGTGCAGCCCGATACCCGGGACGCAGAGAGGTAAGTGCCTTTTCTCTTCACCACCAACATGGCTATGCTAAGAGTAGGCTGTTTAAATGCGCGTGGCCTGGGCTCAACTTGGAAGCAAGCAATGCTTCTAAATGACCTCAGGTCACAACGTATAGATGTGATGGTTATTTGCGAGGCCCGGATCAGCAACGTGCGACAGCTGGCCCCCACCTTTGATGACTTTGAGATGCACGCATCTCTCTGTCAGCCTGGAGGTGGGGGTGGAGTTGTCGTTCTGCTGCAAAAACATCTGGGTCTCGCAACACAGATGGTACATTTGGACCCGGAGGGTCGACTAGTGGTTCTGGACCTTGGCAGTGGTAAAGGCGGAGCGTTTAGGTTGGTAGCCGCCTACGGCCCTTTCGGGTCAATGCGGCCGGACTTCTTCCATCGTCTGGAGACTTTTCTAGGGACGTCCCGCTCCTTGCTATTAGTGGGGGACTGGAATGGTATCCTAGATGCACGCTGGGACTACGTAGGGGCCTGCCCCGATAGAGAGGGGTGTAATAGCCTCAAAGGGTTAATCGGTCGATTTGACCTGGCCGATAGATATCGACTAGATTTTCCGACTGCGCCAACCTGGACTTGGGCAAATCGTAGCGGATCATCTAGGTCGTACCTAGATAGGTTCTTAGTTAGAATTAAGGATAAGGACTTTTTAAGTTGTCCAAAAATGCGCATTGTTGGCTATTCAGACCACAAATTAGTGACCTGCATGGTCAACCTTGACAGAACTCATAGACAGGGCCCCGGTTACTGGAAGCTCAACTTGTCCTTGCCGGCAAGTAGAGCCTACAGGAATCGGATTAGTACGTTAGTTAAGGAACGGTTGACTGGAGCGATCGTCAACAGCAGGTGGTGGGTATCTCTAAAGAGAGAGATTAGAGTAGTCTCGATAGAATTTAGTAAGGTTCTAGCTGCGGATAGGAATAGGAAGGAAAGGGAGCTAATAGATAGAGTAGAAGAGGCAATTAGAAGCGGCGACGTGGCCAGAGTGCTAGCGTCGAGAACGGCTTTGAGCCAGTTTTTCGACGCGAAGCACGAAGGCTGCGTTGTCCGAAGTAAAATACGTGCTCTAGGGAACGAGGGGACCAAAGCTGTTAGCTGGGCCCGCGTGACAGAGGCCAACAGTGGAACTAAATCCACCATCCGGTCTTTGCGAGACCTGGATGGACGGGCGATTCTTGAGCCTAAGCAGATGTGTGAGGCCTTTCAAAGGCACTTTGCCCGACTGTTCGGGAGGGGCGGGGAGCCGGTTGGGAACGTGGACTTCGGTCCATACCTCGACGGCCTGCCGCGCCTCTCGGACAGGGAGGCGAAGTCCTGCGAGGAGCCGATTTCGGCCGCTGAGATAGAGGACGTGCTGAGCCAATGCGGCAAACGCAAATCCCCGGGTCTCGATGGTCTTCCTTACGAATTATATCTAGCTATGCCGGACTTGTTCCCCGATCTCCTCGAGGCGGTCTACTGCAACTGGCAACAGAACGGGAGAATTCCCTGTACTGTGACCAAGGGCGTAGTCACGCTAGTGAGGAAGGACGAGAACAAGGGGGACGAAATAAGTAACTTCAGGCCCATAACACTGCTAAATACAGAGTTACAGATTTTGGCCAAGGTGCTAGCAAAGAGGTTGGCGCTTGTCGTGGGCAACCTGGTGGGAGATGCGCAGACATGCGCTATCCCGTCCAGGTCCATCCATGACAACCTCCACCTCATGCGATACATCATAGAGAGGGTTGGGAACGAACCCGGCTTTGGTGGGGCTCTGATCAACTTGGATCAATCTAAGGCGTTCGATAGGGTCGACCATGGTTACCTGGATGCGGTGCTAGCGGCGGCAGGCTTCGGACCCGTTTTCAGGGGCTGGATCACTGCTATGCACAGCAGCCGCATCTGCTCTAGGGTCAAGGTGAACGGCTACCTCTCGGAGCCGTTCAAAATCGCGCGGTCCATCCGACAAGGGTGCCCTCTCTCCTCCCTTCTGTATGTATTGACTCTCGAGCCACTACTGCGGAAGTTGGAGTTGTTGCAGGGCATCCCTTTGGAACCGGGATTGCGGAAAGCGGTGTCGGCCTACGCCGATGACGTGACAGTAATGGTGTCGACGGCCTCCGAAATCGAGGCGGTCGGCACCTTACTGGAGGAGTACGAAAAGTTCACAGGGGCTAAGCTGAACCGGGACAAGTCGATCGGTTTGCAACTCGGCACGTGGAGGGGCAGACCGATGCCCTCCGATAGCGTCGTCGGACGCTGGACGGAGGGCCCGGTGAAGTTGCTCGGGGTCTGGTTCGGACCGGACCTCCAGGTGGAGAAAAACTGGGCGGAGGTTACGAACAGAGTGTTTGCACTGACCCAGAAGTGGGCCAGTTGCAAACTATCCCTGAAAGGTCGGGCGGAGGTGGCGAACACCTACATAGCGTCCGTCATCTACTACCGCCTGACCGTAGTGCCCTGCCCAAGGGAAACCCTCACCAAGATGGAGCGCGCGCTCTTCCAATTCCTTTGGAAGAGGCGGGCTCCTATGGTGAGGAGATCCATCTGCTGTCAACACCCTTCGAAAGGAGGGCTGGGGATGCCGTGGCTAATGATGCGTAAACACGCATTAAGGCTACGGCACCTCTACGTATTCCTCACCGGACAACCGGTGTGGGCCTCGTTTGTGAGACGAACCTTTCCCAGACTCGTCTCACTCACCGAGCTGCAATCCTGGGTCAAGCAAAGACCGAGAAAACTGGGCGCCTGGCACACTGAGTGTGCCCAGGCGCTCACCGCCCTCTGGCAGGCGGATCCGGTTATCAGTGGAGACTCCACCGCAACATTCTATAGAGGGCTGGTACGCAGCAGGTGCGACGACGCCCTCGGAGAAGCCCTAGACATGGAGGAGGACGAACTGGCCAGCCTTTTCGGTAGGACATTCAGCCCGGGACCTATGGACAACTTCCAGAAGTCCCTGGCCTGGCAGTGCTACCGAGGGGCTTTACCCGTTCGAGAAAGGCTCTACAGACACGGGCGCCCGGGTAGGGACCCCGCCAAAAAGATCTGTCCCAGATGCGTGTGCGACGAGGAAACCGTTGCACACGCATTAGTACACTGCTCGGGCGTAGCCGATCTGTGGGGCTATGTCGAACAACTGCTGTCAAGGGTGGGACCGATCCGGTTGACCACCGAGTCTATTGTAATGATCAAGCCGCCTCCCCCCTTCAAAGATGAAGCAGAGGCGGTGTTTCTGTGCGTAATAGCCATGGCGAAAGAGGTTGTATGGTGGACGCGTCTGAAAGGACTGAGGTCGGGCACCTTTCTCTCTGGCCAACAACTGGTCCGTTTCTTCCGATATCATTTCGGAAGAAGGATCAGGATGGAGAGAGAGGTGCTGCACCCCAGCCGTTTCTATGAAAGATGGGTGAAAGTGGCGAGAATGGCCCGTGTGAATGGGCCTTCACTCTACATCAGACTATAGGTGAGGAAGATGAAAGACCAAGGGAGCACCCCTTCTCTGTGCTCCTGAGGAGAAGGGTTGCACACTTTTTTCGGGGGTGTGTGCGACCCCCCAAGGCGCCTCCTCTCTATTGAGGATTTTGTTAAAAATTTTATTTTTTGTTATATCTTATTTTATTTTTATATTTTGTTATTGCCTCCTCCTTATTGAGGACGCCTTTTTGTGTAAACTCCCCCCTTTGTACTTGTCCCACTTTTGATGCCCTAGTGGCAAATAAAAGAAATATATCTATCTATCTATCTATCTATCTATCTATCTATCTATCTATCTATCTATATTAATCTCTCTCTATCTCTTTTTATCTATCTATCTATCTATCTATCTTACTCTATCAAGATAGATAGATAGATAGATAGATAGATAAAAAGAGATAGAGAGAGATTAATATAGATAGATAGATAGATAGATAGATAGATAGATAGATAGATAGATAGATAGATAGATAGATAGATAGATAGATAGATAGATAGAGAGAAAGGTAGGTAGATAGGAAGATAGATACATAGATTAACTTACATTTGGTATATATGTGTATATAGGCATTCATTATATATGAATAATGATGTTATATGGAAAAAAATAAATTTCATTTCTCACTCTTAGTACGGCTGATACTTAAATATAAGTATGTATACGTGCACACATATATGTATACATACGTACAGTAGTATGTATATACATATATACATTTAATAAAGTATATACGCACAAATGCGTAGACGTATACATACACATACACGCAAATACATATATAGCTATGTATGTGGTGTTTGCGTGGTTATATATATAAATAAATAAATATATATATAAATATAAATATATAAATAAATAAATATATATATAAATATAAATATATAAAAAATATATATATATATATATAAATATATATATTTATATGAAATTATGAAATGCTAAATAACTGGAAATCACTCTTTAAAAATTCAAACCTAGTTCGACAGTCGATAATAATTTTGTGTATTTGATTAAAATCTAATGATAGATTATAGCTAGCCATATAGTTCGCCCAGTTCAGATTTCCTAAACATTTCGAAAGCTCGTAGTGAAAAAGATACAAAGCTATTTATATTTTCTATTTATAGTTTATTATATTTTATTTTATTTTACATATTTTTCACCGTTTATATAGATTAATTTGTTATTAATATGTCTCAATGTGGCATTTGTACGAAGCTTGTCCCTTTAATTTATTCACACGCTATTTCCTTTGAATATAATCTATACCCCTTTAAACACTAGTGTTTTATTTTATCGACCCCGGAAGGTAAAGATCAATAACTAAATGCCGTAAAGCATTTTTTCCAATGCTCTGATGATTCTGCTAATCCATATCATACCACCGCACAGACAAACACCGCTTGCCCTTCGCGGCTAAGAAAGGTGACGAGGCAATCTTCACGATGGACTCAGTTGATAGCCGGATCCGTCTAACACGTGACAGTACATGTTCGACATAAACCCACAAGTCAACAATGCTCGGACATTCGTCGAGTACGTACAGGATGGTTTCGTCTTGGCTGATAGCACTTCCATGCCTGTAGAGTTTATCTCGAACTGGCAATACTCTCTGGTACAACAGCCAGGCCAGGGATTTCTAGAAATTATGAACCCTGGACCGAAAGTTGTCCGAAAATGTTTAGCTAATTGATTATCGACGACACCCAGAGGCTTCCCAAGAACATAGTTGCTTCTACTTACTACTAATCTTCTAGAGAACGCTAAAGTGGAGTTTCCACCGATCGCGCTTCCCGATTTGCAGAAATCTGTGAACGCTTGAAGACACTCCAATTTCCAAGCATTCCGTCTTTGTCTTCGCTTGATCCACGACAGCAGCTCTGCCAAAGAGATGAAATGGGAAAAATGTTTCTAGTGAACGGTGAACACATCTGTTCACCATCAAGGAAGTGTTGGAGATATCGTAGCGTTAACGCATGTTTTCACATCATCATCCACGGCATGACCAATCCTCCACGCAACGGGTGTTGACAGCAAATAGACCGCTTGGCCAGTGAAACCTGTCCCTTCCACAAAACGAGAAATGGTAACAGCTCTAGTGGAGTCTTGCATGGACCACAACAAGGCACGTCAGTCAGACAGTAGTAGATGAGAGACGCGTTCGCTACATCAGCTCGACCTTTCAGGGATAGCTCCACTCGGCTTATTGCTGGGTGAGAGAGACCATCCTGTCTATTACCGCACCCCAGTTTTTGTTTATCTGAGTGCCGGTCTGCAGTTCCACCGACATTTAATGGTTAATTATTGCTCCTGTTAGCACTTCGCACTCTCTGAGATGAGTGTCGATCATTTCAATGTGTTTGGCGTTCGACGCCACTACGGTGACATCGTTGGCATATGCTTCCACAAATCACGTAACAGATGTCTCGATGTAGAGACGACCCCATAATATTTGAGCCAAAATCTAAATATTATGAGGTCGTCTTTTCTGTGGCAATGTATGGCGTTCTATTAACAGTCTGTCATATAAATTGTTAACAATTAATGTTATGCAAACAAGTGAAAATCAACAAAACTAACGTTACAATGAATTATTTATGTTGCAAACACTTGAGCACTCATATATAACTGAATATCATTCTGTTGTAAATATGATTTGAAACGAATAATGTGCTCAGGTATAAAGCAAATGATATACTTGTAACTGCATAAAATGCGTGATGTGAACAATCTTCTGTGTTTAGTTTGTGGCTTGCTAATGTATGCAGTGAGTTTCTCTGCCCGAGGTGTGGGTAAGACACTCGGAAAGAAATTGAAACAAGACGGAGAGAAAAGGAAAAACACAATGATAATAATAATTGCTTCTACTTTAAGCACAACTTCAGCAATTTGAAGGGAAGGGGGGAAGTGAATTAAATCGACCCTAGTACTTACTGGTGCCTTATTTTATCGACCCCGTAAAGATAAAAGGCAAGGCTAACCGCGGCGGGATTTGAACTCAGAACGTAAATTACCGTAACTCTATGCCACAAAGCATGTTGTCCGGCGCTCCACCAATAATCGTTTCTACGTTTGACATAAGGCCAGCAATTACCCAGTGCATTACTGGTACTTTATTTTATCGACCCCGTAAGGATGATAGGCAAAGTTACCCTCGGCGGGATTTGAACTCAGAATGGCAAGGGCCGTAACTCTATACGTCAAAGCATGGCGTCCGACCCCCTACCGATACTTCCAATCCACCGCCCTCCCAATAATCCGGCGCTCTCCCAATAATGCCAATCTGGTGCCAGCTCAATGATAATAATAATAGTAATGGTAATATATTATAGTAATGGTAATATATTATAGTGATGGTAATATATTATAGTGATGGTAATATATTATAGTAATGGTAATATATTATAGTGATGGTAATATATTATAGTGATGGTAATATATTATAGTAATGGTAATATATTATAGTGATGGTAATATATTATAGTGATGGTAATATATTATAGTAATGGTAATATATTATAGTGATGGTAATATATTATAGTGATGGTAATATATTATAGTAATGGTAATATAATGGGGATAATGTTATAGAGATACTAATATACACCCGACATACACGCGTATACATATATACAGTCACACACTCACGCATATACTCAAGTGTATATACTCATCACACACATATGTATATACACAAATCAACACCCTTTGTACGCATACAGTATGTACTTCCTGGTATTGTGGTATTGACGTATATAAAAAGGGCTAATGCATGGAATTATGGCGTTTTGAATTTCTGCATCTAGCTTTTGCAACGACCATTATCGCTTATATATATATATATATATATATATATATATATATATATATATATATAAATGAAAGGTATAGAAAACACTGCAGCGAAAAGCCAACAGCACTCCATAATATATAAGTGACTATAGCGTCAAAATGGGAAAAATAGTTAACGTAAGATGTGGGAAAAATAATTCAAACTCATCTCAAAGAGAATCAGGATATAAATTCATCCACAGAATTTAGTGAAATCCAGAGAAAAATCAATAGAGCTTTAACTCATGATAAAATAAAGTCTAAAATACTCATCCTTCAATTTGGAAAAACTTCAAATGCTCTGTATAGTCTTAAAGACTATTTCATGAAAACTTTCAGTGGAGATGGTCACGGTTGGAATTCAATCCTCAGCAGAGCTCAACTCGATAATCAGGATTCTCACAGATTAATATGCCAAAAAGGGAATTTTAAAACAGGCTAGTTCACCATCATGCGTGATTATGAAAAAGGCACATGAGGAAAGACATGGCTAGCGACGTCAGAATGAGACGAATGTTTGTTTACAAGAAACAACAGTCAAAAACATTCCAAAAAAACTCTACAATAAGGAGTTCAGCAAAAAGCAATATTGCAGTTTTTTATTAAAAAAAACCGGGATTAGTCACAAATAATTTAAGCACTCTAGGAAAAAAAATCCGAGTATAAATATATAAATGAAAGGTATAGAAAACACTGCAGCGAAAAGCCAACAGCACTCCATAATATATAAGTGACTATAGCGTCAAAATGGGAAAAAATAGTTAACGTAAGATGTGGGAAAAATAATTCAAACTCATCTCAAAGAGAATCGAGGTGTGTCAGAAAAGTTCCAGGACTGATGTCACAAAAAATTTATTTCAAACCCAAACTTCACACAAAGAGTTTTCTCCTTCAAAGTAATCCGCCTGGAGTGTGTAACTGTAATCTTAGCTCTCTGCAGCAATCAAACTTTTTTCTTCATAATTTTATATACATCTCCTCTGTTTCAGGTCGTCAAGGAATGAGCACAGAGCAACGAACAAACTTGAAGTTTCTGGTACGGTTGGGGAAAACTCCGTCAGAAGCACTGAGATTGCTGCAGCAAATGTATGGAGATGAGACGATGTCACGCTCACGTGTTTTTGAGTGGTGCAAGATGACCCCAGGACCGGAATGCCATCAACAACGAGGACTGAGCTCAACGTTGAGCGCGTCAGGCAGATGGTGCGTAGCGATCGTCGGCTGACTGTTCGACTGATGGCAAATGAGCTGGGCATGAATCGGGACAGCGTCTGGAAGATTCTCACTGAAGATTTGGACATGCGAAAAATCTGCGTGAAGACGGTGCCAAAACTGCTGAACGATGACCAGAAGGGTCGACGCATGCAAATGTGCCAGGACATCCTCGAGCGTCTTGAAACTGAACGAGACTTGCTAGGGACAGTCATCACCGGTGATGAGTCATGGATCTTCGAGTACGACCCCGAGGGGACCAGTTTTGAAGATGTGGACATCAAAAAGGCCGTGATGACCTAGCAGAAAAGGATGGAAAAGTGCATTAGACTCCAGGGGGATTACTTTGAAGGAGAAAACTCTTAGTGTGAAGCTTGGGTTTGAAATAAATCTTTTGTGATATCAGTCCTGGAACTTTTCTGACACACCTCGTATATATATAATATATATACATATGTATACATATATATATACATATATATATTAGATATACTCATATATACATATAGATAGATACACACACACACACATACACACACACAAACAGACAGACAGACAGACACACACACACACACACACAGACACACACACACACATATATATATATATATATATATATATATATATATATATATATATATATATATTTGTAACAAGGTTGGTTGGATTCCTCTATAGGCGGTATGCCAGTTGAGCACTCTATGCTCCTTCGGCGCAGAGTATAATAATATGGAAAACGAAGAATCAGTGATGCATCGGAATACAATTTATTAACGTATTACAATTGTTTCTCCGGCGAACAGCTCGAGGTGCGATCTGTTTGTGGATCGAACCTGACTCTGGATTCGCAAGTTCCTCAGATACGTCTAGTGATTTCGATCGCACCTCGAGCTGTTCGCCGGAGAAACAATTGTAATACGTAATATATTGTGTTCGGATGCATCACTGATTCTTTGTTTTCCATATATATATATATATATATATATATATATATATATATATATATATATATATAAGTTAAAGAAAGAAGAGTAACATGGTTGGCTGTACAATAAGGGCTTTATTTAAAGTACTGACAAATGTTTCGTTGATCAGGTGTATCTAGAGTTCGCTAATCGCTTGAGGTTGCGTCAATCGATCTCCAATACATTGTTTACCACTGGTCAACACATCAGAGCACATAGATATGAAAATAATTCACCCGAGGCAAGACTTATATAGAAGAGTAGCGTAAAACAAAACAATAGTATCAATAATAAAATAGCGTATAATTAATACAATAACATCAATAATAGAGCGGCGTATAATTAATACAATAACATCAATAATAAAGCATGTATGGTAAATAGATAGAGAAGTTACAGGTGTAAAAAGTGACAAGTAAGATATAAGATAGGGTACATTAAAAAATAATAATAATAAGAAAAAATGAGGAAATGGAACAGATGTTATTGTTTTAATTATACGCTATTTTATTATTGATGTTATTGTTTTGTTTTACGCTACTCATCTATATAAGTCTTGCCTCGAGTGAATTATTTTCATATCTTCATACTCTGATGTGTTGACAAGTGGTAAACAATGTATTGTAGATCGATTGACGCAACCTCAAGCTATTAGCGAACTCTAGACACACCTGATCAACGAAACAATTGTCAGTACTTTAAATAAAGCCCTTATTGTACAGCCAACCATGTTACTCTTCTTTCTTTAACTATTATTACTCCAAGTATAACCTGCATAGAAATTACCGGGCATTATACACTCTATAATACTTGTTTACTCATTACCCTCATTCTATCTTCACCTTGTAAAATCCTTCATAACATATACATTTGTTTTTTTTTAACGTTAGAATATTCATCCGCAATCATTATTATTTTTTTCTCTCTATCATAAATCTTTTTAATCTCAATTTCATCCTTAATTTATTATTTTTTTCTCCCCATCAACGAACTCATTCTTAATACATATTAACTCTTTATTCGCATATATTATCAATTCCTTCAATATACAAACTTTAACTTCACATTATTTTTCTCAAATCCTTCTACACACAAACCTTAATAATTTTTCTCTTCGTTAATTTTGAAATTGCCACAATACTTATCAACATACACTTTTTTTGACGTTAGAATATTCATCCACAATTATTATTTTTTCTCTCTATCTTCATACATAAATTCCGTTCGTTAATTTTCAAATTCCTTTAATTTATACATTATCTTCCAACGGTTCTCAACCTCTCTATGTAAAACAATATATCTTTTTTCTCAGTTATAAAAACTATCTCTTTCTCTCTATCACCCATCTCTCCCTCTCCACCTTCACTCTCATCTCCTCCCCCTTTTTTCATCCTTCCCCCCCTCCCTAAATAAAATATTTTTTCCTCGCACATATCCTCCCTTCGTTAATTTTCACAATTTTTTTAATTTATACATTATCTTCCAACGGTTTTCAACCTCTCTATGTAAAACAATATATCTCCTCTCAGTTATAAAAACTATCTCTTTCTCTCTATCACCCATCTCTCCCTCTCATCTCCTCCCCTTTTTCATCCCCCCCCCCTCTCTAAATAAAATATTTTTCCCAATATCACACATCAATCTAAAACCACTTTTCATATGTTGATTTAAAACTGCACTATCCACAAGTGTTTTTTAGCCTTCATATCATGTTCTCCTGTTTTATCTGATGAAAACACAAATATTATTGCATGATGATGTTTGTTTTTGAAATGCGCATAATAAAATACATGGAACTCCTTTAACCATCTTTTGATCTTATATTATGTATACTCCAGTCCTACAAACTGTAGAGTGCTTCTTATCCGATATCTGCATTGCTTTATTGTACTACAATAAAACTCACCTCCTACATATATATATATATATATACGATAACTTGTTATCCCATATATATATATATATATATATATATATATATATATATATATATATATATATATATATATATGTGTGTGTGTGTGTGTGTGTGTGTGTGTGTGTGTGTGTGTGTGTGTGTGTGTGTGTGTGTGTGTGTGTGTGTGTGTACACATTAATATTCTTTACAAATAACGTAGGACTTATACCACTATTGAAACAAGTTTATGAATATCGGCTTTGCACCACTTTTACCATTATTAGCTGCTAATACGAAGAGTGCTATTTTTTTTTAGATTACCATTATGACGTATATTTATATCTATATACAACATATTGCGTCAAAGTAAACTAATAGTAACATCTTAAAGCTTTTATTGTTTATTTTGAACAGCTCAAAATAAACATCAAATACTTTCATATTTCACTGCTTTATAACTCTCCATTTCCCTTTTAGATGTTCCAAAGTTATTAGATATTTTAAGGTTCATACATTTCATTATTCCTCTATTCCGATTTTTTTTCAAGCCAGAATAAAGTCTGGTCTTTTTTCGTTAGAAAGAATGGCAATCTAAAAAAGGATCATATTCTGCAAGTCTCGGCAATAAACAGAGAACAATGTGTTTGTCTTACATGCTTGCTTGTTTTGTAGTAATAATGTATCCCACCTCTAAATATATAGATAAAATACGATAATATATTCACATAGAATGTGCAGAGATAATAGCCCGAGTTTAAATCTATCGGTGGACACTAAGAGACTAGATAATTTAAGAGGATACATTCTAAAAACGAAAGAAA
>OZ024741.1:319867556-319905056 GCA_964016885.1 Eledone cirrhosa | reverse complement strand
ATTTTAAGTAATTTTCTTCAGAACGTCAATTAGCTATTTTTTATTTGAGTAAGTGGAATGAATTATTATTTTCAAGATTCCGACAATATAAACCATTCATATAAGGATTAAATTGTGACCGTATTTAAACGTGAGTATGAAATAAAGTACAATATAGCCTCCTTAAATGTGTCAGGAAATATTGGCTTCTGAATTAGGCACAAGTCCAACAATCTTGGGTGAGGGGAAATTCGATTAAATCTACTTCAGTGCATTACTGGTACTATATTTATCGACCCCGTAAGGATAAAAGGCAAGCTAACCTCAGCAGGATTTGAAATCAGATCGTAAAGGGCCGTAACTCTATGCCATGAAGCATAGTGTCCGACGCTCCACCGATACTGCCAATCCACCGCCCTTTGTGTCAAGAAATATTAATAGGAAACAAAACAAGTAAAAGTTCAAATCTTCCATACATAAGACTACTTAACTTGTAGAAAAGCAAGGAGAGTTATCAGAATGTCGGATACAATACCATATGATGATTGTTCCGGCGCTCTTAGTTCAAATCCCACCGAGGTCAATTTTGCCTTTCGTCCCATTGAGTCGATAAACAATGTACCAGTCCAGTATTTGGATAGACGCTTCTTCATTTTTTTTATTTATTCTCTTTCAATCTAGGAGAAATCGGTTGTTGTCAGACTTAAGGAGGTGTAGATTCCGTTAGATTTTGAAATGGCCTACGACAGTTATTCTAGGATTTCCCCAGGACTAGTGCCCAAGACCAATAAATATTGTACCTAGAATATTGAAGCACCAATATCTTCGATAAGAGTTTATATTCAATTATTAATTATAAAAACGTAAAATAGTCCTCTCATAATTAGGAGATTTAAAAACATTCTGTAGATGCATAAAAGAATATTCCGTGCTCTTAATCAAGAATCTAACTATATGGTGAGTAACATTGCGTGGAAGACGACAAAATGACTGAGACATTCTGGGAGTCGGATTAATAATACTTCGGTATTTGTTCCTGTTCAATGCGCTCTGAGTTCAAATCCAACCTAGGTCAACTCTGTCTTTCAGGTCGATAAATGAAGTACCGGTCCAGTATGGGGATTCATTCGTTCTCTGGAAGAAGTCGGCTGTGTTCCGAACTGGGGAGGGGTGGAATTCTCCAGGTTTAAAATGCCCAAGACGCTCCATATATTAGGAGGGCGCCCCCATGACTTCATCAGGAGTATTCTTTTATTATTTAGAATGTGGATTGGCAGTATCGGTAGAGGGTCGGACACCATGCTTTGACGCATAGAGTTACGGCCCTTGCCATTCTGAGTTCAAATCCCGCCAAGGTTAACTTTGCCTTTCATCCTTACGGGGTCGATAAAATAAAGTGCCAGTAATACACTGGGATAATTGCTGGCCTTGTGCCAAAAGTAGAAACAATTGTTTAGAATGTGGAGGGTACTGAAAGAGAGTATGTTGAATATGATAAAATAATTCACATATTTAAATATTCTTATTCTCATAGATGCCAGAACAGCGGATTAAACGTTTTGGTATTTGTGCAGACTCTTTGCATTCTAGTTCAAATCCTACCGAGGTCAACTTTGCTTCTCCTCTTTTCGGGGTCAATAATTAAGGCAGCTCATGACACATCACTCAGACCTTCCATTAATTCTCTATAGAACGCGTGTTATTTTTTTATTATTATTATAGAGGGTCGGACGCCATGCTTTCTAGCATAGTTACGTCCCTTTATGATCTGAGTTCAAATGCCGCTGAGGTTAACTTTGCCTTTTATCCTTACGGGGTCGATAAAATAAAGTACCAGTAATGCACTGGAATAATTGCTGGCCTTGTGCCAAAAAAGTAGAAACAATTATTATTATTATTATTATTTTAGATCATCTATCGCATTGTTCAGCCTGTCAATTGCCGTGAGCGCCAGTCAGGCTTCAAGATGCCAGTTCTGTAGCTCAGTCAATAGTTACTAATATTATTACTAAACCAGAAATGTTTTGAATTGTCAAATTTACCAGTCATGACTGGTACATATGTTATAGAAGACCTGAAAGATTAGAGGTAAGATCAACACCGACAGAATTTGAACTCGAAAGCCGATAAAATACGAACCTAACCTAACTACTGCAAATGATATTATGAGTTCGCACTCTAGCGATACTTTTGCCGCTTCATATCCATTTCAATTTTCATAAGGAAAAAGAAAGATTCGTTTTATCTTTCAAATGAATATAAAGAAATTTTATTAGACTTTATTCAAAGATATTACATGAAAAAGAGTGCTTATCGGTTGTTGAAATAAATAAAGGAAAAAGAGAAAATGAACACATAAAGCACGAAAATGTTATATTTTACATACTATAACATATATGTCTCATGTTTAATATTCATACGCATGCGTGGCTTTTATCTCTCCTTTTGTTCAAAACGAAGGTGGCAAAGATTGGCGTATTAGATCTCAAAACATTGATGCATTGGTTAAGAAGTTCAAATGTACGAACATTTTTGTTCGCTCTTTATTGTTGTTATTGTAGTGGTATTGGAAATGTTTCTATCTGCAATAGTCTGGAATATTTCTATCTGCAATAGTCTGAAATATTTCTATCTGCAATAGTCATACGTGTGTGTATACTAATGTGTGTATACATATGTGTATACATATGTGAATAAGTCTGTTTGTCTCAGTCATCTAATGTGACAAGGAATAGACGAAAAAATATTACTAATGATGATGACGATGACGATGATAATAATAATAAGGTTTTCTTTGTTATAATAATAGTAATAATAAAAACAACAAAAGCAATATATTGTAGAGAACAGAACACGACAAAAATGAATATATATTTTAATGGTTCCAAAATCTGGAGCGATGGCATCCATTAAGAAACGTTGGTGTAATACTTGAGCTATCGTAAACACTGTTATCTTTTCGCTACGTTTCCCATTAGTAGCACTAATTTGGACAAGAACATCACCATCCATTAAAATGTGGTTTAAAGACATTTACAAACATAGAAACGTACGTACAGCAACATACACATATACACACATACATACACCCACATGCATATGTATGCATATGTAAGTGTACTGTTGTGTGGTGTAGTTGTGTGTACAGTTCTATATGTCCGTGTGTATTGTTTGTTTGAATTTCATTATTATTGATATACATTCATACTTAAAGGTATATTTGTATGTATGTTTTTATGTATGTACGGATGAATATAGCTACACATACACACACACAAACACACACATACACATACACACACACATTCACATATATATATATATATGTGTGTGTGTGTCTGGTATCACCACCAGTAATTCACTGAATCACCTATATATATATATATATATATATTATAAAGAGTATCGCAGCAAATGGTAACTTATGATCACACAACAGATTACAAAAACTTGGAAGTTTCTGTACAAAAAGCTTACGTAAACGGACATGTATATACATACATATGTATGTGTGTGAGTGTGTGTATATGTATATATGTATTGCACATGCACACATTTATATATATAAAAAGACTCCAGTTACATTTTCGATTTGTTTTTCTTATACTTTCACTCGTGTAGGATATCTCGTTTATTTTTCATTTAAAAAAACCTCATATATATATATATATATATATATATATATATATATATATATATATATATATGGGTTATTTTTAAATGAACAAAATATATATATATATATGAGGTTTTTTTAAATGAAAAAAAAAACGAGATATCCTACACGAGTGAAAGTATAAGAAAAAGAAATCGAAAATGCAACTGGAGTCTTTTTAAGCATTCTTAAAATGACTCCAGTTGCATATTTTCGATATATTTTCCTTATATATATATATATATATATATATATATATATATATATATATATATATATATATATATATATATATATATATATATATATAACAGTATATATAAGTTTTTCCTCCTTCTCTGTTTGGTTGAGCACACTTCTGTGAGTGGTTTTGGGCTGCCCTTTTTAGCAGCTCGTCCCTCAGAGGTCACTGGTTCAGTGCCCTTAAACACGCTGTGACTTCTCACTCCCACATGTAGCTGGACAGTCACTTTAATATTCTCTTAGTATTGTCTGAAATGTATAGCCTTACACACGCTGACGAACCGGGGTTATTTCATTTCTGTCAACAACTTACTGGCGAAACAGATCACTTTGGATTTGAACGTGTGTTATATAGTTATAGAGGTATTTATTTAGGCTTTAATTTATATTTTTAATTATCGTGTGTCTACTCTGCCTTTCATAGGTTATAGATTCCATAAACTGGTGGTTTTTCCCTGTTTTATTGATAGCGCACTGTATCTCTCTCTAGTGTGTTACCTTTTCAACATATTGTATTTTAAAGATCTCAGGATTTCCTCTCCTTTGAGCACATTATTTACGGCGAATGGCGAGAGTCTATGGCTCCGTTAATTTATCGTAATATTTCGCTCCTTATAACAGTCTTCCCTCTCTCTCTCTCTGTTTGGTTGAGCACACTTCTCTGAGTGGTTTTGGGAAGCCCTTTCTAGCAGCTCGTCCCCTAGAGGTCACTGGTTCACTGCCCTTAAACACGCTATGACTTCTCTCTCCCATGTGTAGCTGGACAGTCACTTTAACATTCTCTTAGTGTTGTCTGAAATGTATAGCCTTACGCACGCTGACGAACCGGGGTTATTTCATTTCTGTCAACAACTTACTGTCGAATTAGACCTCTTTGGAATTGTACGTGTGTTATATAGTTATAGAGGTATTTATTTACGTTTTAATTTATATTTTTAATTATCGTGTGTCTACTCTGCCTTTCATAGTTTATATATTCCATAAACTGGTGGTTTTTCCCTGTTGTATTGATAGCGCACTGTATCTCTCTCTAGTGTGTTACCTTTTCAACATATTGTATTTTAAAGAGCTCAGGATATCCTCTCATTTGAGCACATTATTTACAGGTAATGGCGAGAGTCGTCTATAGTTCCGTTAATTTATCATCATATTTTGCTCCTTATTATAGTCTTTCCTCTCTCTCTGTTTGGTTCAGTACACTTCTCTGGGTGTTTTGGTCTGCCCTTTCTAGCAGCTCGTCCCTCAGAGGCCACTGGTTCACTGACCTTAAACACGCTGTGACTTCTCTCTCCCACGTGTAGCTGGACAGTCACTTTAACATTCTCTTAGTGTTGTCTGAAATGTATAGCCTTACGCACGGTGACGAACCGTGGTTATATCGTTTCTGTCAACAACTTACTGGCGAAACAGATCTCTTTGGATTTGTACGTGTGTTATATAGTTATAGAGGTATTTATTTACGCTTTAATTTATATTTTTAATTATCGTGTGTCTACTCTGCCTTTCATAGGTTATAGATTCCATACACTGGTGGTTTTTCCCTGTTTTATTGATAGCGCACTGTATCTCTCTCTAGTGTGTTACCTTTTCAATATATTGTATTTTAAAGAGCTCAGGATTTCCTCTCCTTTGAGCACATTATTTACGGCGAATGGCGAGAGTCTATGGCTCCGTTAATTTATCGTATATATATATATATCCCCAAAAATACACACACACTTCAATAGCATTCTAATAAATGTTGCCTGTACAGGTACTCAAAGTGTGTATACATGTTTTGGGGACACCCTATATATATATATATATATATATATATATATATATATATATATATATATATATATATATATATATATATATATATATATATAATATATATATATATATATATATATATATATATATATATATATATATATATATATATATATATAACGATTGGAGTTGTGGTAAGTAACCAGATGGACCATAACGCACCAGAGTACTCAATACTTAGGGTAGTACAGTGGGTAAAATTATGACCCCGACGGCAGAGCTCAAGCTGTTTTGACGGCTATTTCTGAACTAAAATAAGAGTTTTTTTAGTCTGGTAAATAAATAGCCGGACCTTTCAAAGGGTACTTCCTTATATGGGAAGATTGTAGTTGTCAAGAGGATTGGTCAAAATTTGTAGCAGACACAGAAAAGTCTATCATGGCAGTTGGTGCTGGGTGCGGGTGGCTGAACTTGCCTGTAGAACGATAGGGGAGTGGGTAGAGCCGGTCAAGAATTGAAAGTGAAATCTACACGGCAAATTCTAAGGAATGTGTATGAAAGTATAATGTGTATAAAACAAATACTAAGGAGTCTAACACAGCTGCTATATTTAGTTGGTGCTGCTTTTTCGGCCACTGCTATAGAATAGGTTGCTAGATGAGAATTATTGTACATTTAGAATTGGGTATTAAAAATTAATACCACATCTCTGGGGTCTAACGCAGCTGCTATGAATAGTTGGTATAGCGTAATCGGTCATTGCTATCTATAAGTTACTGGGGTGGGGGTACTGAGGCTAAAGAGGCCCGATGTGCTACCTCGGGGTAGGCGAAAGGGAGAAAAACAAAGAAACGAACGAGGAAGAAGATCGGTGGTGGAAAGAAGTGATAGGAGGAGACAAAGGGAAGAAGAAAACATACAGGAAAAGAAAAGAGGTACATCTACCTCTATAAGTTGGAATTTTCCGTATCTTATTCGACAAGTGGGGTGTTTCAGTCCTTGTCTACCCACCCGGATCGTTAGGGGGTTTGAGGGCGAGGTAAGTCTTCCGCAATCTGTGTTTGTATGCAGTTACCAGTTCGTCTTTTTTGTTTAGGAGGTAATCCTTCGTAAACAGCATTTGTAATGTTTCCTCCGAGCATAAGTTACACGGACGGCGTCCTCCCGTGTAAGAGTTAGCTCTGGACAGTAAGCTCCAAGTAAGATGGTAAGTTATATTATTATCTTGGAGGTCCCAGATATAGCCCGAAAGTGTGGTGGCATGTCGCCGGACCGGGTTTCGGAAAGTATGTCGGTGTTGGTAGAGCCGGGTCTTAAAGTCACAAGCGGTTAATCCTATATAAGCTTTGTTGGAGGTGTTCGTCCTCACGTTGCACTGGTAGATCACGTTACGTTCTCAGCATCTGTTGTTGAAGGGACACGTAGATCTATCAGAGGAGTACACCTCCTGGTCGACTCTCCACTAATTTCTACGTTGCTTTTTCCATAGGGGTTGAGTTTTTTGTTGTTTGAGGAGACGATGTTATGTGCGAAGTTAGGTGTGGTGCTGTAGCGAAAATCTTCTTTAGGCTCCTCGAAAAACACTTTCCACCACAACAGCGCTACCACAACAAAATCAACAAAAACACTATCAAGCTATCCTACAGCACGCATCTCGGACAGATCTTTTTCGAAGGGTCGCTGCCCGGGCGCCCGTGTCTGTAGAGCTTGTCTCGAACTGGTAGAGCTCCTCGGTAGCACTGCCAGGCCAGGGACTTTTGGAAGTTGTCCATCGGTCCTGGGGGGAAGGTCCTACCGCACAGACTGGCCAGTTCGTCCTCCTCTATGCCTAGAGTTTCTCCGAGCGCGTCGTCGCATTTGCTGCGGACCAACCCTCTATAGAATGACGAAGTGGAGTCTCCACTGAGCGCCGGGTCCGTTTGCCAGAGGACTGTGAGCGCCTGAGCACATTCTATGTGCCAGCCGCCCATTTTCCTCGGTCTTTGCTTGACCCAGGGCTGCAGCTCGGTCAGCGAGACGAGTAGTGGGAAGGATCGCCTGACGAGGGGGCACACACCGGTTGTCCGGTGAGGAATACGTGCAGGTGCCGCAGACTGAGCGCGTGTTTGCGCATCGTCAGCCACGGCATCCCCAGCCCTCCGTTTGAAGTTACCAGTTCGTCTTTTTTGTTTAGGAATTGATCCTTCGTAAACAGCATTTGAAATGTTTCCTCCAAGCATAAGTAACACGGGCGGCGTCCATTACTGTCACGTCGGCTGCGTAGGCCGACGCCGCTTTTCGCAGTCCCGGTTCCAAAGGAATGCCCTGCAATAGCTCCAACTTCCGCAGTAGTGACTCGAGAGTCAGTACGTACAGAAGAGAGGAGAGAGGGCATCCCTGTCGGATGGATCGCGTGATATTGAACGGCTCCGAGAGATAGCCGTTCACCATGACCCTTGAGCAGATGTTACTGCTGTGCATTGCAGCAATCCAGCCCCTGAGCACGGGTCCGAATCCTGCCGCCTCGAGCACCGCATCCAGGTAACGATGGTCAGCTCTATCGAAGGCCTTAGACTGATCCAAGTTGACAGGGCCCCACCGAAGCCGGCTTTAAACCTTACCCACTCTTTGATGTATCGCATGAGGTGGAGGTTGTCGTGTATCGACCTGGTCGGGATTGCGCATGTCTGCGCTTCTCCCACCAGGTTTTCGACGACAAGCACCAGCCTCTTTGCAAACACCTTGGCCAAAATCTGTAACTCTGTGTTTAGCAGAGTTATGGGCCGGAAGTTTCCTATGTCATCCTCCTTATTCTCGTCCTTCCTGACTAACGTGACTACGCCCTTGGTCACAGAACTGGGAATTCTCCCGTTATGCTGCCAGTTGCAGTAGACCGCTTCCAGGAGACCGGAGAACAAGTCCGGCATTGTTACGTAAAATTTGTAGGGTAGACCGTCGAGACCTGGAGATTTACGTTTGCCGCATTGGCTCAGCGCATCCCCTATCTCAGCGGCCGAAATCGGCCTTTCACAGAACTTCGCCTCTCTTTCCGATAGTCGCGGCAGGCCGTCGAGGTATGGACTGAAATTCATAACCCCTCCCGCCGCCCTGCACGAATAGTTGAGCAAAGTGCCGCTGAAAGGCTGCGCACATCTGCTTCAACTCACGTATTATGCGTCCGTCTTGGTCCTTCAAAGACCGAATCGTGGACTTGTTGCCACTTTTCGCCTCTGTCACTCGGGCCCAGCTAACAACTTTGGCTCCCTCGTTTCCCAGAGCACGTATTTTGCTCCTGATAACGCAGCCTTCGTGCTTTGCGTCGAAGAGCTGGTCCAAGGCCGTTCTCGTCGCTAGCACGCTGGCTACGTTGCCCCTCCTAAGTGCCTCTTCTCCTTTATCTACCAGTTCCTTTTCGGTCTTATTTCTATCTAACACTAATTCTTTAGTAAAACCTATCGAGTCTAATCTGACTGCCCTCTTGAGAGAGTACCACCATCTGTTGTTGACAATGGCCCCCGTCAAGTGCTGCTTAACTAAAGTGCTAATCCGTCTAGTGTAGGCTTTGCATGTCAGTAACGACAAGTTCATCTCCAGTAGCCGGGTCTCTGTCTATGGGTTCTATCAAGGTTGACTAAGCAGGTCACTAGTTTGTGATCTGAATAGGCAACCATGAACATTTGTGGACAGCTTAACATGTCCCTATCACTAACTCTTACTAGAAACCTATCTAGGTACGATCTAGATGTCCTGCTGTGGTTGTTGCACGTCCACAGTGGCACGGTTAGAAAATCTAGTCGATATCTATCGGCCAGTTGAAATCGGCCGATTAACTGTTTGAGGCTGTTATACCCCCCTCTATCGGGACATGCTCCTACATAGTCCCAACGTGCATCTATGATTCCATTCCAGACCCCCACTAACAGCAGAGGGAGTGGGACGTTCCCAGAAAAGTCTCTAGACGTTTGAAGAAGTCTGGCCGCGGTGTCCCGGACGGGGCATATGCGGCCACCAGCCTGAAGGCTCCAGATAGATAGATAGATAGATAGATAGATAGATAGATAGATAGATAGATAGATAGATAGATAGATAGATAGATTTCTTTATTTGACAAAAGGGCGCACAAGAAAAGGGAACAATTACTCTTTTACCTTAGATTTATTTAAGTGTCCTTAATTTTCGAGATAATATCTCTTCTTCGGAGGGAAGTAAATCAGTTAAACCAGTGTTCTAAATAGCTGACTTGGCAAGCTATTTAGAAATTGACTTGGCAAGCTATTTAGAACACTGGTTTAACCGCCTTACTTCCCTCCGAAGAAGAGATATTATCTCGAAAATTAAGGACACTTAAATAAATCTAAGGTAAAAGACTAATTGTCAACAATATCTTTTGCATTTGCATTCTTTATTCTATGTCCATACCTGCATTGTTTTGGCTTTATTATACATATACAAACGTTTATACCTCATTACACAATGCTTCAAGGGAACTATAACTTCCTCCATATATATATGTATATATATATATTTATATATTTATATATATATATATATATATATATATTATATATATATATATATATATATATATATATATATATATATACAGCATATATATATATATAACTGAGAGAGAGAGAGGGGGATAATATGTATACACGACTAACTCTATTCTATTTAATCCTATTTAACTATACACCTATATATAGCTACGTTTGTGCTTCCTGTGTATTGTATGTGCATTTCTGAATGTGTTTTGTGTGCGTGTGTGTGTGTGTAGATGAATGTTCGTGTGCAAGTGTGTGTGTATGTGTGTATGTGTGTGTTCATGTGTGTGTGTGTATAGAAAATGTGTATAAATATTATATAATATATGGAATATAGCGATATATAAAATAATAACAAACCATAAAATATGTGCAGTAAAATGTATACAACACATAGAGGGTAGGGTATAAACGTTTGCTTAAAACGAGGTTCTTGTCTGCTAATATTTTAACATTAAAATCTTAACTATTTCAAAAGTTTAAAAATCGATCTTTGGCAAAGTAATTTATTAAAAACTCCAAATATTCTAAAACAAATATGCAGACATAATTGCTATGGAAATGTACGAAATTAGACACAAAGAAATGTTACGTAGAAGACATATCAGAGAATATCTAGGAAAAGACAATGCAAAAGAAATAATAGGGTATATAACAGAGAATAGAAAGATAATGAAGAAAAAGGAAGCGAATACCAATGAAAGAATTAGAAACTACCACGGTGCAGTTCATGGCTTACAATATATTTTGGTCATCCATGAATCTTGACTTCAAGCAAATACCAAAATATGTGTGTATATATAAAGGAAATAAAATAAAATATTATTTTGAAAATATTGATTGAACATTTTTAAATATGGAAATGTAATGTATAGAAATATAAAAATATAAAGCATAAGTGTAGACGAAGTCTAACGCAGCGGAAAATGAAAGAAGAAAGCAAGAAGTAAGCGGAAGAGACTAATAACAAAAGTATGAGAAGATGTGGATGAATGTGAACACATATTAGTTAGCATACGGGGTGAAAAATAAATAATAAGGTGAAAAAGAAGAAACATTATTACAAGGAAATTAAAGAAAGTCAAATGTTAATAGCACAAAGAAAATAGTTCATCAGTACTTATAATATAGGTAAAAATCAATGGACAAAATATATTCAGTTCTTTTTCGAAATCTAAGAAATGATGATTCCGATTTAAGGCAGCCGACTTGGCAGAGAGAGTTTTTAGGGCAACGGATATTTGATCCAGAGTTTAATGTTCTATATTCATTTTGCATTTCATCTTTTTGGTGTTGATAAAAAAATAACAATCCTCTTTTCAGCTGTCACACTCTAGATATTCCGCTGGATCAAAGATGGGAAAATCAAGGGTCTGTTTGTGTATGCTCATCACTGCACGAGCACTTAAAACACCTTACCGAAATTATGCTACAATTATCAAGTCATGCTCAATTACGAATGAGGGCTTTAGTTTTTTGTTTATGATTCCGATTTACCAAAATGTTTACAATTTACAGAATAAACTTTTAATAGGTACAGGGCTTACATTCATGTGAAACAATATTTTAAAAATTGACGATGCTAATGAATAAGAGTCTTTGTGAAAATCCTCTCAACGCAGATTAAGTAATGTTTTGAGCAATGACAAAGGAAACTGAAACACCTCAGCAATTACACTGATTCAGATATTTAATTGGAGCCACCATTATTTCATTATTTCTATCCATTTTTCTTCTTCTTCTTCTTCTTCTTCTTCTTCTTCGTCCACTTAATTGTGGGAGGCTTGTGGGGGAAGAGTCCTCAAACACTCTTTCCAGCGGGTCCTGTCAGACGCAATCGTCTTCAACTGGTCCGGCTAGATCCGCAAGCGAGACAAGCCAAGCCCATGGGTGTTATCAAACCATTTTGCTCGGTGTCTACCCCTGGGTTTCCTTCCGGTTGGTTTTGCCCGTAAAATCTGTCCAGCGATTCTTTCCTGAGAAATTCTACCCACATGCCCATCTTTGTTTGTTAATTTTTGTTGTTGTTGGTCCAGAGTATTTAATGCATGCTTTTTGTAGAATTAGAATAATAGGACACCATTCATCTGCTCAAACTTTCACTGTGACACATTAAGTCTATGTATAACGATATTAGTGTAAATAGCAATGACATTCTTGGGTAATTTAGGCGTGACATTTATTGGCGCATTCGTTAATAATTGTTTCTACGTAAGGATGAAAGGCAAAGTCAACCTCGGCGGGATTTGAACTCAGATCGTAAAGGGACGTAACTATGCTGGAAAGCATGGCGTCCGACCCTCTACCGATACTGCCAATCCACCTTAAAAAAAAAAAGAAGTTTAATAAGAGCTTGCACTGTTGCTTGACCTCCTAGAAATAATAGACTAATTTCTTTCAATTCAAAGTCTATTGTATAATCCGGAGTCCATGCTAAATAAAATGGTTGTTGGGAAGGGGGTTACAGTTGTCGTGTGTTCGTTTTTCGATCAGAGTTCTGCTCGATGTTGTCATTATTTAACCCCCATGTCTCCATAGATCGAGGAAACCTATAATTATTGATATTCCAGTCGTGATAAACAAGCTGAATATTTTTATTGTTTTTGTTTGTTTTTGTTTTTTTCAAATGTAGTAATATCTATGACTAATTTATCCAGCATATTTCTTCCTTTGGTATAGACGGTTGGGTGGAATTTGAGAGAGCTTTGGTTGCTATTTCTAGCAGATAAAGCAACCTAATGCAGTTTTCATGTTGGCTCTCATATAATTCTTTGTTATGAAAGTATGACAATTTCATGAAATTTCACGAATCTTAAATTTGATTTAATATAATTTAATCAAGCGGCCACGCATAATTTCAAACATTACGGTAGACACACAGACATTTATTTGGAACGGGCAATAGTCAATTGAATCAAGTAATCAATCATGAAAATAATAATAACAATCGTTTTTCTAGCATGAGCATATGCAGCAAGAGAGGTATTGTCAGATTATGTGTAAGTGGGGAAGTAGTTGATTGTTGTTGCAAAATTTATCGATGATCAGCTAAGTTGAAGCCGATGTGATAGAAATTGAGAAGGTGGTAGTAGTAGTAGTAGTAGTAGTAGTAGTAGTAGTAGTAGTAGTAGTGGTGGTGGTGGTGGTGGTGGTGGTGGTGGTGGTGGTGTTTGGGGGTGATGGTGATGGTGGTCGGGGTAGTAGTAGTAAAAGCAGCAGCAGCAGCAGCAGCAGCAGCAGTAGTAGTAGTAGTAGTAGTAGTAGTAGTAGTATATTATTGAACTGAAGCGAGCCATTGAGAGGTGTTTAATATTGTTCTGACCCAGAAGATATAACAGATCTAGTGAAATATCTAATGTATTTCATTAGACGAAATTGTTTATTAGAACATATTCAGGAAAAAGTAACAATACATATAACAGAGAGAACGAGACTCAGACAGGTCCGTCGTTAGCACTTCGAGTTTATCTCGAACCAGCAGCCCCCCACCCCCACCCGGTACCACTACAACGCAAGGATTTCTGGAAATTGTCTATAGACCCTGTTTCAAAGGTTGACCGGAACAGACTGGACAGTTCAATTTCGTCGATGCCCACAGTCTCTCCGAGAAGATTATTGCTCTTACCAACCACTAGTCCTCTATAGAACTCTAGAGTGGAATTTCCACTGACCGCATTGTCCGACTGGTAGAGGGCAGTGTGCGCCTGGCAACAATCCAGCTGCTGGCTGCCCAGTGTTGGTCTCGCTTGACCCAAGACTGCAGCTCGATCAAAGAGACAAGCTGCGGAAAAACTCGTCTCACAAACGGTGACCACACCTGTTTACCGTTTAGCAATATTTGGAGATACCCTTGCCAAGGCACATGTTTGCGCATCATCAGCTGCAGCAGCCCAACACTCCACGTTACTTCCTACCCACTCGCTCATGTATCAGAGGAGGTGGAGGTTGCGTGTATGTACATGCTCGAGATTGCGCACGTCTGTGCCACGTTGACCAGGCACTTGACAAGCGCCAACCTGGTTGCTAACACCTTCACCAAAATCTTAAACTCTGTGTTTATTCTCGTCTTTTCTCATCAGCGTTACTACGCTACGCCGCGACTCACAGAACTGTGGAAAGAGCGCAAAGGGGAAATTGTGAATTTTCGAGGGGAATTATCGATATTAGACGAACTCTCCAAATGAAATAATGTAAAAACGTGAATGGCTAGAATATTGAAACGAAAGTACAATCTGGTAAACATGAATGAAGTACTGAGAGTAAATGAGATGGTTAAGCAAATACTTCAGGTAAAGGTCCACCACTTATGCAGATATGACAAGAGAAATACATTTTACAGACAAAATAAGATATTTAAAACTGATTCTAAGAAATTCTACAGAGAGTTAGGGAAACAGTCGACCGATGTAAAAACCCACTTGGTATGAAAGAAGTAGAGACATTTTGGAAAAGCATATGGTGCAATAGAAAGGAATACAACAAGGACTGAATTTGAAGAACAGGAATAAGAAGATATTACAATGCGGGATCTAACTCAAGCCCTAAATAAAGTTCACAAGTGGAAGTCCCCAGGATAACATCCCAAACTTCTGGCTTAATAGCCTTTTATCATCCCTACGCCAGGTAATGGAATGTTTCTCCGATATCATCAGAAAATCCGAAAGGACTTGATACTTCCTCCCTAACTCGAACAAAACAAAATAAAAACGAAAAACTACAGGCCCATACTTTCTCAATCAAAACAGAATCCTTCTTCTTGAGCGGAGAGGGTACAAAGAACTCATACGTCTATTAAGAAACCATATGATACTCGAAAATTGTTCACCGAAGGCTCGAAATCTTAGCACAGTATTGATTGAGTATCGTAAGGATTTTGACAGCATCCCATATAGCTAGATATCAAAGTCGCTAGATAAATACAATATCTCCTCTTGTAAAAGGCTTTCTGCAACATAGTATGGGAGTGTAGAACACGAAATTGTTTCTCAGCCACTTGAAAGGATTGAGTGTGTAAGAAAATATCAAAATAGATCGTGGAATATTCTAGGGCGATTCACTTTAGCCTCTTCTCTTCTGTTTTTCTCTCATTTCCTTGTCTCAAGAGTTGAATGGAACAAATTACGATTACATTTTTTATAAGAGCATCTCACACTTGTTCTGCATGAATGTTAAGAAATTATGTGCGAAATATGGTAATTATGACAATATTTAGTGATATCAGCATGGAATTCTGCTTAGATAGGTGTATAAAAGCTACATTTACGCACGGTAAATTGAATCAGAGCACAGTAAGTAATTACAGGATATGTGGTTGTGGGGAAGAAATAATTAACCACAATGCCTCTGGCTCCACATACTTAAACATAAAAGAATATATTCACAGACATGATAGAGTTGCACTTTACATACACTGGAGGTTAAGCCAATACTACGAAATATCAACAGAAAAAGGATGACACAGACATACACCAGAAGATGTGTCGAAAACTGACAAAACAACCATGCTCTGAAATGTGCCATTACACACAGATAGAGAGACCAATGTCAACCGACCAGATATTGTAATTAAAAATCAGAAAGAAAGGAAACGCCTACTAATTGTGTAATCAATCCCAACAGACGAGAAGGAAATTGAGAAATCGAGAAACCAAAATAGTTTATCAAGGAAATCGAGAAATTATTCAAATATAAAGATCTGGAGATAGAAATAATAGAATGTGGGTAATGAAAATAAAACTATCACTCTAATAATAGCTGCTTTGAGAATAATAATTTTAAAAAACCGCTAAAGCAAACACATAACCAAAGTATCATGACTTACAAATATATATAGCATACAGCTCCAATGTGGTCAGACGTGGAACGAAGCATGGAACGGCGGTCAAACAGTAGTAGATGACTGTGGAGAGGTATGCATCCATCCCCCGTGCCTCACCTTTCAGAGACAGTTTCCCCTCGGCCCATCGTTGAATGAGAGTCACCACCCTGCTTGCTATTTCCTCCTAATGTTTGTCCACCTTGAGATCTCGCTGGAACCAACGGCTCATCCATCCAGCACCTGATAATGCTGTTGCTCGGCACGGACATGTTTCTTCGGATGCCGAGCCGCAAATCCACCAACTTTTCTTGTTACCTTTTGCTCCCGTCATCACATCCTACTCCCTTAGAATAGTTCTTATCACTTCAATGTGCTCGACACTATTACAGTAACGTCGTCGGCACAGATCTGTTGCGTCCTTGTTCGGACGTGATGCCGCTCTTCGACTCCAACTTGTGCTAACAATATTAGAGAAATATATTTCCACACTGACAAGAAACAGACAACCTGTGTAGGTATTGTTACCATTGCTAATGCTGCTGATGCTTCTATTACTACCACCACCACCACTACCACTACCACCATCACTACTACTACTACTACTACTACTACTACTACTACTACTACTACTACTACTACTACTACTACTACTAGAATAGAACGTCACGCCATAGGAATTCAACTCGAAATTGATACATTATAACAAACTTGATATATTATTAACATCATAAGAACTTAGAACACACAAAGTAACTTTTGTGAATAAAAGTCTTTGTGAAAACTCGCTCTTAAATATCAAAGCAGATTAAGTGATGTTATGAGCAATGACAGAAGAAAATTCAACATCACATAATATTAATTCCCATGTATAGAAGCTGAATTATGTAATCGTTATGATTATATATTCTTAGTAATTCAAAATGAACGCTTAGATAAATAATGTAGTTACAGACGTGAAGAATCATCAATATAGAATATAATATTGGAATGGTAAATTGAAACACAGAATATATAATTCATGCAGCGAGGCAAGTAAGATAAATAGGATGTCTATAAAAGGCAAAAGAAATCATAAATAGATATAATATAAATAAGGTATAAGAATGAATTCAAACACTGAAATATTTAAAACAACTAATAACGACTTAAAATAATAGATTTAAAATGTGCAGTATTAGGAAGAAGCGATTCTTTCAAAGCTATGAATTAGAAAATAGCCCTCAAATTTTATTATAATGATAATTAATGACGATTTAGAAGAAGCTATGAGACGGTTCGTTTTCAAAAACCTTTCCAAGTTTTATAACATGTCGTTTTATCTATGCTAGTCGTCTTATATTATTTCTTTGGGTCGTTATGTAACGTCTTAGATAAGAATAGTTTGCTAGTCCGTAACTCAATCCTCGTCCATTTCTGGAGGGAAGAAGCGCTATAAGTGGTAACACACGACACGTTTACGGTGCATCATAGCTAATTCTGAGAGAATGACAAAAAGAAAGAGTAAATGTGGACGGGAAGAATAATCTTATGCACCTACCTGGTTCTTATTTATCGAACTCGGAGCAATGAATGTCAAAGTTGACCTTCGTTAGATTTCAACACAGAACGCAGAGATTCGAGGAAATCACCATGAGACAATTTGACCTTCTCAAGCGATACCTAGAACAGATAAATATTTACATATATATTTTCGAAGGTCATGTATCAAGAAGAAATATATATATATATATATATATATATATATATATATATATATATATATATATATATATATACCAAGTATAATAGCTAAGGAGAAGACTATGTGGTAATTAGGAAAATTGGAAAAACGTCCCACCGAACCATTAAAGTATGAAGAATATGATTAGATATTTTCTTTCATGTACATCATGAATTACACAAAACTCTGATATTGATAATATTCAACATTATTCTGGATGTAATTTTAGGAGCGACACAGTCAAATAATCTTCAATAGCATCTTGGCTATACATGAAGTGTTACCAAAATGGGTGTTTCGTGAGAAGTCAACAATGAACTAAAAACAGAAACAAACTAAAGACCCGATCTCATAAAGACAAAAAGATATAATCAATTTATTATTAGATCATGCATAAAAGAGGGGTATTTGATTAGTATGGTTCCCTTCTATATATATTGCTCCAAATTGTTTTCATTAGGCACGTCAAAGCCAAAATGCACAGAAAATTATATAGACCAAACGCATTATCACTCTGAAATATTTCAAATGATATTCTAAGGAATCGGTAACTAAGCCATGGCGATCTAGAGATTAATTTAATGGTACGTTAGTGCATTGTTGTTGTTTTAAAGACGTTCGGCAGTGTGTTATTAAATGATTTGCTTCTACAATTTTGTTGAATCCGTCACTCGGAGTCTGACCCATTGAAGTATGTCAAATACCTCCTTGCAATCAATCAAACGCCTTCTTTGTATCAATTACAGTAATTAAGTTATCTTGATGAATTTTCTTTATTTTTGTTATATATCACAGTTGGCAAATATTGGCCTCGTTGGTGGTAGCTTTCCTCCTGACTAAACAGTGTTTCATTGTATTTCTGATAGTTAAAGTAACACGACAGTATATATAATCTGATGCTGAACAAATATTGCAAAGCACTAAGCTAGAAAATCACCTGTTTATTTGATTTGATTTTCGCTGATATTGACACACAAACACAGTCAAGACTATGTCTCTCTCTCTCTCTCTCTCTCTATATATATATATATATATATATATATATATATATATATATATATATATATATATATATATATATATATATATATATATATAGAGAGAGAGAGAGAGAGAGAGAGATTATATATACATATATATACATATATATTCATATATATACATACACACAGACACAAACATATATGTAATCAGATTTTGATTTTTCGCTCTCACATAACGGATTACATAAATGAATTTATGAGTTTTATATCGAATAACAGTAATAATATTCGATTCGTTTGTAAGCAAGCAGCCTCATTGATGACCATAGTCATCCGGTCGTTCACTGTTGAACGAACGGATGACGATGGCTATCAAAAACATAGCCTAATGAGGCTGTTTGCTAGCCAACGAATCGCATATCATTAAGGGTCGGACATGCTTTCCAGCATAGTTACGTCCATTTACGATCTGAGTTCAAATGCCGCCGAGGTTAACTTTGCCTTTCATCCCTACGGGGTCGATATATATATATATATTGTTTCTCTGTAATCTATATTACTAAAACAGAGAATGTCTAACTTTATATATGTAATTAATACTTATGGTCCTATTGAGTGTTATGAGCAAAAACATTTCGAATTTCCAATGCCCTAGGGACCGCAATAGGAGATTTAGCGATCTCTTTCTCTCTCTCTCTTAGTCTTTCTCTTTTTAGATAGATACATGGATATTACGTTGGGCCCTTATAATATCTGTCTGTATGTCTGACTGTCTGCATTACGTAATTATGACACGGTGCGTGTGTGTCTATGTATATATATATATATATATATATATATATATATATATATATATATATATATATATATACATATACATATATAATATATATATATATAGTGTGTAACGTTTTTCGAAATATTTACTTCTGCGTTCACAGATTTATTATTTTAGTTTCAGAAGATCCCGTTAAGGGTGAAAGCAGCGATTCTTTGCTTAAACTTTAATCTGTTATTTTAATATATATATATATGCAGAGGTTATATTTAATTTGTTGGAATTCAACAAGCTTAAAAAATGTTTATAACTGATATAAAGCACTCAACAGATTAGTGGAGTAAATACACGTTATATTAATAAAGGGAAACTATATTTATAAAACCATATTTATTTTATTATACATATTTCAAGGGCAACCAAGGCAAATTATGGTGCGCTTTCATCAGATAAAATACAGATTTGTTTTATAAATAAATATTGACATACCCGGAAAAAAAGACAACCTTAACGGTTGGAGCTTCCTGGATAGTGGAGATAGTACATTTATTGAGGGTGATACAAAGTTATGAGTGAGTATGAAAATGAGTGTCCGAAAGGTTGAAAAGATAACGGTTTATTTAAATTAAACTGTTGGAAGAAGATGATATGTAAGGGAGAGAGAAAAAAAAAGAAAAAAAGAAAAAAGAAAGGAGAAAGATAGAAGAGGAAAGAAAGAACGATTATATATATTGATAGTGAAAATAGAGTGCATGAAGAGATACGTTTCAAAGGATAAATATACACAGCGTAAGTATATCTAAGTGAGAGAAGAAATGAGATTAACGTGGAAGAATAATATTTATAATGCAGGATTCATTACGTTTTGATTATAATACTTATAATGATAGGTTGAAAAATTAGATTAAAATTAAATTAAAATTAAAAATTAGAAATCAAAATTAAAGATTAAAATTTACCTTATATATATATATATATATATATATATATATATATATATATATATATATATATAACGAAGGAAATGTGGTAAGGAACCAGGTGGAGCATAACGCACCAAAGTACTCAATACTTAGGGTAGTAGAGTGGTTAATAGGAACAAGTAGGACCCCGTCCAGAATTAGCCGTCGAAACGGCTTGAGCTCAGCCGTCGGGCTCCTACTTGTTCCTATATATATATATATATATATATATATATATATATATATATATATAATTATCTTTTTCGCCTTAACTCTCCTGCTCTGAACCGGTGCTACAGTAAAGCCAGAGTCCTGGTGTTTCTCCAGTGCAAGGCGCATACAATAGTCCTCTACGATGATAAAAAGGTAGGAAGCCAATGTATCTCCCTGCAGCACTCCAGCCAGTATCTCAAAGAACTCTGTCATCCCATAAGGTGTGATGACTTGGGCTTTGGTGTTGGTGTAGAGCAGTGATATCAGGTCCACTATCTTCTTGGGGATTCCATAAGACTGCAAGATCTTCATCAGGCAGTGATGGTCCACAGAATCAAAGGCCTTCTTAAAGCTTGAGATCGGGGTGGAATTTGGACCTTCGTAAAGACCTGAAAATCCGCCTCTTCATTGCTGCAGTGGAGTCTGTGCTGCTGTACGGGTCTGAGACTTGGACACTGACCAAGAAACTCACTCAGATGGTGGATGGGTGCTACACGAGAATGCTGAGGATGGCTCTGAACATTAATCAGTATACACTGAGGATGAAAAACTCAGAGCTGTATGGGAGCTTCCCAAAAGTCAGCTCAAAAGTGACACAGAGCAGACTGAGGCTTGTTGGACATGATCACCGTCATCCAGAGTTGACATCGCACTCAGTGCTCCTGTGGGAGCCCCTACATAGACACATTGGAAGAAGAAGACCAAGGTTAACATATGTTGATGCCCTAAGGACAGACACTGGTCTGTTGGAGACGCAGCGATAATGAGGGACAGAGACCGCTGGAGAGAACTCGTCCATGGATCTCGGGAAAGAAAAAAAAATATATATATAATTATATATTCGTGTACAGATAATTTTGCATACACATATAAACAAAAGTATTTATTTCGCGATAAAGTATTGATTTTCTTCGAACGTAAACCCTGGTAATATACGACGAACTTTTTTTATAAGCACAAAATGTAGACATCAACCCGAGGCCGAGGTATTACGTACTTCTCTGTACTGTTATTTATATATTCGTGTACAGATATTTTTGCAAACACAATAACAAAATATAAACAAACGTATTTACTTCACGAGGCTCGAGAAGGACAAATATATATCAAATATATAAGAACCCTAGAGCAAATTCCGAGCAACACCGGCCCATTCTGCTAGTATTGTTCTATAAGTGAGCTCTGAAAGTGGTTCTTTTGGATTTTACTTCCATTAAGTTTTCACAGAGCAACGAAATCGAGTTGTTTTTATCTTTATTTATTTTTTATCATACTGCTTCCTTACTTAAGGCGAGCTACTGAATTTGAATGAGTTGATTAGCTATTTTTAGCTCTTTCATCCATGTCTTTGCTGTCCATAAGATGCCAAGAAAGCACAAGCAGTTAACTTTTATTCCACGGTGGTGTCATTTGCTAATTTAACTAAGCGACGAGTTAGTTTTTTAAGTGATTTCTTAGTGGACAAATTGTATTTTGAGGTAATATTTCAAACACAATACCTACAATTGCCTCCGGTGCAGTAATATTTCAAGCACAATACCTACAGCTGCATTAATCCATGTGGAACTGGCGTGCACAGAAACTAAGTAATGCTATTAAGCATTACGTAATCAGCTAAAAGCAGCTTCATCAACGAGGAATATATATATGCATTAACACAGACATACATATATACATGCATAAAAACATAGAATCATACATGCATATAGTATATATATATATATATATATATATATATATATATATATATGTATATATATATACATATATATATATAGTATTAATAATAAATTCGAAGACTAAAATCCAAAGAGGGCTCGATAAGGATAAATATATATCAAATATATAAGAACTGTGTGGCAAATATTTATTAAAATAACAGATTAAAGTTTAAGCAAAGAATCGCTGCTTTCACCTTTAATGGGATCTTCTGAAACTAACAAAGTCAATCTGTGAACGCAGAAGTGAATATTTAAAAAAACCCTTGCAACCGGAGGAAGCCAGGAAGACGATACTTTGGTTCGTGGAAACGTTCCCTGGCAAAGAACGGGAAAAAACGAATATAATACGTCATTATTTGGATCGGTAAAAAAAAATTACACGCAGGAAAACATACCTAAAACTCCTGATACAGAAAACAGACGCGTTCATTAAAAGGTTGCGTTGGCGTGCCTTTTATTTCGATAATCAGGGAAAAGCAGACAACAAACAGGATAAATTTGGGTTTAAAACCTATAATAACCCTCCGAGTATCCCAGCATTGCTACCCTTCAAAAATGATGTCTTGGAACTCATACGGAGTATCAAATTTCGGAATAGGAGCAATTCCTTCCAGCAGGACCTGAAGAATAGAATTCGTTCTATTAAGGATTCTAATGCCGTGCACGTCCATTCCGACAAAACTGGCAATCTATATCAAGTGGAACGCAGTACTTACCATCAACTGCTACATAATGATGTAACTAAGGATTACCGTAAAACTAATCGGAGCGTCATTAATGAAATCAACGATGCTGGGTTTAAAATCACCTCTGATCTCAACATCCTGGACCGGACCGAACCTCTGGACCCTATTTCTCCCCACTTTACCCTGAAGGATCACAAATCCAATTTTCCGAACAACCCCTCTATTCGGCTTTTTAACCCTACGAAGTCCGATTTAGGTAGATTTAGTAAAAGGATTCTTGATAGAATTATACCTGAAATTAGAAGTTTGGCCCCTCTTGTACTGTGGAACAATCCTTTCGCGGTGATTGATTGGTTCAACGGCATATGCAACAAGGAACATTGCCGTTTTATCCAATTCGACATCAATAATTACTACTCCTCTACCACTTTACCACTTCTCCTTAGAGCTATCAATTTCGCTAAAACACTCACAGTGGTTAAGGATTTCGAAGTTGATGTCATCCTCAATGCCCGTAAGTCCGTGATTAATTTCGACGACTCTATTTGGATTAAAATATCTAATAGTACCCCATTCGATGTGAGTATGGGCGCCAGCGATTGTGCGGAGGTTACTGATCTCATCGGCCTTTCCCTTCTTTTCTCTATCAAGGAAGAATTCCCCAACGTGGGCGGTGGTTCGTACCGTGATGATGGTCTTTTGACCATGACAAAGTGCGGCCCACGTGCTTGCGACAGGTTCAGAAAAGAACTCACAGCATTCTTTAAAGGCTTCAACCTCTCCATACAGGTTGAGGCCAACCTCTCGGTCGTTAATTACCTCGACGTTACCCTCAATTTATCGAATAGTTTGCATTACCCGTATAGAAAGCCGAATGATAGGCTTAATTACATAAGTAAGCATTCTAACCATCCTGCCAGCATAACCAAGTACCTGGTAAGAAACGTTTCTTTGAGGCTTTCCCGTCTATCTACTAACGAGCATATTTTCAACAACCATTCCACATATGACAATGAAGCTCTTGCTCGGAGTGGATTTGTCGATAAGGTAGCATATACAGAGTACGAGAATAGACCTAGAAGAAATAGATCCCGACGCATTATATGGTATAACCCACCATATAATATGGAGGTGGCCACACCATTAGCTAAGATCTTTCTCTCGCTTATTATGAAGCATTTCTCCCCTACACATAAATATAGTAAAATTTTTAATAGAAATACTATTAAAATTTCTTACTCTACGACTCCTAACCTTGCACATAACATCACAGCTTCAAATTTAGCTAAACTACCTAGCCGTAGGAACACGTGCAACCCTGTAGTTAGTACTAAATGTAATTGTAGGAATCGGGTTGACTTCCCCTATCCGGGAAATGCCTCTCTAATAACATTGTCTACAAATGTAAGGTTGAAACACCCACGTCCCGTAGGGCCTCCATAGGGTAAACCGCCAATAGATTCAAGCAGCGTCTTTACATGCATACCCATTCTTTTCGTTACCCTTTAAGAAGGAATATGACGTCACTTTCAGCTTACATCTGGAGTCTAAAAGACAACCACACCCAATATAAGTTACACTGGGAGATTCTAGCTAGGGCTAGATCGTATAACGGAAATAAAAGACCATGTGACCTCTGCGCCACTGAGGCCCTGGAAATACCCTACGCCAAAGACCACATCATAAACAAAAAATCTGAGGCAATTTCGGCTTGTAAACATAAATTGCACAAAACTTTCCTGTATTACAGCCCCACATTATACCCTAACGGATAGTACGAACTATACGCGGATATTTTACGTCTTGATGTGGTAGCTAAGTATATGTTATGTTTATACCACTACTTATTTGTATAGGTAAGTATATATATTACCTGTATGTTTTGCGAAGGTACGTATACTTTCTCGTATGTATATTTGATTGTATATGTTATGGCGTATATATTATATATTCTGGTACATATGCTTTTGGTTATGTGTATACGTGAGTTTTGCATTTGTGTGAGTATGCGGGTTCGTACGTATGTAAGGTGTGTGTAGGGTGTGTGTGCTTTGTGTTTTGGTTGACGTATGTCTCCGAACATATGTGTATTTACATGTAGGTATGTGTGTGCGCTTGTTATATACGTGTTTATTTATTTATATACGTTTATTTAATTATATGTATACACGCACACACACACACATATATATATATTTTTTTTTTATATATATTTTTATGTGTACTTGGTGCATACATTCGTATGCGTGCGGGTAGAGGCGTTGCGTGGGTTCTGTAAGTGCGTGCGGGGTTTTTTTTTTTTTTTTGTATACCTATTGCGAGTGTTTTCGCGTATGCTTGTGTATGTACGTTTATGGATGCGTGTATGTATTTATTTAATTTCAATTATCTCTGTATTTTATTTACATTATTCTTAACTCCAAAGCCGAGAATCATTCGGTTTCCTAGTTAGAATTCTTGTCTACGACTTCAGTTATACCATTTACGTGATTTTGTCTTTGCGCGCAATTGTTCTCCCCGCTCCACATATGACGTATTTTCTTCGTTTTTTCCGTTCATTGCCAGAGAACGTCTCTATAACCACCTAATAGAATATTAGTCTACGACTTCTTTTATACCATAAAAGTGGTAATTGTTTTTCACCGATCCAAATAATGACGTATTATATTCGTTTTTTCCCGTTCTTTGCCAGGGAACGTTTCCACAAACCAAAGTATCGTCTTCCTGTCTTCCTCCGGTTGCAACGTTTTTTTGAAATATTCACTTCTGCGTTCACAGATTGACTGTTTCAGAAAATCCCGTTAAGGTTAAAAGCAGCGATTCTTTGCTTAAACTGTAATCTGTTATTTTAATAAATATATATATATATATATATATATATATATATATATACACACACACACATATATATATATACATGATGGCTGGCCCCTCGTTATCGAGTATGGCCATTGCACGATATACCATTATTAATAATTATTAATCAATTCTATCGTGCAATGCCTGTGCGTAAAGATGTTTTTTTTTAAATGAGGAAAGACTGTGCACTGAGCCAATCCCAGTCTCGTAGCGGCAGTAGCACTAACCCGAAAAGAAGAAAAGATCAACATCATCGGTAACTACTGAGCTGCAGGTTTTATATCGGGGTTATCCCAGTTTCGTGAGTTGCCTTCTCCTAGAAGAATGCCCTGACAAAGCTAGGGGTCCTTCACTCCCAGTGGTTTAACCGCGCGGTACATGTGTATATACATATTTACACACTTTCGGATGGCCGTTGACTCTTCCGCCCTACATACATACATACATACATACATACATACATACATACATACATACATACATAGAATAGAAAACGAAAAATCAGTGATGCATCTGAACTCAATTTATCGTGTGTTAGAATTGTTTGCCCGGCGGACAGCTCAAGACGCGATCATTGTGTGGATCTGTCTGATTCTGGACCCGCAGGTTCGACGGACACGTCTAATGATTTCGGAGCATATTCTCTATGCCCCGAAATCATTAGACATGTCCGTCGGGCAAACAATTGTAACACACGATAAATTGAGTTCAGATGCATCACTGATTTTTCGTTTTCTATTCTATCATACTCTGCTTTGTAAGAGCATAGAGTGCTCAACCGGCATACCGCCTATGGAAGCATCTTAGCTACCCTCAGACATATATATACATCTATATATATACATCTATATATATATATATATATATATATATATATATATATATATATATATATATATATATATATATATATATATATATATATATATATATATAAGTGTGTGTGTGTGTGTAAGTATGTATACGTACATACATATATGTATACAGACGTACAGTAGTATGTATATACATACATGCACACACATATATATGTATGTATGTGTTTACCAAACATTTATTATACTGCTCGGTTTGTTTGTAAATAAGCAGCCCGAATTATTAGCCGTACAGTGTTCGGCAACCATCGCTGCCCTATTTGTTCAACACTGACAAAGGAACGATGAACTAGTTTCTAGCTTATTAGCTGTCATCAGCACCGTATACCTTCCTGTCAGTTGATTGAACGTTTGAAAGTATATACTTTCCTTATGCATATTAACGGCTGAGCAGCCTAATTTTCATATCGAGTGAGTTAGTCGGCCGAGCGTACCGAAAACGATAAATGGAAAAAATGAAATTTCATTTCGTACTTGTTGGTACTTATCAAAGATCATCACTCCTCCTGTTTGCCGAAAATGATGAATGATGGATTCTTATAGAATTCCAGTAATAATCAGGAGCTGGTTATACAGAGCAGTAGCCGGTCTAGCAAAAGTTGAAAATTATAATTGGTGCTCTGAAATAGCGATATATATATGAATGTATATATAGTGTATTTTGCAATACACTATATGCTTAGTTAAATGCATTTTATAATTTTCGGCAAACAGGAGGAGTGGTGAGCTTTGATAAGTACCAACAAGTACGAAACAGAGCTCTGTCAGCTTATCTCGCCTCTTTGCTGAAAATTGAAGTAAGTGACATTGTCGCTACTTTAAAACAATAGTGTAAGGTCTTCAAAATGCTTTTAATTAAGCATACAGTGTATTGCAAAATACACTATATATACATTCATATATATATATATATATATATATATATATATACTAGCTGTCCCGTCCGGGTGGCGCTCGGCTAGGTATACCTGTCCCCCCCCCCTCACTCCACTGCAAAGATACCTCACACCCTCCCGTGTCACATTGTCCTTCCGACCCTCTCTCTCTCTCTCTCTCTCTCTCTCTCTCTATGTGTGCGTATATATTGAAGGGAGATACGGAAACTAAACCAGTGTTGTCATATAGAGAGTGAAGAGAGACAGAGAGAGTAAAGCAGTTAAATTATAGAGAGGGGGAATGATCTTACATACATAGATACATACATACATATAAAGTATAGATATGTGTGTATGTGTTTGTGTATGTGTATGTGCGTTTGTGTATGTGCATGTGTGTGTCTCTGTGTTTTGTTTTGATGTTATCCGGCAATTGGTGAAATCAGGTGTGAAAGTATGTGTATGTGTGTGTGTGTGTGTGTGTGTGTGTGTGTGTGTGTGTGTGTGTGTGTGTGTGTGTGTGTGTGTGTGTGTGTGTGTGTGTGTTACTTATGCGAGCGACGACAGAAAAAGTGTGTGGGATACATACATTATTATATTTGTCAGGGTTGCCTTTTGATGTATGTATTACCTGCTGTCGTATAGAGAGTGAAGAGAGACAGAGAATAAAGCAGTTAAATTATAGAGAGGGTGAAAGAGGGAGAGGAGAGAGAGAGAGAGAGAGAGAGAGAGAGAGAGAGAGAGAGAGAGAGAGAGAGACGACGCTCAGCTTTATAATATTTGAGAGTGAAGAACGACAGAGAGAGTAAAGCAGTTAAATTATAGAGAGGGGGAATGATCTATTATAGAGAGAGGGAAGAGCGACGGAGAGAGTAAAGCTAAGAAACTATAGAGAGGTGTGTAGGATACATACATACATAATACACACGACATTCAGCTTTATAATATTATATATATATGAACCACATTGGCATATGGTTGAACAATACATATGTCCCTAAGCGCCTTGTGCGTGTAGGAACATATACTTTATTATATATATATATACTTTAATCTGTTATTTTAATAAATATATATATATATATATATATATATATATATATATATATATATATATATATATATATATGGAGTGAGTGTGAAAGACCAAATGTTATTATTGAAAGTCTCGTTAAATACATAATACCTTTTATTGGAGCAGGGAAGATATTTTTCCGCAAAAATTTGAATGCACTGTTTTGTTTCCACTTATGTATTTTTTTTATTTTTTTTAAATGTTATCTATTCATTATAAAAATTAAATGATAGCATTCTATATGTAGGTGTGCCCCCTTCATCTCCTGGTGACCAATATTTTAGACCCAGTAAGTGTGGTAAGTAACCAGTTGGACCATAACGCACCAAAGTACTCGATACGGGGTAGTAGAGTGGGTAATAGGAAAAGAGTCAGGGACCTCGACGGCTGAGCTCCGGCCGTTTCGACAGCTAGGTCTGAACTAGCTGTTGAAACGGCAAGAGCTCAGCCGTCGCGGTCCTGACTCTTTTCATATATATATATATATATATATATATATAAAGTTGAAAATATATTTGAAGGATCTGTTTTCCTTTTTTTCTTCTTTGATCCGTCAAAGTGACATTATTGAAAAATTGAGAGGGACAATTATTTTTTAAAAAGGAGTTTTATAATGTATATACAATATATATAATATAACCGGTTTTCTTGTATCGGTGTAATCTATCTTATCAAATGTTGAATATTACAATTAAAAAGAAGTAAAAAAAAAAAATTTTAAATTAAATGTTGAAGAAGGTGTGTTCATCTTTCTTGTTGAAAAGGTCTTCTCAACAAGAAAGAAAATAAGTTTAGTCATTTCGGCTTCGAAATAACTAAAATTATTTCTTAGTTATATTTGCATTTCTTATTCCACAATGTTTCAAACAAACTACAACACTTTATATATGTGTCTGCATATATTTTAAACGAAGGTGTATGTATGGTGATACGTATGCAAGTGGGGTATGCGCATAGATTGGTAACAACTTATATATAAGCATGTCTATACACGCATTTAATATTTTTCTGGTCTTTCAAGAGATAGATTGATGATTAGATAGATAATCGTATTGTTAAGTGAGTATATACTGTAAGCGATCAGTTCATTGAATTATGAACGTAATCATCTTGATGTAGACTCCTTTAATACCTATTAATAGACTCCACTCTAGCTTGGAGATGTGATACATTATTGATTTATATTTGAGACGGGGGTTGTCTATTACCTGATGGCCAGACTAGTGCGTTTATATGAGAGATCGGATCTCCGGACCATACCGAAGATTTACTGGAGATGCAGGCAAGCAATGACCCGGAGCCTACCGGGTGCCATATATAATAGTGGGACCATACCAGGTCCTACTGTTGTATTACATTTGCATGGAGCAGTGACTTGAGAGTCCGACTCCTCTTATAGAACGTTCAGATATGACACCCCTTAATTATTGGTTGGCAATCATCCTAGTATATACACCCTTGTACATCTTAATGAACAACTCTCTAACTTATAAATGGGTACCATACTCTAGATATTAGTTATAACTTCACATGATAGGCACGTATTTGAATCACCATTAATGTAGTTTAGCATAGTAATGTAACTAAAATAATTAGCTAGTTACCTCCCCTTACGCATTAATTCCCCTTAATCATTCAGGCACTTCCGGAATTTGGACAGCATGATATATTAATTAAGAACCGATTGGATACCGTTTATAGCTTGACTATATGCTGAACCACTGCGAATTATACGATAGACGCGTGTTCTCTATATATATATTGCGTCTCATGGATTATGTGAGTGGTGGTGTGAGCAAGGACAGTGGTACGACCTTGCCTACGATACAATAAGGTTTATAGTATGTTGAAGGTTTTTGATATTTTGGTGTTTCCCCGCATCCGAGACTGTATATCATACAGATGTATGAGAATAAATGACTTAATAATTCAGCCTATATTATAAGATCGATTGCCTGCTTCAACTGCCTGACCCTGCAAATATCATTCTGACGCACTCTAATCATGTATAGATAAGACAAGCGTGCATGCTACACGGGAGATTGCTTCATGCACTGACTACTCTAAGCTTTCCTCTTGCTTTATCTTCATAGACTGCCAACGCTTCATGTTTATCTTTATTTTCACTCTTGCTTTTATTTTATTTTATTTTTATCATGTAACACTTTATATGTAAATTGCCATGCTGTTTCATTTGATGAATGTCACCCCACTGTTGATCAATATGCGCATATGTTTTATGTGTCTCTTGGGTTGAAAAGGAGGTCAAGTATGTTATAAATAGTTGCTCCGAAGAATCCAAACCTCGGTTTGGAGGAAACAATTGTAAGCAAATAAATGACTTAAACTGAACTTTGATTACTGTAATCTCTATATAACTGCTCTGTATAACAACTGATGTTATTACATTGAGCTATTTAACTTACTGGTAATAGGATAGTAATTAAAGACTATCTCTCACTATTTAGGGTTTGTGTATATATAATATATTACCATCAAAGGTTTTATTGCATACATAACCATAAATAGTACCCTGAACACTTATATATATATATATATATATATATATATATATATATATATATATATATATATATGTCCCAAGGCTCTGATACCATCAACACTATAAACACAGAGCTGGCATATCTAAGAACTGACTAACTGCCTGATGAGGTCATAGCCATTCAAAGGCTATCATCGAAATATATATACCAGTAAATAAAGGATTATGAGTTCATGCAATTGACTTATGTTTCGTCACAATATATATATATATATTATAATGAAATGACAGGAGGCTGGACTTGTGTAAATCCTTGAAAGGTTTATTATACTATGATCATTTCAATGACCGGGTTCCGTATGAATCCGGTGATATCAACTGGTATTCGAAATATAATAAGTGAATGTAATAGATAAAATCCATGGGGCTGAAAATCAAAGACCTGAGGACGACCGCCATCCAGCATCTTCCACCTTTGCCGGTCGCCCTCGAGTTTTCGAGTTTTCGAGGTTCATGGTAGTAGAGTAGGAAAGCCTGATGGTTCATGTTAGGTTTAGAGCTAGGTATTGATGCATTAGTGGTCTCATAATTTCTGCAAGACGCTTAGGGGTACGGTATTGACATACGGTGTTTCTACAGCATTTTTAAACCTGGAGGAGCCCAATCCTCTCCAGGTCTGAATACAGCAGATTTCTTCCAGAAAAGGACAGAGAGTGAGATAACGGAAGTGATAAAGAGATATAGTGGAAGAATCGACTCCAGTACTAGACTGGTACTTTTTTATCGACCTCAAATGAATGAAAGGCAAAGTGGACCTCGGCAGGATTTAAATAGAGAGAATTGAAACGAGTAACGCAAAGCATGCTATCCGACGTTATGACAACTCTGCCAATTCGCCGCCTATAGTGGTAAGTAGAGGGTTATAGTTAGGATCATGGCTAGGGGTACCCGGGGGAGGGGGGGGGGCAGCCCCCTCCGTTTTCCGGGGAGAAAAAGACGTTTGTAGAATGTTCGGAGGTCAGTTTATTTGATAGCACACGGAAAAATAAACAAGGAAACATAATTATTCTCCTCTAAAACTGATCTCCGACAACCGATATTGTCCGAAGTGTCGGATTACGCTTCTTCCTCGCGTGTTATAAATAAGTTATTCCACATGTATATTTGGTTTTCCGCCTCCTCTCCTAGTCCCCTTTCTACAAAGCTAGTCTTACCGATTGGTTTGGAAGTCATATTTGTTGACAACAGGATAACACGCGAAAAATAAAATAGTGAAAAGTCCAAGGAGGGGCTTGATCCGGGGGAATAACCAACCATCCACTGTTTTCAGGGGGAAAATGTCGATTGCGACTATGCTGCAGCTCAAAATACTTAATAGCACACGAAAACCAAATCGGGGAATATGTATTCCCACAGAAATGAAGAGAGGGTGTTCTTCTCTAAATTAATCGTATTCCTTTGTACTCGCAACAAAGTTACGGATGTTAACCAGTGTAAATTATGATGGTCAGTGTGCTTGAGATTCACCAATGAGAGGTGCGCATGGATCGTTAGATATATGTGGAATTGTTACAGATACAAGCCAGTGTTAAATGTTGTTGTCGTAGTAATCTGGTGAAATACAATACGTTTTAGGTCGATGGCAAATTGTTTGGCGTTTGGCCAATCAGTGTTTGGTGTGAGACAATAAAACAATTAGGAGAGAATATCTAACAAAGCTATAAAAAGAAAGGCTAGAAGTAGGGAACAGTGGTATACAGGAGAAAGGCTAATATGATTTATGGGAGCTACGGGTAATGACTTTGAAGTGTAAAAGAAATTGGTGAAATGAATGGTATAGATGAAAGATAAGGTTAGTATTTGGTGTCGAATAGGCGACTATATATCGGTTTGTGCTACAGTGAAGGCGGCGACTTGTTGAAGTGTAGATATATAAAGATATGTGACTTTGATAAAAACAGTTTTATGAGTAAGGTAGTGAAGATGTTTAGATATATGTGCGGACATTAGTTTTATATTAGATTTAAGTGTAGAGATTAACAGATTGAATCGTTATGATCTTATTATTTGGTAGTGTTTACGTTAGATGTGTGTGCGTGTGGAATATGAGATCGAAGTATACATCATTGTATTACCCTGAAGTTTATCTATTTGTGTACATATTGCCTAAATTGAAATGCGATTCATGTTTAGTAATATTCTAGTGGTTGTGTGAGTATGACTGTAAAATGTTTGTATCGTCTATGTCCAATGTATTTGTTGGTATTGTAATGTGTATATTAAGGTTTGCGGGCTATGGTATAGTATTGTAAACGCACACTCACCTACACACACACACACACACACACACACATATATATATATATATATATATATAACGAAGGAAATGTGGTAAGGAACCAGGTGGACCATAACGCACCAAAGTACTCAATACTTAGGGTAGTAGAGTGAGTACAGAATTAGCCGTCGAAACGGCTTGAGCTCAGCCGTCGGGGTCTTACTTGTTCCTATATATATATATATATATATATATATTTTTTTTTTTTTTTTAACCTGTTAGTTTTTTCGTTACTTTGGTATTGTGTGTTAGGTTTTGCCTACCACAATGTTCAATTTGTCAAACTATTTAAACGTATGTTATTACTTTAAGGACCTACCCTTATTGAGTGGTTTGCTAACTCATTCATACTGTAGGTCGACTTTGCTGGCTCACAGCCAAAGCTTCGATCTTACTAAGCTTCCACATGTATATATATATATATATATATATATATATATATATATATATATATATAAGGACCCAGGATGGCCAGCACAGACACCAACTCAAACACCATATCGACAGCCACTGCTGACACCCAAATGTCACACCAGAGCTACTATTGAATGTCAGAGGCCTGGTGAAACTCACCGACATCAGTAAAATTCACTACCTGAGAGACCTACCCACAAGCAATCAAGCAATATGCATGGCATTAACTGTAACGCACGTGACAACTAGCATAGCAGATGTGGAAATACACTTACCAAAGTATCTTGTATTTCGTACTGACAGGAGAGTCAGAACTCGTGTACATCCGTGATGATCTCACACGCATTCTACTGTTGAAATATTCCATCTCAGTCTGTGAGACACTGATAGTACATGTAAAGCAACTCAAAATGGTAATATGTGTCACATATCGGCCACCGGAAGCCCTTAGTCATGAAAGTAAGTTGGAAGATAGCCTCGGAAAGATGGAAGAAGTCCATAACAAACTGGATCACAGTCTCAACATACTGCTGCTGTGAAACTTTAACATTCCCAAGGTCAAAAGGCCTGAATGCCACCTCCTCTCAGGAATGCCTTAACATGAACAGAGACGGGCAGAATCACTGTTGCACCTCACAAACAGGCTGTTCATTGAACAAGTAATACTCCACCCAACAAGAAGTGAGAATGTCCTGGATCTCTGCTTTACAAATAACACGGTACTCATCCATAATGTAAAGGTGACACCAACGATTTTCTCGGACCATAACATAGTAGGTAACCTACATTAATGGAACCTAACGCAGACTTGATATAGAAAGTGAAGCAACAAGAACAGTGCCCCCCGCATGACCTCAGCCGGATGGCTAGAACAGGTAAAAGAGTAAAAGAATATATATGTATATATATATACACATGCACATACACACACACATGCTTACGCACGTGCACAAGTATAGCTCTTTTTACAAAACAGTTTTTTTCCATTTCAGGTAGACGCGCTCCATCATCCACTTTTCTAAAAAAATAAATCATACACAAAACGCCAGCACCAACAATTTTGCAAGAGGTTTCAAAATGAATGGACCTGTTATCTTTATCTAAAGACATTTTTTTCAATTCCAGCCCGCCCGTCCCCTCAATCTATCTTATTTTTCATTCTTTCTTCTGATGAAGGACTAGCGTCCGAAACGTTAATACCCTCTTCATGCTATATCATGCGTTAACCTAATATATCCCTTCCATATACTGTGCTGATTGTGTTGTTATTTCTGTTTACCTTTTACATATATATATATATATATATATGTGTGTGTGTGTGTGTGTGTGTGTGTGTTTGAGAAAAACCACAGACCCTCCATCTCAATTCTACTTTTGAAAAGCAGAAGAACTGCGAAAAACCGGTAAAGGAACCAAATAAATATATATTTAAAAAAAAAAAACTCCAGTTGCTTTTTCGATTTCATCTTTTTTCCTTATACTTTCACTCATGTAGGACACCTCGGTTATTTTTCATTTTGTAAAAAAAAACCTCACTTTCTAATATATATATATATATATATTAATTCAAAATATTAACAAATATAGACATTCATGTGATCAAGTATATTTTATTATACATATTTCAGAGGTACTGAGCTATTTTCAACAGTACGTCCTCATCAGATAAAATAAGTTGATTCTTGACATACCTTGACTATGTTGATGGTTAAAATTCAGTCATGGCAGTGAATTAGTTATGACAAAACTCAATATTTATATACCTTAAGATTGAGACATGAAAAAATACATATAATACAGAGGGTGCGTGTGAGAGAGCTTATAAAGATACATAATAATAAATAACTACTGGTATAATATAAGCCTACATAACTGTTAAAAATTTAAATAATTTAAATAAAGTAATATATCTTATAGAAAAAGGAAGTGAAAAACGGAGAGAGAGACAGATGAGGAAAGAGAGAATGACTAGAAATATAGAATTATCATATGCACGAAAGCAAAAGATTAAGGATAGAGAGAAGAGGAGAAAGAAATAAGTTTTATAGTATAAAACACAGGGAGGGAGACTTGTATTGTTATGGATAAACAGCGTATAATTAGATGAGGTAAAAATATATATATAAATATATATTTGGGCATAGCTTGGTGAATGATTATTTTCGAATCCTAAAATTATTTAGAAATAATCAATCAATCAAAACATCAAATATATATCTGGGTGTAGTTATATGGCGGTTTATTTTCGAATCCTTAAGTTAATTAGAAATAGTCAATTAATCGAATATATATATCCCGGCGCATCCGGATGACCGTTAAAATTTCGAATCCTTATGTTAGTTAGAAATAGTGAATTAATCTAATGACATAAGATTTCTGACTATAAAATTTATAAGGATTATATTATAGTATAATATCATATTTAAAGTGTTTGCAAACATGAGAAAGAAAAGACTTAAGATTTTCATCAACCCGAAGGTAATCCAAATTAAATTCTATTAAAAAATGTTATTAAAAAAATGTTATATTAAAAAATTATATTAAAAAATAATCATTATATAATTTAGAAAATAATTACAATTATAAAGTTAAAATTAGAATGCCCTTAAGTATCCAAAAGCCATATAAATGTACTTTAAAAGGATATTATTAAACTAGATATACCCATTTGTCTCAATTTATACAAAGAGTATACTGTTTAATGTTTAAGACGATATTAGTCAGTTATATATAATATAATAAATATAATTACTGTTAATAGTGTTATAAATAAAGTTTTACATCAAGTTAAGTAGAAAAAATTAGTCAACTAGGATCATGTAAGACATATATACTATACATATACAAATCAAACTTCTTGAATCATAAATCACAGATTCAAAATAAATAAATGAATGGTTTACGAGTCCATATAAGTGTCAAATATGAAAGCTATATAATTTAAAAATACAAAAAAAAATTATAAGGATTTATATTATAGTATAATATCATATTTAAAGTGTTTGCAAACATGAGAAAGAAAAGACTTAAGATTTCCATCAACCCGAAGGTAATCCAAATTAAATTATATTTTAAAAAATTACATTAAAAAATAATCATTATATAATTTAGAAAATAATTACAATTATAAAGTTAAAATTAGAATGCCCTTAAGTATCCAAAAGCCATATAAATGTACTTAAAAAGGATATTATTAAACTAGATATACCCATTTGTCTAAATTTATACAAAGAGTATACTGTTTAAAGTTTAAGACGATATTAGTCAGTTATATGTAATATAATAAATATAATTACTGTTCATAGTGTTATAAATGGGTATATCAAGTTAAGTGGAAAAAAATTTAGTCAACTAGGATCATGTAAGACATCTATACTACAAATATACAAAACAAACTTCTTGAATCATAAAACAGAGATTCAAAATAAATAAATGAATGGTTAACGAGTCCATATAAGTGTCAAATATGTAAGCTATATAATTTAAAAATACAAAACCCCCGAAAAATTAAATGTATTTAAACAA
>OZ024741.1:319855056-319862556 GCA_964016885.1 Eledone cirrhosa | reverse complement strand
CCTCTGGCTATCAGTATAATGGGGGAGGGGTTAATTTAATTGAGTAATTGTATTTTATGTGATGTGCTTTTGGCTATTTATATCGTTATATTTAGATTTTTGGTAAATCGTGTAAGGAAAATATGTATATATATATATATATATATATATATATATATATATATATATATTCCTTACACGATTTACCCAAAATCTAAATACAACGATATAAACTAGCCAAAAGCACATCACACAAAATCCATTATATATATGTGTGTGTGTGTGTGTGTGTGTGTGTGTGTGTGTGTTTAATGGTAGCTATGATGCTTCCATAGGCGGTATCTGCCGACGAAACAATTGAAACACAATAAACTGAGTCCAGATGCATCACTGATTTTTCGTTTTATATTATATATATATACACACACACACACACACACACACACACATACATACATACATACATACATATATATATATATATATATATATATATAGATCAATAAGGAAGTATAGCTACACTGTATTATCATCTCATCTAGATGAGTGGATTGGCAGTATCGGTAGAGGGTCGGACGCCATATTTTCCAGCATAGTTACGTCCCTTTATGATCTGAGTTCAAATCCCGCCGAGGTTGACTTTGCCTTTCATCCTTACGGGGTCGATAAAATAAAGTACCAGTAATGCACTGGGTAATTGCTGGCCGTGTGCCTAAAGTAGAAACAATTATCATCTCATCTAGAAACGATCGTAAAGCAGTGAAGTATATCTCTAATGACTTGATTTTTTATTTCATTGTTTTAACTTATATCATGACTCTGTTTTCCTTTTAATGTTTAATTGTTTTCCGGGATTTATCTTAACCTACAACATTTTCAACATATGGATTACATTGAGTTCTTCATGCAGAATATACCCCACAACTTACCGTGGATATCTGTGTGTGTGTATATATATACACACAGAGATATCCACGGTAAGTTGTGGGGTATATTCTGCATATATATATATGTATATATATATATATATATATATATATATATATATATATATATATATATATATATATATATATATATGTATATATATATATATGTATATATATATATATATATATATATATATATATATATATATATATATATATATATATATATATATATATATATATATATATATATATATGTGTTATCTTCTTCTTGGAAGATCCCACTATGGCGAATACCCTCAGTGCACACACACATGATGTTTAACATGACAACCGTGTTAAAAAAAAAAAGCAGATGGAAAAGGACATTGAATAAACGGCTACACTTATAAATACATACTTCCATAATTTGACATCTGAGTATACAGCCACATACAACATTAATAGGAGCTGCATTACCACCAACAACAACAACAACGACGACGTCGACAATAATTGTTTCTACTTTTGGCACAAGGCCAGCAATTATCTCAGTACATTACTGGTACTTTATTTTATCGGCCCCGTAAGGATGAAAAGCAAAGTCAACCTCGGCGGGATTTGAACTCAGATCGTAAAGGGACGTAACTATGCTGGAAAGCATGTCCGACCCTCTACCGATACTGCCAATTCACCGCCCTTATATCGACAATAATAACCGCAAATGATAAAAAAAACAGTGATCATCAGTCAGATCGTGACAAAGGAATAAGCATGTAAGAAATATATCACAAAACGCAAATCCTTATTTCATCGACAGATTCATCCAGAAAATAAAAGGGAAAGAAAAATCGGGGGAAGTTCTAACCAACATTCAGCACGGTGTTTGCACTGTGTTTGCTCCATCGTCCAGAGCGTGGAAGCACATACCTTCTTTTTAAACTGAGGGAGAAATGAATTCTGGTGTTCCGCATACCCATCCACATATTGGTGCTCCAGTCAAAAGGAAAAATAAATGCAAGCCTCACGATCAATAATACCGGTAGTGACCATTAGATCAGTGTCACATTTGCAACTACAAATGGTGCGGATTCACTGGTTATGGCTTGAATACCTTTGATCACAGGTCTGCTCAAACGGAGTTGACATGCGGTGGGAAAATTAAACAATAGAATGCATTATTTTATTGTTTTACTGACATAACGCATTGGATTGTAATCATGCTGAAGCCCACATATATTTCTTAGATATTGTAAAACACTAAAATCTGAGAATCAAAACTCAATGCAAATATACATGTGGAATAACTTATTTATAACACGCGAGGAAGAAGCGCAGTCCAACACTGCGGACAATATCGGTTGTCGGAGACAGTTGAAATATCAACTAGTTATGTCGAATAAATACAGTGTGACCCCCAAAATGTATACACACTTCAACTGCATTCTAATAAATCTTGCCTGTACAGGTAATCAAAGTGTGTATACATTTGTGGGAACACCCTGTATACTGGAATTAAGAATAGTGGGGTAGAAGAAGTAGTTATAACATTGAAGAATAATGAATAAAAAAGAGAGGTGAGAATGGTAGAGAAAAGCTAATAAGTTTTGGTGGAGAAGAGCAAGGATCAATTTGGCAAGAAAATACAAAGGTCAGAATGTCAACACATTTGAGAAGAAGAAGAAGAAGAAGAAGAAGAAGAAGAAGAAATGATTTTGAAGTTTAAGCTTGATCGCGTTAAGCGGCTACGTATGATATATAGTCATATAAAAACGGCTTCTATGTAAAACGTGCTTGTACTCAGTTCCATTAAAACTTTCTCCAAATAACCGCAAATATCTCGAATCTAATTGAATCGTTTCGGCCACATTTCTGTTATCATTGAAACACAGAATATATATATGTATCTAATATCACTGAAATACACAATATATGTCTAAATATCACAGAAATACACAATATCTGTCTAATAATACATTGTTCTTTATATTTTGATTATTCTCAAATGTTTTCAAGCCATAAACTTTAGTCTCCGATAAACCAAGTGTTTCAATTATTCATATAACTCAGAATTGTTTCGACGTTGAAATAAATTATTCTGCAATGTTTATGAGGTTTGAAACTTAGTAAGCAGTTATTCACACAAGATTTCGAAAAAGGCAATCGTAATTTTCTTAGTTTTCATATTTTTCATATGTATTCACTTATTCATTTTTTTCTCTCTTATCTCACACTGGCAGTTTCGTGTTAATGGTTTTCTTTCTAGTGGATCCCACATGTTCACACCCACTCTCAAAACAAATCGTAATATTTATCGATATCTTATTTTATTTAATTTTATTAGTAAATAGTGAATTTGTATGTCTATGAATAATTTCAAATCTGGGTAAAAATCCTGAAAGTTTGTTTTTTTTGTGCGTGTGGGGGAAGTTGTTTATATCGCCCTCAGTATATGACTGGTACTTTATTTCATAGAGCCCTGAAGGGTGAAAGGGTAAGTTGAACTCGGCAGAATTTGTATTCACAATGTAAAAGCAGTAACAAATAATATAAAACATTTATATCCGACGGTCGAACGATATTGACAATCCACCACCCTATCTATAAAAGACCAGTAATCTATTGGGAGAGGAACGTCGATTATATCGAACTCGGTATTTGACTGGTACTTTATATAATATAATCGATCTCGGAAGAACGAAAGGCTAAGTCGAAATCAGGAACAAATGCAGCAACGCATTTTATCCCGGATTTGTGGCGTGAAGCGACTGATAGTACAAGACTTGCCCTTGGGCAGGATACCAGTCTATTGCAAAGTTAAACTCCCAGCTATTGCTGGCACTCATTTTCAGCTGAATATACTAGAGCAACGTGAAATGAAGTGTTTTGCTCAAGAATACAACATGCATCCCCGCCCAGGAATTGAACCCACAGCATTATGATCGTACGTCCAACACCCTTGCCACTAGGCCACGCAGAAATTAAAACCTGCCACCTAGGATCAAGGCAGTTCACAATCAACTGGGTGATAAGAACGTGTCTCTCAACATTGTCGACACCGAAATCTTCCAGGAGCCTTTTCGGTCCCAGCCAAACTGCGCATGGACCCACATTCCCTGGGCTATGGTTAGTCAACCGCTGGTATATCCTTGATATGGTCCTTATCGACCATCTAGAGACAACTGTACTCGGCCTCAATTTCACCTTCAATCTTTTAGGAACAGTATTAAATGAAATAAGGTGAAATTGTCCTTTCGAAATAGCCTAAAATTTAGTTTCTCCTTAGGCATGGCGACTCTTCGTAAGAGAATTCATATCTCTTGATCTCTTTTTGTCTGGGCTCCCATTTTCCCCATATGTCTTAATATCCTCAATAGTTTTCCTTGCTGTGTCACAATCCCTACTCCTACTCATCACCGTAAGATGATGGGCAGTTCTGCTTAACGTAAAAATGTATTGAGCCTGTGCCAGAGAACCAGATTCTTCGGCTTCTCGTTGGATGTCGACCCAGGATATTGCTGGTAGTGAGGACAACTCCATTTTGTTTACGTCCACCTTAGCTATTCCTGGATATGCAATGAAGTATGATCTGAAACAGGGTTGTCAGCCCCTATGGTTTTCACTTTTAGTACATGGTTAGCCATTGTTGTCTCTGCTATTTTATTTCTTTTGCCCTCTTTTGGGGCAGAAATTACGCAAGTGGACTTTACAAATGTGACAATTGGACCCTCTATCCTACACCACTAGACTGATCTCTCCGTCCCCATATTGCGATATATCTCTGGAATAACATTGTGGTGTCCGGGGAGATAAGGAACTACATTTCCATACAGTCCTCAACTGATTACATGATTTATGGGTCACCTACACTTACATACTGCGTTCGTGATGTTGCCCATAGGAAACTGCGTGTGTGTGTATGTGTATTAAAGCGATACAACTAGTCTGTGAGAAATCAGGTGAAAGTTGGACAGACGGTTGAAGCGTGAGATTAAACTAGGTAAACAAAATGTGAAAAAGGAGGACCCATGGTAGAAAAAATATATGAAAATGAATCGCAAAAAAAAAATGGTTGAAAATAATTAAATGCGTACAATGATAATAATCATACCGTTTAAAAAAGGAAAGGCTCTAACGTTTTAAGCTTTAAAATTTAACAAAGTAGAATAAAAGAAAGGTAATATGAATGGTGCAAGAAGAATAGCAAGTTAAACATTGATATAAATATATATAAACGCACGCACACTCATAAACATACACACTCATATATACACAGAGACGCATGCACATACATATATGGATATACATATGTATGAGTGTATGAGGGTGTATCTGTATATGTAAATATATTATATGTCCAATGTAGTGGTTTTATGTGAAGTAGTACTAGTAAAACTTTATAAATACTTATGTTTATAAATACTTATGTAACATACTGAGTCCCTCGTAGATGGATGTGTTTTCTGTAGTGTAATGTTTTTTCAAGCAACGTAAGATATATTATTTATGGTCTTATGTATTTACTTACGTGTGTAAATTATGTATAGTCATACGTATATATATAATATATATTTTTCATTTATTAACTTATTTATTGATTGATTTATTTAGGTATCTATTTATCAATTTATAAACCTCCCAAAGCATTCTTTTATAATTTGTTTATTTCCATTATGTTTAGCAAATTGTTGACAATAAGGTTAAATAGGTTATCTTCCTCTTCAAGTTTTAGAATTGATTATATAACGTTAATTGTTAATTATAATGCAATGTCGATAGTAACTTCATTGTGGAGATTTAAATCAAGATATGGTTTTCTATTTTTATGTTTTCTAATTATCATTCTCCTTTTAACCGACGGCGTTGACTGCTTATCTTCCTAGCTCTGATTTCTCGTAACGTATTCTTTTCTGTTTGTTTTCATTCTATTCTTCATTTCCATCTTTGTTTTTTGTTTCATTGTGAATGTTTTCCGATCGTCATACAGTGTTACAATACTGAGAACTTTTCGTTTTTGACTGAATACTATGTTTGCTTGGCTCTCATTTGTCTTTTTCATTTTTTATTATTATTATTATTTGTTACGGTGGCTTCTTGCTCCTGTGTGTTTCTTTATTCCATCTGTCCGACATCAAATGTGAACGCAAGAATAGTTTATATCTTTTCGTGTCTTTTCTTCCTTTATATTCGTTCAAGAAGACTATATTTGTCATTCTCTAGTTATTAATCATTTTTAGTTATTTTCCCGTGTTTACTAATACAATGATTTTGGAACCATCTGAAATAGCTTCAAATTAATTTTTACTGTGTATTTAAGATTTAGTATTTTTTTCTTAATACGTCCGTTAGGTCATATTCTTGGCAGTAACTTATGTAAATATTGTGTGCATATTATATACATTTATGTGTAAATATATATATATATATATATATATATATATATGTAGTAGTAGTAGTAATACGTGAAAAATATTCCAAAGTATAGAACAACTCAAATCTGTAGGGTGTGTTTGAATATAAATATTTAGGTATACGTACTTGGTATATCGTCTTTGTAGTACTGACTTATATATATATATATAATTATATATATATATATATATATATATATATATATATATATATATATATATATATATATATATATAGTGAAAGAATGAAGAATAACATGGTCGGCTGTACAACAAGGGGCTTTATTTCAAGTATTAATAATTGTTTAATTGATCAGGTGAGTCTAAAGGCCGCTAATCACTCGACCTTAAATACAGTGTTTACCTCTGATCAAATCCTCAGAGTGATTAGTAGCCTTTAGACTCACCTGATAAATGAAACAATTGTTAATACTTGAAATAAAGCCCCTTGTTGTACAGCCGACCATGATATTCTTCATTCTTTCACTATTATTACTCCAAGTATAACCTGCATAGGAATTCTCACGAACTCGCTACCTAACTATGGAAGCATCTTGTTGGGACAAACAAAGCCGTACGTTAAAACTATCCACAATACAGAGTACTCAAAACCTCTAACTGGATTACCTATAACGATAACTTGTTATCCCATATATATATATATATATACGAGGTGTGTCAGAAAGGTTCCAGGACTGATGTCACAAAAGATTTATTTCAAACCTAAACTTCACACTAAGAGTTTTCCCCTTCAAAGTAATCCCCCTGCAGTCTAATGCCCTTTTCCATCCTTTTCTGCCACGCTTGCATGCACTCGTGGAAGGATTCTTCTGGGATCCTCCACAGTTCTGACGTCACGGCCTTTTTGATGTCGTCCACGTCTTCAAAGTGGGTTCCCTCTGGGTCGTACTCGAAGATCCATGACTCATCACCGGTGATGACTGTCCCTAGCAAGTCTCGTTCGGTTTCAAGACGCTCGAGGATGTCCTGGCACATTTGCATGCGTCGACCCTTCTGGTCATCGTTCAGCAGTTTTGTCACCATCTTCACGCCGACTTGCCGCATGTCCAAATCATGAGTGAGAATCTTCCAGACGCTGTCACGATTCATGCCCAGGTCATTTGCCATCAGTCGAACAGTCAGCTGACGATCGCTACGCACCATCTGCCTGACGCGCTCAATGTTAACCTCAGTCCTGGTTG